>CM054177.1:55913663-56398663 GCA_028829895.1 Sinotaia quadrata | reverse complement strand
ACTGGTTATTTGTATCATCTACAGTAGACTTGTATTCTGTTTAACCCCATTTACACACTTCATGATTACCGCGTGCTAATCACTCTTTTCACAAGCCTACCTTGGATAGAAAGTGGAACCACACGCCAAGCGCATTGACAGCACGTGAAATCTTCTACTCTAATTTGTATTGGATAAAATCAGTCTTGTCTGCATGTCAAATTAAAGTTATAAAGTATGACATTATTAATCGGTTTATGCCTATTATTTAAAGTTTAAATATGTTTTGCGAACACCACAACACGTGCGGGACGGTAGATAATAATTTTTTACTGTTAAATAGTAACGAACTGATCGAGGCCAAAGCAAGTGCTTTATGGGTAAATGATGAATTAATATTTAATGATAGATATATAAATTATGAGTGTATTACGGATAGATAGATAACCGATATATAGTGATAAATATGTAAACTAGGAGGGGATTATGCGTGGATAGATGAACTGATATTTAGTGATAGATGTATAAACTAGGAATATATTATGAGTAGACATATGAACTTTAATTTAAAGATATATATATAAACTAGGAATATATTATGAGTAGACATATGAACTTTAATGATATATATATATATAAACTAGGAATGTATTATGAGTAGACATATGAACTTTAATTTAATGATATATATAAACTAGGAATATATTATGAGTAGACATATGAACTTTAATTTAATGATATATATATATATAAACTAGGAATGTATTATGAGTAGACATATGAACTTTAATTTAATGATATATATATATATATAAACTAGGAATGTATTATGAGTAGACATATGAACTTTTATTTAATGATATATATATATATATAAACTAGGAGGGTATTATAGGTAGAGAGATATATAGACTAGGAAAGTATTTTGGGTAGGTAGATATACAAACTAGGAGTGTATTACGGATAGATAGATAACCGATATATAGTGATAAATATGTAAACTAGGAGTGTATTATGCGTAGACAGATGAACTGATACTGAGTGATATATAAACCGGGAGTATATTATATGGGATGGATTTGTGTATTACTGTTTTGTCAGGTGGGTACATCAGGGCCAACAAAACATATGTATGAAAGTAGATACATGGATAGACAGACTGAAGGTAAATACATGGATAGAGAGGAGGCAAACAGAGATAGATAATTGAATAGACAGACAAATAATAGGCTGGTTGATTAGATATAAATTGAAACTGACAGGACTAGACATGAATATATAGACACATTTATAGTATGATTAGACATGTATAGATTGACAAATCATAGAGGAAAGATTAGACATGGATAAATATGCACATTATAGATGTATGATTATACGTGTATAGATAGACACATTATAGAGGTATGATTAGACATGAATAGATTGACACATTGTAGAGGTATGATTAGACATTAATATATTGACACATTGTAGAGATATGATTAGACATGGACACATTGACACATTGTAGAGGTATGATTAGACTTGAATAGATTGACATATTGTAGAGGTGTGATTAGACGTGAATAGATAGACACGATGTAGAGATATGATTAGACACGATAGATAGTCACGATGTAGAGATATGATTAGACATGAATAGACACGCTGTAGATGTGTGATTAGACATGAATAGATAGACACACTGTAGAGATATGATAGACATAAATATATACACACATTGTAGATTGGTAGGAATGGACATGGATAGAGAGACAATTTATAAACCTGTAGACTAGGCATGGGTATATACACAAATTAATTATAGATAGGTAAGAATGGCTGTGGATAGATAGATAAATTATAGACTGGTTGGGTTGGAAATAGAGAAATAGAAATTTATAGACTGGTAGGAATAGACAAGGGCAGGGACAAATTGTAGAATGGTAGGCGGCCAACAGATTCACATTAAGATATATACTTGAGTACACAGAGTATAGATGGATATATGAATAGAGAGACAAAGTGTATGCTGGTATGATTTAACATGGATAGACAAACGAACTATAGACTGGAAAGATTAAACATGGATAGACAAGCAAATTGTAGACTGGTAGGATTAAACATGGATAGACAAGCAAATTGAAGACTGGTAGGATTAAACATGGATAGACAAGCAAATTGAAGACTGGTAGGATTAAACATGGCAAATTATAGACTGGAAAGATTAAACGCGAATAGACAAATTGTAGGCTGATAGGATTCAACATGGATAGAGAAACTAAGAGTAGACTGTTAGGATTCATCATGGATGGACAGACTCATTGTAGACTGAAAGAATTAAACATGGATAAATAGACTAACTGTAGACTGGTAGGATTAAACATGTAGAGACAGACAAATCATAGACTAGAATGATTAAACTTGAATAGACAAATTGTAGGCTAATAGGATTCAACATGGATAGATAGACTAACTGGAGACTGGTAGGATTAAACATGGACAGATAGACTAAATGTATACTGGTAGGCAACAAAGGCAAGATGTTAGATACATGAACAGAAGGACAAATTGCAGATTTATAAGTGACAACAGGTATGGAGGAAGGTAGATTGATTGACAGACGTATTAAAATGATATAACTGATCGAACGAAACAAACAATAATAATTATAATTAATAAATATGATAATAATCACTACAGAAATAGTGAAACCAGTATAATGTGGGCAGAGGGAGGAGGAAGGTTTGGACATAACAAACAAATGGCTTCATTATTTTTTTTGAATAAATGCAATTATTTTTTTAAATAATGTTTTAAATAGCCAGACACTTTAAAAAAAAAAGAGTAAAAATCGTTGTTTATACTATGAAATTTAATATTTCATTTCCTGTGCTTCTAAACATGCAAATTTATTCAAATTCAAGAAATTTCATTTTAAGTCCTTAGAACATTCCTCAATTCGAATGCCGTCCTCTTATCGATTGCATTAACTACCGGAACGCTCGCAGACTTTAGCCCTTGTGCTCACTAGACAGCTCGCCAGCAGACTTATTTTTAGCACTTCGGAAAAGAAAGTATTTGCTTCGAGTCTCTTGATGCCAAGGAAAGAAACGACGACAATGACTAACGAATGACATGATCAGACACAAGACGAGGATGACGACAAAAATACGGCGATAACAGGAAACGACGATCATGGCAGTAGAAGAGAAAAAAATGTATAACAGTAGACAAAATAAAATTAATTTAAATTCTACGAAAAATGCCCAATAATGGCAATGGCACGAGAGCAAACTATGTGAGTGCAACAATTACAAAACTGACTTATTTTATTCACTGGAGAGCAAGACGGTAAGAGTGCAACAATTAAGACTGTCATATTTCATTCATTGGAGAGCACAACGGTAAGAGTGCGACAATTAAAAAACCTGACTTATTCACTGGAGAGCAATACGTTAAGAGTACAACAATAAAAAAACTGACTTATTAAATGGAGAGCAATACGTTATGAGTGCAACAATGAAAAAACTGACTTATTTTATTCACTGGAGAGCCATACAGTAAGAGTGCAACAATTAAAAAGCTTACTTATTTTATTCATTGGAGAGAATACGGTAAGAGTGCAACAGGTAAAACTGTCATATTTCATTCATTAGAGAGCAATACGATAAGAGTGAAACAATTAGAAAACTAACTTTATTTTATTCACTAGAGAGCATACGGTAAGAGTGCAACAATTAGAAAGCTGACTTATTTTATTCACTGGAGAGAATACGGTAAGAGTGCAACAATTAGAAAACTAACTTAATTTTATTCACTAGAGAGCATACGGTAAGAGTGCAACAAGTAAAACTGTCATATTTTATTTATTAGAGAGCAATACGTTAACAGTGTGTGGCTGAGTAAATTTGCCTATCCCTGTTTCTAGATTTGATTGTTATATAAATTGTTAAGTGTTAAAGTGATCCGACCTAGGGCACTCCTTATGCTGCTATTTTTTAAGTGTCAGAGTTCGAAGTAAACAACTAGGCTAGAAATTGCTGATGCAATCCAAACCAGTTCCAACTGGATGAGTAGTTTTAATTATCCAATGCTTAAGACTTACGGGAACGAGACCAGCCAATGGGCTGAGATCAAATGTGTATCTGCTGTAAAGAATTCTATTGCCTAATCACACTGAATTTGAAGTGGGAAGAAGTCCGGTCATAAAAATCGGCCATTAGCTTAATGGTGAGTTAACTGTCTGATTGAGTGAGAATGGACAGAAATATTCCATGCATTGGGGAAACTACTATGCTTTCCACTAAATACTTTTCTTAACGTGCAGTGCACGATGTCTACCTTTAAATTATAAGTACATAAATATTAGCATTGTGAATACAGTGCACAATGTCTACCTTTAAATTATAACTACATAAATATTAGCATTGTGGATACAGTGCACAATATCTACCTTTAATTTATAACTACATAAATATTAGCATTGTGAAAACAGTGCACAATGTCTACCTTTAAATTATAACTACATAAATATTAGCATTGTGAATACAGTGCACAATGTCTACCTTTAAATTATAACTACATAAATATTAGCATTGTGAATACAGTGCACAATGTCTACCTTTAAATTATAACTACATAAATATTAGCATTGTGAATACAGTGCACAATGTCTACTTTTAAATAGCTGATATACATGTAAACAACGGCTAGCCTATTGGACCTGTTGCCCCTGTCACCTGTCAGCAGCGTGGAAGTGTCGTGCGATTAAAAGTACGTCCGTTTAGTTGTCGCGCGGTGAACTGTCTTAGTGTTGAACTGTCTCTGCGGTTATCTGTCTGCGCTTAACTGTCCGCTATTAAGTGACGCGCGATTAATTGTCTACGCACCATAAAAATGACATCAAAAGCTATATAGTTAAATAAAGATGAGTGTTCTTACAACAGCAAGTTAGTACATTTAACAGTATTATATGAAAATCACATTAAAGACTATATAGTTAAATACAATTGTGTATTCTTACAACAGCAAGTGAGTACATTTAACAGTATTATATGAAAATCACATTAAAGACTATATAGTTAAATACAAATGTGTATTCTTACAACAGCAAGTTAGTACATTTAACAGTATTATATGAAAATCACATTAAAGACTATATAGTTAAATACAAATGTGTATTCTTACAACAGCAAGTTAGTACATTTAACAGTATTATATGAAAATCACATTAAAGACTAAACAGTTAAATACAAATGTGTATTCTTACAACAGCAAGCTAGTACATTTAACTCTATTATATGAAAATCACATGAAATACTATCTAATAATAACAATTAAATACAAATGTGTGTTCTTACAACAGCAAGCTAGTACATTTAACTGTATTATATAAAAATCACACCAAAGACTAAATTAGTTAACTACAAATGTGTGTACGTACTGGTATAGTGGCAAGAAAGTCTTTGGAAATCTATGTGTACTCTGTGTTATTCTAAACATTCAGTGTAGAAGACACACATTTGTTCTACAATATCAAAGTTTATTGTTAAGATGAACATGATATATAGAAGACAATCATTGCTGTACAATATTAAAAGTAATATGATGAACATTCTGTGCAGAAACACAATGACAAAAAACTAATGTTTGGAAGACATCGCGGTGTGCGAGTGACTGTCAATGAATTCATGTGCTTGTATGTATGACTGTGTATATAATAAGGTAGCCTACATGTGTGCTTGTATGTATGACTGTTTATATATAAGGTAGCCTACATGTGTGCTTGATATCTGTATGTGAAAGTTTTGTCAGAACAATATTTTTATATGTATTTTAAATGCTACTGGGAAGAAACACACAATTAATATGCAACATAAGTTCCAGAAATGCTAATGTATTGATTCGTTCTGTTACATTTAACCCTGACCTGATGGAAATCGCTGCCTACGGAAGCATCACACAATGGGAATGGCCTTTTCCCATTAAAATGTGAAGCTTGAGATAACATTTCCAATAAACACACGACTACGACAGCAGTCTACAGCCGCACGAGCGAAAAGAGAGCCTTGTTTGTTTTTCTCTTTAATCTTCCTCAAACATTCGTCTCTCGCGGCTCTTTGCTGTACGCTGCAAAAAGCGTTAGCGCGTGTGCGCGAACGAAGTGGCTTCTGTTTCCGTTTTGAAAAGTATTTTTAAAGTGGCCATGATTTTTGACGTTTCATCCAAATCACTTAAAACTATAGTGTATTCTAAATTCTGCTAGATTTGTAAGTATATTCGTCTGAATTCTTTTATTGCTGTTGGTTAGAAGTATTCTTGTTTTTGGATGAAGAGAGAATGGTGTTTGCTGCAACATGCCATTATTGTCAAGTCTGTCGAAAGCCATTTCTTGCGTCGCCTTTAGGTTTTTGAAACTAATTTGCTGAGTCGAAGAAAATTACTGCAGTTGAAAACTACATTATCACGAATGACATACATTCAATCTCTTCACTCTAAGTTGGATGCCAGAATAAGAAAGTTACCCACCCACACACATTATAAAAATTATATTTTATAACAACTTTTCCAAACAGTTAAAATTCATTAAGCAGAAAGTTTGGTCAGTCTACTACACTTATAACTTTCCCCAAAGCTAGCATAGATATGGTAAAATTCATGTTCAGTTTACTATATAAATAACTTTCCGCCATAGCTAACATATATTAGATACAATTCATGTTGTTTTCTATGGAAAGATGTGTTACCCGTGCGGTCGGAACACTTTCAACTTAAATGACGTAATTTTCTGGCCAGCTGAACGCAATAAACTGGGTATAGAGTTAAATGTCATTTCTGGCCTGCTAAATGCAATGAGTTGGATATGGAGTTTAAAGACAGCATTTTCTGGCCCGATAAAAGCAATGAATTAGGCCTGGAATATGGAATTAATATGACGTGATTTCTTTTGGACATCTGAATTAGGTATAGTCATATAATGTATTTTCAGGCCGGCTGAATCCAATGAATTATGTACAGAGTAAAAGTAAGTTATTGAAATTTGGCAGAAGCACAAAAGACTTGGTGACTTTACGAGTACAGAAGAATTGGTGACTTAATGAGTACTAAAGGCTTGATGACTTAACGAGTACAGAAGAATTGATGACTTAATGAGTACTAAAGGCTTGATGACTTTACGAATACACAAGAATTGGTGACTTAATGAGTACTAAAGGCTTGATGACTTTACGAATACACAAGAATTGGTGACTTAATGAGTACTAAAGAGCTTGATGACTTTACGAATACACAAGAATTGGTGACTTAATGAGACTAAAGGCTTGACGACTTTACGAGTACAGAAGAATTGATGACTTAATGAGTACTAAAGGCTTGATGACTTAACGAGTACAGAATAACTGATGACTTAATGAGTACTAAAGAGCTTGATGACTTTACGAATACACAAGAATTGGTGACTTCCTCAGTACATAAGATTTGTAAATAATTAACAAAGACAACAGCAAGAAAACAAATCACTGCAAATTAAGCAGTTTCTCTACCATAGGGAAATACTTGATAATGCAATTTCCCACCCCAAACTATACTGAATACTGCCCTCACTCTGTTAAAAGATAAATGATGCTAATTCCAGAAGGCTACTTAAATAGGATTCATCCATCTCCTTGAAAGGTCGGCCTCAAGTCTGTCTCTAATTCAAGAACTAACAGTACAACTGCAAACCGTAACCAATTTTTCATTTTGACTATAAAACTCACAGTACAACCACAGAATACAATCAACTTTTCATTTTGACTATAAAACTCACAGTGCAACCACAGAATACAATCAACTTTTCATTTTGACTATAAAACTCACAGTACAACCACAGAATACAATCAACATTTCATTTTGATATAAAACTCACAGTACAACCACAGAATACAATCAACATTTCATTTTGACTATAAAACTCACAGTACAACCACAGAATACAATCAACGTTTCATTTTGACTATAAAAATCACAGTACAACCACAGACTGCAACCAACTTTTCATTTGGACTATAAAACTCACAGCAAAACCAGTCTGTAATCAACTTTTCATTCTGATTGTACCATCACAGACTATAATACATTTCTCATTTTGACTGTAAAGTTCACAGTACAACCACAGACTGTAGCAAATGTCTCATTTTGACTAGACAACTCACAATGCAATCACAAGCTGTCAACTTGTTTGACTCATATCTGTTCCTTTAACGACATCATTCGAGACAACGGCTCTTTGTGAGAGCCATCATTGAGACACTGGCTCTTTGTGAGAGCCATCATTGAGACACTGGCTCTTTGTGAGACAGCCATCATTGAGACACTGGCTCTTTGTGAGACAGCCATCATTGAGACACTGGCTCTTTGTGAGACAGAAGATATGAGAAAAGTGAATGTACCACACATGAATCAACATTCACGAGAACAGAAGGGCACAGACTAGTGGAGAACAGAAAGGCACAAACACTAATGGAGAACAGAAAGGCACAAACACTAATGGAGGTCAGAAAGGCACAAACACTAATGGAGAACAGGATGACACAAACTCAAAGAAAGGAGAATATTTTAAAAACATTTTCTAACAATTAAATATATTAATATTATGTATTTTATTTTGGGAAATAGTGCTGCTTGTTACTAAAGCACATTATTATTTTTTGTATATGCTTTTCTTTTAAAGCAAGGACTAAATTTTTCTTATAACATGCTCTTCTTTTAAAGCAGGCCTGTATTTCCGTTTCAGATGAAAGTGGGACACAGATAAACGAGAAGACAAGAATGAAAACTCAGTAACGAAAAGCTAGCATTTAAAAGTCTTTTCTGTCGTCATTTATTGTTGTTATTCTTATCACTCTGATGATGCAGTGAAACTCGAGATGGTGCCTCATGCACGAACAGGAAATCTTCCAGTAGAAAAGAAGTCTCATTTACATCGTACAAATCAGTTTGCAGAAGTAAAGGTCTGATTATTTGCGAGTGACGTACTTTGCACGGTGATATCCTAAAAGCAAATTTTGCCTGAGGTATAGAATGGAGAAGTATGTGTATTTTTTTTTTTAAGTGTCCTATTTTTTAGTCTCACAATTCCGTATCGTTCCCAGCGTCGAATGAGTGAATAAAATTTTTAACTGTTTGACTAAGTAATTTACTAACAATTCTATCTATTTTCTTACAAAAAGCAAGTTTATGTGATTGATCAGGTGATTGTTTAGTTTAAATATGATGTTCAGCAGTCAAATTAACATATATCTATATATAATCAAGTTCATAGATATAGTTTCATGACAGGAATGAGAGCAGAGTTTTAGAGAAATAATTATAGACAGTGTACATACATTTTCTATAATGGCAGCTGTCGCTAGCACGTGATCACAATCACGCGGTTTTCAACAAATCATTTTCTTCCTTATTAGATGACGATCCAACGTACCCCTTCTAGGCATATTACACAGCAGTTCCAGAATCTTCGAAGCGCTCACAAGAACATCATGGAGAATCGCCCAGAACTTAATATGCATTATCAGCACCCCATGAGAAATGATCTCGAATCTTCTTGTGTGCTACTGAAGCATACCACAAGGAATGTTCAAGAAACTTCATGAATGTTTGAGATGAAACTCAAGCCTTAATTTCCATAGTAATGGCTCTCGAATTAAATCAACTTACAGCAACATGTCTTGATAAGTTCGATGACAATGCTGGATACACACAGAAACATGATATGGTGCAATAGTCATTGTAGTCTGGAGTGGGTACAAGGTTACAAAGCATCCAAAGAAAAAAAAAGCTCGCTCCTTTCTGTAAAAGTCAAATTAAGGCAGTGCTAAATTTCAGCATATTTCACCTCTATAACTCCTTTCTCTCTTACAAACATTCCCAACTTACAAGACCTGCAACAATTTCGTTAACCTAATACACACACAGCATAAGAAATATTAGCATCGATCAAAATTCACAAGTATAGCGTACAACGTAGTCAAATTAATGAACATAATTGATGGTTTAATGACACAAATTACGTAAATGCATTCAAATCATAGATCAACATTCACAAGTATAGTGTACAACGTAGTCAAATTAATGAACATAATTGGTGGTTCAATGACACAAATTACGTAAAGCATTCAAATCATAGATCAATAGTGTGGTGGAGGAAATTTGTCTATCCTTATTTTAAAATTTAATGAGACTCATTCACTTTGCCAAATACATCAGAAACTCACTCACCATATCAATAATAATAGAGACTCAACCACAGTGCTCATTACATTCATTCATCACACCATGTGCATTGGAAAACTCAAACACCTCACTAAATATATTAATGCCTCAAGTACCATATACTGTCAAATACCACGCCAAACATTTTTGGGAGAGATCTGAATTCTACTGATGTTAAAATAATTCTCTAATCAAAAGAGTGATTATCAGTGAGAAATGTCATATATGTCAATGATAAAAAACTAGTATATGAGTATTTTGTGCACTAGCACTTACCTATCCACTACTTAGTGCTCGATGACGTCAAGACTGCACTTACCCACCCACTAATTGGTGTTCGACACGTCCATCGAAGCACAGAGAAATCTGTGTATCTTTAGAAAACGTCTCTTTCTATATTTCTCACTTATAGCAATGATTGTTTACAGACCTCTGTAATAAAACCATCATTCAGATAGCAATTAGTTCGTGCCATTCTTCATTTGCGAAATTCAATATTATTTAAATTATAATCTTCACTCTCTTGAAAATTACCTTCCAAACAGGGCTTTCCAAACTTGCCTGTACAATTCTTCTGAGTTTTCTTCTAGGTTCAAGACAGGGTTCCTGCCTAACTAAGCAGCTTCTTTGAGTTTTCTTTTGACTCAAAACAGGGATCCCGCCTAACCAAACACCTTTGAATTTCTGCTAGATTCAAAACAGAGATTCTGCCTAACCAAACACCTCTGACTTTCTGCTAGATTCAAAACAGAGATTCTGCCTAACCAAACACCTCTGACTTTCTGCTAGATTCAAAACAGAGATTCTGCCTAACCAAACACCTCTGACTTTCTGCTAGATTCAAAACAGAGATCCTGCCTAATCAAACACCTCTGAATTTCTGCTAGATTCAAAACAGAGATCCTGCCTAACCAAACACCTCTGAATTTCTGCTAGATTCAAAACAGAGATCCTGCCTAACCAAACACCTTCTCTGAGTTCATGTTCGTTCAGAGTATCAGTTCATTTGTGTTAACTTCATGCTGCTTCTACTCACATACACTTGTCACCTAGACTATTGATCAACCCATTACACTACTCACATACACTTGTCACCTAGACTATTGATCAACCCATTACACTACTCACATACACTTGTCACCTAGACTATTGATCAACCATTACACTACTCACATACACTTGTCACCTAGACTATTGATCAACCCATTACACTACTCACATAAACATGTCACCTAGATTATTGATCAACCCATTATACTACTCACATACACTCATCACCTAGACAATATTTTAAATTTTAATTTATAAACTTTTATGCATTATTGCTAATGCATTTTTAAAAAATGCAATTGTAATAATGAGTAACATTATTATAGTCTATATATTATTTATAGAGTAATATTATTATAGTCTGTATATTATTTATAGAGTAACATTATTATAGTCTGTATATTATTAATAGAGTAACATTATTATAGTCTGTATATTATTTATAGAGTAACATTATTATAGTCTGTATATTATTTATAGAGTAACAATATTATAGTCTTTATATATAGAGTAACATTATTATAGTCTGTATATTATTTATAGAGTAACATTATTATAGTCTGTATATTATTTATGAGTAACATTTTTATAGACGAATTTTGCATTTTTACACTCAATACCAATATATTTATTTATTTCACAAAACTTTAAATCTATTTTCGAAACCCAAAAGCTTTAAATAATAAATTTCCGAGGCCATCTTCTTGAAGAATCCAATTCTAAACTCAACTTTAAATCTAGAATCACATTATTGAAGTCTTACCATGCACCTTTTAAAATCTAACCATTTCTAAAATCAACTTAACTTGAAATCTAGAATGACTACTTACTGAAATCATACCACGCAGCTTTTTAAAAAATCTAATTATTTCTAAAGAAACTTAACTTTAGATCTAGAATCACTACATTATTGAAGTCTTATCATGCAGCATTTTAACAATCTAACCAATAGCATTTGTAAACCCAACCTTATAGCATATTTACTCTAAAGTTGCTTTCTAAACTTTAGCCCCATAGCTCTTTACATCCAAACACCTAGCTCTTTCCGTCCAAACACCTAGCACCTTACATCCAAACACCTAGCACTTTACATCCAAACACCTAGCACTTTACATCCAAACACCTAGCACTTTACATCCAAACACCTAGCCATTTCTAAGTGATAATATATAGCTTTCTAACATCTAACCAACTAGTTTAAAAATCTAAACACCTAGCTATCTAAAATAATCCTTTCTTTACAATTCGGTTTTCAATATAAAAATCTAACATTTAAACACAAACCACCTAGCTAGTTCAATCAAAACGTCTAGCTATTTTATAATATGATCAAATATTTTTCTCACTTGTAACAAATAGCTCTTTTATAGTATAAGCATGTAATTCATGTAATTTTCTGAATTCTAATAAGCTAGTTTTTCTAAAAGTTAAGTATGTACTTTATTTAATTAAACCAACTAAGTTTTTGAAAGAGAAGTATATAGTTTATTTATTTTAACCACCTTTTTTTTGAAAGCGAAGTATATAGTTTATTTATTTTAACCACCTGACTTTTTGAAAGCTAAGCCTATAGTTTATTTATTTTAACCACCTAACTTTTGAAAGCGAAGCCTATAGTTTATTTATTTTAATCACCTAAACTTTTGAAAATTAAATCTATAGTTTATTTATTTTAACTACCTAACTTTTAGAAATCTATCCACAGTAGGTAATGAGTAGAGTTTTAATAAATGATTTTGAAATCGACCACCTAACTAAATAAAAAATTCTAACGAACTAGTAGTTAAAAATATACTCAATATATATTTGAAAATCTCCATACACCTAACTACTTAAAATGGAATCCATATTGAAACTATTCAAAATCTATCCGCCAGTACTTTAAAAAAAAACTTAGCCACCAACCTATATTTTCATCATCTATAGCATACTTCAACATGATAATACTATTTCTTATTTTTCAGTAGGATTCTCAAAATCCCTCTCTTTCTCACTCCGTCCATCCATCCATCCATTTCGATCTAAAACGTTAAATGCATTTATAAAAGTGTTCATCCATTTTATTCTGTCTGCTTTTGAGACTATCTAACACATGTGTGTCAGAGAACATTGGTATTAACTGCTTATTGAATGCGTTTCAAATAATTTAGTTTAATGTGAATGAGATTATGCTTGAGTTTGAAAGATGTTGACAGGTTCTGAGGCGTCCTCCAGGGCGGTCTGAAGGATGTCTGGCTGCTTAATATAGATTTAAATTAGTCATGGCAGCATTTAGACCCTTTTTAGTCAGTCTTATTGACGGTAACAAAGTTTCACAACCTTCTTTCAGTTTGGCTACTTACCAAATAATTCACGCTGGTTACTTGCCAGATGGTTCACACTGGTTACTTGCCAAATGGTTCACAATGGGTATTTGCAAAATGGTTCACGCTGGATACTTGCCAAATGGTTCACGCTGGTTACTTGCCAAATGGTTTACACTGGGTACTTGCCAAATGGTTCAGGCTGGTTACTTGCCAAATGGTTCACGCTGGTTACTTGCCAAATGATTCCTGCTGGGCAGTCTCGAAATGGTCCACACCTCGCAGTTAGTTGAATAGGTTGCTAAATCGGTACCTGTGCTTTGCTAATAAATCAAAAGTGCTTGTATCAAACTCGTGGCTAATTAGTAAATGGGAACTTCTATTAAACTCGTGACTAATTAGTCAATGGTGTTTATATAGAACTTGTGTCTAATTCAACAGTGGTATTCGTGTTAAACGTGTGGCTAATTCGAACAGTGGTATTGCTAGTTCAATAGTAGTACTTGCATAGAACTGATAGCTAATTTGCCACTGGTACTATACGGAACTTATGGCTAATTTACAATGGTGTTTGTTTTAAATTCGCGTCTGCACAGGCAATGGTGCATGCACTCAGCAAGCTGCTAATTCACTAGTAGAGCTTGTATTGAACTTTTGGCTAACTCGACAATGGTGCTTGTTGTGAACTTGTGGCAAGCTATTTAGTGGTGCTAATACTGAACTCGTGGCTAATTAGACAGTGGTGCTTTTATTGAACTCGTTGCTAATTAGACCGTAGTGCTTGTATTGAAGTCGTGGCTAATTAGACAATAATGCTTATAATGAATCCATGGTTAATTAGACAATGATGTTTATATTGAAATCGTGGCTAATTAGACTTTAGTGCTTGCAATGAACTCGTGGCTAATTAGTCAATGGTGCTTGTAATGAGCTTGTTCGTGGTTAATTAGTCAGTGGTGCTTGTAAAGAGCTTGTTCGTGGCTAATTAGTCAATGGTGCTTGTAACGAGCTTGTTCGTGGCTAATTAGTCAATGGTGCTTGTAAAGAGCTTGTTCGTGGTTAATTAGCAGTAGTTCTTGTATGTATCTCATCTTGCAGTAGATTCCCCCCACCTCCGTGGTAATTTACTGGAATTCAACCACTTCCCTCCGCCAATGACAAATTCACGAGTCTGTACCACAGCTTTGTGCTTTCATTCTCACTTTTTACATTTTAACCACATGCTACTGTGATAGAATTTAGTCACACAATCATTCTGGAACTTCATTCTCACTTTTTACATTTAAACAGCATGTTACTGTGATAGAATTTAGTCACCCAATCATTTTGGAACTTCTAACTAAAGAATTGTTATGATGTACTGGTATGGTGTGTTTGATTTAGTGTATATGGTATAGTGTATATAGTATATGCATATAGCATAATGTATTTCCTATGAAACATTTAGTATGGTGGTATTTGGTATTGTGCTATATTGTGTAATGCAATTGAATGAACCGGGTGCAGTGTTTATCACGTGAAGAAATGCTTGCTATTTGAAGGACTGTTTGTGATGCTATTGACAACACGTGACATGGAATGTTATTAATAAGTCACGTAAGGGAGAAGGGAATATAATTTTCGCAGAATTGCATCATAACGCAGAAAATTTGCAACTTTGCAACTGACTTTGACGGTTTTAAAAACGTCCATGGTGTGAACGTAAATGTCGACGAAGTAGTGTCTTAGGGAATTAAGGGTCACAGGGTCAAGGAAAATGGGTAATGCGTTATAGAAATAAGGGTCAAGCGTAAACGATTAAATAGTGGATAGTACCTTATAGAAGTAAAGATCAAGCATAAATGGTTAGTGGGTAATGCTCTATAGAAGTAAAGGTCAAGCATAAATGGTTAGTGGGTAATGTTCTATAGAAGTAAAGGTCAAGCATAAATGGACAATACTCTATAGAAGTAAAGGTCAAGCATAAATGGTTAGTGGGCAATACTTTATAGAAGTAAAGGTCAAGCATAAATGGTTAGTGGTCAATTCTCTATAAAAGTAAAGGTCATGCATGATTAGTGGGCAAAGCTCTATAAAAGTAAAGGTCATGCATGATTAGTGGGTAATCTATATAGAAGTAAACGTCAAATGCAAACGGTTAGTGGGTAATCCTCTCTAGAAGTAAAGGTCATGCATGATTAGTGGGCAATGTTCTATAGAAATAAAGATCAAGCGTAAACGATTAGTGGGCAATACTCTATAGAAGATAAGGTCAATGGTAAACAATTAGTGGGCAATACTATATGGAAGTAAAGGTCAAGCGTAAACGATTAGTGGGCAATGCTCTATGGAAGTAAAGGTCAAGCGTAAACGATTAGTGGGCAATGCTCTATGGAAGTAAAGGTCAAGCGTAAACGATTAGTGGGCAATGCTTTATGGAAGTAAAGGTCAATCGTAAACGATTAGTGGGCAATGCTCTATAAAAGTAAGAGCCGGGGGGGAGGGGGCAGTGCATAGAAGGGGAACAGCAGAAGAGCAAACATCGTGAATATATATAAGTATGTGTATGCGCGCGTGTGTGCGAGTGTATGTGTGCATTTAGGAAAGTGATTGTAGAGGAGTGAATGAGCACCAGACAGACGTGTATATATACACCCCCCCAGCCCTCTTTAGAAAAATGTAACAACATTATCAAAGGTTTTGTATGAAAAGGTTTATGTTGACGAGATCGTTTAAATTATGTATCCGATTAAATAGTATCTCACCGAAGCATATTTTTTTATGTGCTTCTGTATAATTTACTATCCTGTTGAAATATTTCCTTCAAAGCACGAACACAATCGATTGGAAAGAAAAGAAACAGTTTCCACATCGTATTATAGTTAATGCGATTCCCGGCACAGCGTGTTTTATGCTTCGACAAACTTGCTTCATGTTCATCACAGATAATGCTGTAATCAGATTCCAGATTGAAATCAATAATGTATTGCAAAGGGAGGTCACTTTGAAAAAAGTGAATAAGGTGTTTATGGTGAATCTGTTTAAGTCAAAAGCACTTTCTTTCACCAGATGTACGTCTACTTCTTGAATTGTAATCCATTCATCCATCCATCCACCCACTCAATAATATCCATGTTTAGCCTAGCACATATAAATCCATCCATCCATCCATCCACCCACTCACACATCCCCCTGTTCATATAACCACATACAAATAATACATTCCCCTACCTACCTAACTACCTACAATCCATCCATATATGCAATCTGTCTCTCTCTCTCTCTTTCTCTCTAAGATTCGATTCCTATATTTAACACAATGGGAATTATTATTCATTTCTTATATCCAACACTGAAGGAATTAATATTCAATTCCTATATCTTTAACTACAGGAATTAGTATTCATTTATATATCTAACACTAAATCAATAATTATTCATTTCTTATATCTAACACTAAAGGAATTAGAATTCATATCCTATATCTAACACTAAAGGATTTAGAATTCATATCCTATATCTAACACTAAAAGAATTAGAATTCATATCCTATATCTAACACTAAAGGAATTAGAATTCATATCCTATATCTAACGCTAAAGGAAGTAATATTCATTTCCTACACACAACGGTAAAGAAATTAGTATTCATTTTCTATATCCAACGGTAAAGGAATTAGTATTCATTTTCTATATCTAACGGCACAGGACTTAATATTAAATTTCTACACATAACAGTACAGGAGTTGATATGAAATGTGAGATTATCGTCTAAGGGCACAATGACTCAAGAAATTGATTGGATAAAATATAAACACAATTGTACGCGAATGGAATGGTGACAAGGAGGCGACGCTGTAATGTGTTCACTACATGTAGCATTAATGACTTAGAACAGCCCTAGAGAGTGTAACAGTGGTGATCAGGAACCACATTCAGTTTGAAAGCGGGACGATCACAATCCCAGTGAAATAATGTCAAACCTCTCGAGCGCCTGACATCAGGGCGAAATTGCAATACAAGATCTTTGAACGCAACTTCCGGGACTGTGCTATGCTGTGTGTTGAACGAGTTATGCTTATCAATGTGTTGTGGTGAACATATGCGCTATTTTAGCACTGTGTTAAATACTGTACATATTTGAACAGTTGAAAGATGAGAGAGATTAGATTGTACTTTGTTATAAAAATGTTTATTCTAAATGTGGTATGCGTTAAGTTTAGATTTTACTCTTCTAACTGAGGAAATGAAGTAAATTTACTTGTACTGCTTTAAGTGAAAAGTTGATTGCTCGAAATGGGCCATACGCCTTATTTAAGTATGGATGTTGTTAAATGTGAGTTGTACTTTGTTTAGTGTGCATGAACTGATTAAAAGTGCGTCTTATTAAGTCTGGCACTGAAGCTAAAGGCAGAATAAGCATGATAGGCATCTACACATGTAGCAACTCAGCCCTTTTCGCAACAACAAAAGTTGCATACAATTCAAACTGCAACTCAGCCCTTTACGCAACAACAAAAGTTGCATACAATTCAAACTGCAACTCAGCCCTTTTCGCAAAAACAAAAGTTGCATACAATTCGAACAGCGGGACCACTATGGAAATAAAAAAAAAAGCTCCCGAGAAGGATAGATACGTACAAAGATCCGCCCTTCACCACCCCCCCCCCAACGCACAGCTGAACCCACTACAAGCGAGTCCGCCACTATATGTACAAACGACGAAGACCAGTGACAACACCACTCCAAGTGAGTCCGCCACTATATGTACAAACGACGAAGCCCAGTGACAACACCATTACATTGTGACCCCACATTATTACATACGTAGCATGGAATAATGCTCTTGGAGAGCTCAGAGATCGATACTTTCCCCTTGTTACAAAAGCTCACCAAACAATCGACAAGGCATTGTCAACACTCCTGGAAACGATTTGAAACACGCTAGAGACGGATCTGTAATCCATACACAACAACTAGAAGTTATACACAACTAGATGAAGTCATAGTCAACAATATAGCAACATTGGAGAGAGAGAGAGAGAGAGAGAGAGAGAGAGAGAGAGAGAGAGAGAGAGAGAGAGAGAGAGAGAGAAGACAATGAAAACAGCTAATACTTCACAACATAATAGAAGAGGAAAAGACATCAACAAAAAACATAATCTACACAAACAAATGAACAACAAACGGCAGAAAAAGAAATTAATACTCAGTCTAGTGTAAAATTCGCAAGGACAACAGCCGAAATGACCAACGACTCGTTCTCTCAATCAGACACCTACATCTCCAACAGCTGAAGCAGGTCCAAGCAACATAGTATCTGGAAGTTTGATGCCCTCGTATGGGAAGACCACAGCATCAAATCACTAATACTCAAACCAGCAAGACGCCAACCAAAAAGAACAGAACATCAAATCACTAACACTCAAACCAGCAAGACGCCAACCAAAAAGAACACAACATCAAATCACTAACTCTCAAACCAGCAAGACGCCAACCAAAAAGAACATTAACCAAAGAGAACTCAGAAGCCTGACAAAATTTCCACGAAAGAAATAAGTCCGAGACAAGACAGTATGTTTAACTAAGGGTAGACCAACAGAATTGATGGACACGCATTTGACAAGTATTTGACAGGGACCTGACAGGTATTTGACATATACTTGACAGATATCTGACAGATGACCGGTATTGAATAGATATCTGACCGGTATCTGACAGGTATTTGACATATATTTGATTTGACAGGTATCTGATCGGTATATGCCAGGTATTTGACAGGTATCTGACAGCTTCTTTACTATCACCCATCTCTCCCCTTCCCGAGCCTAAAGTTAATCCAACTATCAACTAGATACAAGAGCAGCAGCCAGTTACAGGAAAAGAATAAAGGAAAAGGCACCACCCTCTACCGCATATACATAAACCCAACAGCAGAAACTACCACCGCAAAAATAACAACATGAGTAGATGCAATAACCCCTAACAACCCCTCCCTCTTCCATGGGTACTAAAACTGGACCGCCAGCACTACAAGAAAAGCAGTGGTCCAACTAACATCATAGCGAGTAGGGTTATTATAACCACTGTCACAGAACGGGAGGGCTCGTTACAAGCCGACCCTGAGCTGAAGTTAGAGATGCAAGGGGTGAAGTCTATTTTTGGCCTGCTCCGGTGCACCTCCAAGAAAAGCCCATGTGACGTATGCCAGTACTACGTCGTGTCAAGTTGTTACATAGACACACATGACATACTCCATTGATGTTTGGGTGGGGCCCACTTTATTAATGTCATGCCAAGGAACGTTTTATTGGCGGTGTGTGTTGTGAGTGTGTATCATAAATGTGAATAAATGGACGAACAGACGAACGGTGCAAAACAATAGTACAAATTCTTTCGTCCCTCTCAAAAACTATGAATAACAAGAGAGTTGAAAGATGTTTAAATCAGGTTATTTATTTCCCGATTTAAAAGGGGCACTACTCTTTCGCACAGTGATTAATTCATTCATTCAACTTTCCAATGTCATACACTCTTTGGGAAATAAGGGGAGATGAAAATGATGAAATTCAAAATATAAAATAAAGGTTAATTACACAATTCTTATGCGGCAAATGGGGCCGCTTTAACAACAGTTCACATGTAAAATAAGCATTACTTTTAACATTAGAGTTCTTATTTTGCAAACGATATAATAGTGTTCATTTTCTTGAGTCCTAGGGTTAAGTATGTGCGCGTTAGCCGTGCTAATTATTACTCACTATTAATGTCAGAGTTCCAAGGAGATGACGTAATCTCACACGTCACTTATAAGCGGCACTTCAAAGTGAAGATCGACGCAATGGAGGCGTCGCATTACAGGTGAAGATTCTGCAGAATCTAGGCACCACTTTCAGATTATCACTGGGGAGAAATCTGAAATTTAGCTGACTGTTGTCAGCCTCGATAATTATCGTTGTACCGGTTGTCGTGGAAACGGACATCCCAACGACGTTTAGCATTATCGGGTGGAGTCGTCCAGTGGGATGTGTCGTCGCATTACACTGAGTGTAGAAATCCGGATTGTCTGTAAGAAAATCTCGGTGCTAGCCCCTCAATTTGCGGGATAGACTGCCAAAACGAACTCAGACAGGGGGAAGAACAAGTTGGTCCCTCGTGTCGTTAACTGCATACAACCAGCGTCGCATGCATCGGGTTTTCTTTGGACAGTGAACTTTCCACTTTGCCAACAATTATACTGAGTAATTTTGCCTCGTTACTCAATATATGGCATCAGACGGATGGAAAACGGATGGAAAGAGATTATTGCAGCTTTCCTTTATGAAATCTCTGTACATGAGATAATTCATACGTGAAGTTAGACTGGCTTCAGACGAATCGACGTTTTCAACATTGAGAATAAAGTCTTTCTTTGCCTCTTATATAGCTTCCACTGAAGGTTTCCAAAACTTCCAGAAGCTATGTCCTGTGACATGATTTTTGCCTTGGATATATAGTGGTAATCGTGATGCACGCTTTTCTGTGGTCAATTCTAATGCGCACTGGCCATTTCTCTCGTCAACAACATGTGACTCGTACTACGCAGTTGTCCCAATCATTTAATATACATATCTTTCATAAACTAATATATATATTCAATATGATATATTAACACACACTGCGTCACGAACGTCTGTCTACTAAAGAGATCTTAGGTGACCGTTACTGGAATTTACATGCTACATAGGAAAAATAACAAAACTCGGATTACGTCAATTTGTTTTGTTAGCGGTTTTTTAAAATGAAATAAAATATAATTTCTGTCCCTCATTTCCTGTGACAACCCCCTTCTTAAAATTGATTGGAGCTCACAGAGTGGAAATCAAATAGGAACAAAAATAATTTTATTTCACACGATAGTCCCCACAGGAATTATATGCGCATCTGTGGAGAGACTATCCTCTCTCTTGTTTATATCGCGGTTATGGCATGCCGGGATAATGCATCGGCACCCGAATTTTCTCGGCCCGCGATGTGTTCGACAACGAAGCTATACTCCTGTAGCAGGAGTGTCCATCTAGTTAGCCTAGCGTTATCGTACATGCTAGTGCGCAGATATGTAAGCGGCTTATGATCGCACTGCAGGATGAATGGTTTAGAGTACAGATAAGCACTAAATTTCTTGAGTGCCCATACGATCGCTAAGCACTCTTTTTCGATCGTAGAGTACCGTGTCTCACGATCTAACAGTTTCTTAGAAGCGTATGCTACCGGTAGGTATTCGTCATCTGTCTCTTGGAGAAGTATGGCACCGAGGCCTTCGTCTGATGCGTCGGTCCTGACAATAAATCTCTTGTCAATGTCTGGTAACTGTAGGACGGGTTTACTGGTCAAGATGTCCTTCACTTTTTCGAGGGCGGTGCTACACTCTGCCGTCCATCGTATTTTCGTGGGTTGTTTGTTCCCAGTTAAGTCCGTCAGTGGTTTAAGAAGCGTACTGAAGTTTGGGACAAATTTTCGGTAGTACCCCACTAGTCCCAAAACTGCCCTGACCTGTTTCTTTGTAGTCGGTAAGGTCATGTCACGAATGGCTGCAGTCAAGTCTAGATTTGGGCCTATTTGTCCGTCACTTATGATATGGCCAAGAAACTCAATCTCTCGAAAGCCCGCGCGTACTTTGGTGGGTTTCACGGTCAATTTATGGCGCTCGAGAATATCAAGTAGACCACCCACTGAGGATAAATGTTGGTCCCATGTTCCTGTTGCTACCAGTATGTCATCAAAGAAATTCAATGCGTCAACGCTCTCTAACGGTAATTTTCGCATGAAGCGCGCGAATGTTGCGGGTGCGTTCGCTAGTCCGAACGGTAGTCGGCAAAACTGAAATAGGCCTAGCGGGGTTGGAAATGCTGTTTTTGGTCTGTCGTCAATAGCAACTGACAGTTGCCAGTACCCTTTGCACATGTCAAACTTTGAAAAGTAATGTGCCTTGGTTAGTTTTGCGAATAATTCGTCCTGATTTGGGATAGGTTCCGCATCGAATTCAGTTATCTCATTTAACTGTCTGTAGTCCACACAAAAACGAAGTGTACCGTCTTTCTTTTTAACTAAGACGACCGGTGATGAATATGGGGAGATTGACTGTTCAATCACGCCCTGTTTTTGCATTTCACGCACCTGTTCTGCTATGTACTTTGTGCTCTCATATTTCTGTGGGTACTGTTTTAAGCGTATCGGTTTGTCACTTAAAAGTTTGATGCGGTGTTCAACCAAATCTGAGTGGCCCGGTTGGTCGGTGAATATGCGCGCGTGTCTGTGTAAGAGCTTTGACATTGCGTCGCGCTGTTCGACAGTTAAGTTCGAGTCAATCTCGACTTGATCGACTGTAACTGCAGAGTTAGGCTGGGTTTCGGCGGACATCATGTCTGTACTGAAATTGGAGTCTTCCAATTGTATCAGTGCGACATTCACGTTTTGTATCTGTTCGTCGCTGCGTTCATAGTACGCTTTAGCATATTTATGTGATAGATTTTCTGCTTATTTCCTATCTGTATGCTATAATCGTTCTGCTTCACACGCTTAATAACGCGGTAGGGTCCACGCCAGTGCATTTGCATGCGGTTGTTATGCGTGGGCCGCAAGAGTAACACGAGCTGACCTGGTTCGAGGTCACGTTCCACAGCAGTACGGTCAAAATTTCGCTTGTATCGGGGTTGTTTTTCGCGAATGTTTTCCTGTGCTAAGTGACATGTCTCGGTCAGACGTTGACGTAGTTCGGCTACGTACGTGTGAACATCTTTACCATCGGTCACAGTGTCTCCCTTGACCCATGTTTCTTTTATTAGCTTAAGGGGACCACGAGGTTGTCTGCCGTATAGTAGTTGGAACGGTGAATAGCCCGTACTCTCTTGTGGGAGTTCGCGATACGCGAAGAGTAATGGTGCTAGAAAACGCGGCCACTGGTCGGGTTGTTCCGAGGCCATTTTAATTAACATTTTCTTTATTGTACCGTTGAATCGTTCAATGGCACCATTAGACTGAGCGTGATAGGGTGATGAGAACAACTGTTTACACGCTAGTAGACGCATTGTTTCAGCCATCATTGCTGAGGTGAATTGAGTGCCCTGGTCACTCAATATTTCTCGAGGAACGCCCGTGCGAGAAAATACGTCTATTAAAGCGTCTGCGACTTCGATCGCTGTGATGCCCTTTAATGCGACTGCTTCTGGATATCGTGTTGCAAAATCCACGATTGTTAGGATATAGCGATATCCTCCTTCGGCCGCGGGAATGATTGGGCCAATAATGTCTACTGCGACTTTTAGGAATGGTTCCTCTACTGTTGGTACTATCTCGAGGGGAACTCGACTGACACGCCCTCGGTCGATATGTTGTTGACACTGCGTACATGTACGAACGTACGAGCGAACATCCCTACTCAGGCCTGGCCAAAAAAAATCTTCGCGAACTCGCTGCTCAGTGCGACGCGCGCCCTGATGTCCAGACATGATTGAGTCGTGTGCAAAGCTAAGAATCAGCGGTCTGAGTGGTTTAGGGGTAAATAGACACGTGGTGCTTCTAGTATCATTTTCCTTAAAGTCGGTGCGCCGAAACGCTAGCCCGTCCTTCAGGAAATACGTAATTGTCGCGTACTTGCTGGACGTAATAGTGTTTTTCCGTGCCAGCTTTAGCATTGAGGACAAACTTTTGTCCTCCTGCTGCAGGTGACTGAGTTGACTTGGGGTCAACTGCGGAAATGTATTCTCGACTATCTTTAGAGCTGGGGGTCCTTGTTTACTACGTTCCCGTTGTGCTCTAGTGGTTATGGGGAGAACAGGATAGATGCCATCAGTGTTTGCGTCACACTGTTCGGGCGATAGTATGAATCCGAACTGCATGTCTCTTATCACTGCGGCGGTGACTGTACCGGAAAATACGGATGACGTAACATGTACAGTGGCTCTTGGACATGTACTAAGGTGTCCCATAACACATCGAATGTGGACACTACCTCTTAGATACTGTTCAGGGCGTACAAGTTTAGCATTTATGCAGCTTATGGACGCGCCTGTATCGACCAGTATTTTGACTTTTTGTCCGTTTACTGTAGCCTGTTGGGTCTTTAGAGTTGCACCTGTTTCAGTGCATACCTTTACATCACGTGGACTGGGACAGTTCTGAGAACTATGCCCCTTCCCTTTGCAAGTGTAACATGTCATTGGTGGGGAGTCACGGGTGTGACGTCGTACGTCTTGTGACTTAGTATATGTCCGCTGTACCGGTTCGGGTTTTTCCGATTTCGTCATTGGTCGGTTCGATTTCGGTGTATACTTCTGCCGATTTGTAAGAGGAGGGCGTGGCGCACTCCTCGTAATTACCGGATCAGGGTAATCATTATACGTGTCTGCTAACTTCAACATATCACAGAAGTTAGTCGGGGGATTTCGCTGCAAATATGTCGTCATTGCAGGCGGAGCAATATGGAGAAATTGATCTCTTAATATCAAATCAAATAGGCCCTCATATGTCTTCTGGATATCTGTCAAATCAATCCATCTATCAAGATAATGGCGTAACCGGGTACCGAAGGCTTGCATGGTGTCATTTGCTTTGGGTATGGCCCTCCTAAACATTTTTCTAAAGCCTTCTGCTGTACATTGAAAAGTACGCATCAAACCCGTTTTGAGATCTGCATAAGTAATAGCGGGATCGCGCGTTAGATCAGTAAATGCGCGCGAGCTTTCACCTTGAAGTATTTGACCGAGTTGTTGTTTCTTTTCAATGTCAGTGTAATTAAAGTTGGCAATGAAACTGTCAAAGCGTGTCAAAAACTCGTCAATTGTCTCGACTTCAGGGTTAAAGAAAGCTAGCCGTGTACGGGGTTTATTTAACTCGGCCTGTTGCTTAGCAGTCCCATCTAACAACTTCTCTCTAGCTGTTACCTCTTGCTTAGCTAATTCAAGCTGTTCCTGATGTGCTCTAGCTTTTAACTTAAGCTTTTTCTCTTCTACTTCCTGCCTTTTATCTTCTAAATCCCTAGCAGATTGAATCTTTAATAACTCTATTTCTCTCATATCTTGGATTTCTTTCTCTTTAAAATCTCTCGCCTCTTTCGCTCTTTTTTCCTCTAGCTCATTTTTTCTATCCTCTAGTTCTCTAGCCTCTTTCGCTCTTTTTTCCTCTAGCTCTCTCAGAGTTTGCATCTCTAGATGTTTAGCTATCTGTCTCTTATCTTCTAGCTCTCTCACCTCTTTCGCCTCATTTTCTTTCGCAACATACCATTTAGCTATCTCCTCATCCACGTATTTCTTTAACTCGGCTTTTTCATACCCGAATTCTCTACCCATAGCCATGAGTTCTTTCTTTATGTTTACTAGCTCGGCCATTTTTAAAATTGCTAGTTATCACGAGTATGGATAAAGTGACTTAGAATATTCGCGGGATTTTGACCTCTGTCGGTCACAAGTGGTGCAATGGTGTGCGTATGAACACCAGCCACCACGTGATTAGGATTATTACAAACACGAGTAAAAGAAATCCTAATCGGAAATTTGCAAAGTTAGCAAAACAACAGTTGCTAATGTAGCGTACAAAATATCGATCTATGTACGTCTAAACACGAGTCGGTACGCGTTAACGATAATAGCGTATAGATAATAAAACTTATTTCAACACAATAATAAGTCTTATCAAAATCCAGTTCACCTAAGTCTCAATAGCAAAGCCCTAACATGCAATAAACAATGCATAATGGTGATGAGATAGAAAAGCAGGAAAGAGATGACACTTTCTTACAACAACACAATTTACCTTGTCAGATCACGGTCAGTGGTCACCAGATGTCACAGAACGGGAGGGCTCGTTACAAGCCGACCCTGAGCTGAAGTTAGAGATGCAAGGGGTGAAGTCTATTTTTGGCCTGCTCCGGTGCACCTCCAAGAAAAGCCCATGTGACGTATGCCAGTACTACGTCGTGTCAAGTTGTTACATAGACACACATGACATACTCCATTGATGTTTGGGTGGGGCCCACTTTATTAATGTCATGCCAAGGAACGTTTTATTGGCGGTGTGTGTTGTGAGTGTGTATCATAAATGTGAATAAATGGACGAACAGACGAACGGTGCAAAACAATAGTACAAATTCTTTCGTCCCTCTCAAAAACTATGAATAACAAGAGAGTTGAAAGATGTTTAAATCAGGTTATTTATTTCCCGATTTAAAAGGGGCACTACTCTTTCGCACAGTGATTAATTCATTCATTCAACTTTCCAATGTCATACACTCTTTGGGAAATAAGGGGAGATGAAAATGATGAAATTCAAAATATAAAATAAAGGTTAATTACACAATTCTTATGCGGCAAATGGGGCCGCTTTAACAACAGTTCACATGTAAAATAAGCATTACTTTTAACATTAGAGTTCTTATTTTGCAAACGATATAATAGTGTTCATTTTCTTGAGTCCTAGGGTTAAGTATGTGCGCGTTAGCCGTGCTAATTATTACTCACTATTAATGTCAGAGTTCCAAGGAGATGACGTAATCTCACACGTCACTTATAAGCGGCACTTCAAAGTGAAGATCGACGCAATGGAGGCGTCGCATTACAGGTGAAGATTCTGCAGAATCTAGGCACCACTTTCAGATTATCACTGGGGAGAAATCTGAAATTTAGCTGACTGTTGTCAGCCTCGATAATTATCGTTGTACCGGTTGTCGTGGAAACGGACATCCCAACGACGTTTAGCATTATCGGGTGGAGTCGTCCAGTGGGATGTGTCGTCGCATTACACTGAGTGTAGAAATCCGGATTGTCTGTAAGAAAATCTCGGTGCTAGCCCCTCAATTTGCGGGATAGACTGCCAAAACGAACTCAGACAGGGGGAAGAACAAGTTGGTCCCTCGTGTCGTTAACTGCATACAACCAGCGTCGCATGCATCGGGTTTTCTTTGGACAGTGAACTTTCCACTTTGCCAACAATTATACTGAGTAATTTTGCCTCGTTACTCAATATATGGCATCAGACGGATGGAAAACGGATGGAAAGAGATTATTGCAGCTTTCCTTTATGAAATCTCTGTACATGAGATAATTCATACGTGAAGTTAGACTGGCTTCAGACGAATCGACGTTTTCAACATTGAGAATAAAGTCTTTCTTTGCCTCTTATATAGCTTCCACTGAAGGTTTCCAAAACTTCCAGAAGCTATGTCCTGTGACATGATTTTTGCCTTGGATATATAGTGGTAATCGTGATGCACGCTTTTCTGTGGTCAATTCTAATGCGCACTGGCCATTTCTCTCGTCAACAACATGTGACTCGTACTACGCAGTTGTCCCAATCATTTAATATACATATCTTTCATAAACTAATATATATATTCAATATGATATATTAACACACACTGCGTCACGAACGTCTGTCTACTAAAGAGATCTTAGGTGACCGTTACTGGAATTTACATGCTACATAGGAAAAATAACAAAACTCGGATTACGTCAATTTGTTTTGTTAGCGGTTTTTTAAAATGAAATAAAATATAATTTCTGTCCCTCATTTCCTGTGACAACCACCATTGCGACTACATGTTATTATCTTGCTGGACAGCCTGAATTTACCCCGCCACCTCCAAATTGGAGTCGTCAAAGAAGGCCCCATAGAAACCGAGACAGGACAACAACAACAACAACAAACACGTAAAGAAAAAGATTTTAACAGAAAACGGCAAACAACAATATTCGACAGGGTGTTGAACATCCCTGGCGTGTGTATCTCTAAATATAGACTTGGTGTGGTACAATTTGGGCTCTGTAAGATACCCCCATTCATCCCCCTCTCCCCAGTGCAGTGATCAGCGGTTCCCGGACATTTTTATCGAGTCCAAGACATCCAAGGAAAGGAAAAGAAAAAGAAAAGGCTGGCACGGAATAAGACAGAACAAAGATAGCAGGAAAAGACGGCCATTTCGCCAGCCTAGCGCTGATAGAATAGAACCCCACTCCCTCTTCCACGCATCCCACATGAAATTGGCGAAAGCTGGAAGCCACCTCACCCCTCCCCAACAAAACAACTCCCTCCTCAAACCCCCAAATTAAGAAGTGTAAGATGTACTTTATTTAGTGCGCACCCACTGATTCAGGGGCACCTTATTAAGCTTGATTGTTTAAGTATGAGGTGTACTCTATTAAGTGTGCATGTACTGATGAAGTGCGTCTTATTAAGTCCGATTGTTTATTAAGTATGAGATGTACTTTATTAAGTGTGCATGTACTGATAAAGTGCGCCTTATTAAGTCCGATTTTTTGTTAAGTATGAGGTGTACTTTATTCAGTGTGCATGTACTGATGAAGTGCGCCTTATTAAGTCCGATTTTTTGTTAAGTATGAGGTGTACTTTATTAAGTGTGCATGTACTCTTGAAGTGCGCCTTATTAAGTCCGATTGTTTAAGTATGAGATGTACTTTATGTAGTGCGCACATACTGATGCAAGTGCGAAATTCAAATGCAAAATGTGTTGTGCTGCAGATGGAGTATGTGGTGTTCAGTGGAATGTAATGAATACAGTGTTCTATATGACATTAGTCAATATTCAGCATAGAGCGTGAATTGTTAATTATAGAATGTGTTCTGTTAAGTGACCGATGTAAAAAAATTAAATGTGGAATTGAAGCATTGCAATGTAATGTGGAATGTATGGAATGTGTTCTGTTAAGTATGGAATGTGCTCTTACTACTTTATGTATTTGTGACACCAACACCACTTAGCTAATGGATATTATTATTATTAATTAACTAATCGTCCACAACGAATTACAAGTGATGATAATCTTAATTTATTTTATTAATGATCCTCCAGCAGACACCATTCATCTCTCACTTGGCAGATATACAGGCTCTGTAAATGTTTGAGATTGAGTTATTAGAGATAATAGTATTTACATAACCTGATTCAGCGTGGTCCTTTGTACACTTTGCCATCATGTCACAATTTATAGTTCAGTTCAATTTCATCAGCTTCACGTGTATGTGAAAAACACCGTTCTGCTACTTAACACTGTTCTGCTACTTAACAATGTTCTGCTACTTAGAGTTAAATGTGTTGTCCATCTTTTTCTCGACTTTCCAACTTGTCTGAATGAGTGCGAGTGACGTCGTTTATTTGCACAACCATAAGCAATGTGTAAAAAGAAGAATATTATTATTTTATCTCCAGTCTGGCATTTTGTACCGTCTGACCAGCTGAAGAAAAAGATTGCTCATTTAACTGCTACTCCTACTCACCACTTAAATTGAGTTGAGGACCCGGCTAAAGAAAAACTGCTCATCTCAACGGCTACATCTATATATTGTTTGTCTGCGCTGAGTCGTTAAACCACGCCTTCATTCCCAGGACCCAGGGGACAAAACCACCGATGCTGTCGTGAACTGGGACATATTTTCCTCTGGTCCAAGATAAGTTAACAAAAGACACTCAAAAGACATTGCATTGCTATTACTAGCTATTGCACCAGAATCTTCCATTTATGGTAATGACAAAATTTGATATGGTCATGAACTACACAAATCTCTCAAGTTGTTCACATTGACGTGTTTCTGCAAGATTTGCAAGATTCCGTACGCTTTCCAGAACGACCTAGTATTTTGGAAATAGAAATAAAATCCAAGTTATCAAGAAGAAATACATTTATTGAGAATGAAACATTGCAATGCGGATAACTCGACAATTTTGTCAAGAACTAAATATTGTAATACAGATTGCAATGATTGAACCCTAAGACAGGCTGTCAAGAATGAAATATTGCAATGCGGGTAACTCGACAATGTGTCAAGAACGAAATATTGCAATACAGATAATTCGACAATGTTTCAAGAAGGAAACATTGCAATATTGATAACTCGACAATGGTGTCAAGAACGAAGTATTGCAATACGGATAATTCGACAATGGTGTCAAATATTGCAATATGGGTAACTCGACAATGGTGTCAAGAAGAAAACATTGCAATACAGATACCTCGACAATGGTGTCAAACATTGCAATACATATAACTCGACAATGGTGTCAAACATTGCAATCTGGGTAACTCGACAATGGTGTCAAGAAGAAAACATTGCAATACGGGTAACTCGACAATGACTGAACACTATAAATCATTGTGACCAGTTCAGAACATTGCAATACGGATTTCACTCGGCTTTTCATCATTCAAAACAGATACGGTCAGTGGTGTTTACAAGATAACGATAAATAGGTATACCCCCTTTCCTACCAATCGCAAACTTCAGTGTGCATTAAGTTTACTTTACTATGGTGAAAAGGTTTTCGATGCGGGTATAATTTTTCTGACTTGTATTAAGTTTTTTTTTTTAAAAAATGAAATATTTCGTGAATTATTCTCTTATGTTTAACTTAATTCATTGTACCATACGAATGGGTTAGTTTCTTTGTTTCGGGTAAATAAACAGAAATTGTATTATTATCATTATAGACAGGTAGTTTAAAGATGTTTACAGATTCTAAAAAAAGGTTTTTAAAGTAGTACCAGAGAAGCACTTTTCTTTTGTTTTACGGTGTGTTCATTTTGAGTCTACACAGATTGTACTACCTAGGAATCCCAGTGTGGTATTGACCTGGTGTAGAGTGGAATCTCAGTGTGGTAATACCTTGATGTGGCTGGAATTCCAGTGTAGTATTGCCTTGATGTGGCTGGAATTCCAGTGTAGTATTACCTTGATGTGGCTGGAATTCCAGTGTAGTATTACCTTGATGTGGCTGGAATTCCAGTGTAGTATTGCCTTGATGTGGATGGAATTCCACTGTGGTATTGCCTTGATGTGGATGGAATTCCAGTGTGGTATTGCCATGATGTGGATGGAATTCCACTGTGGTATTGCCTTGATGTGGCTGGAATTCCAGTGTAGTATTACCTTGATGTGGCTAGAATTCCAGTGTGGTATTGCCTTGATGTGGATGGAATTCCACTGTGGTATTGCCTTGATGTGGATGGAATTCCAGTGTTGTATTGCTTTGATGTGGAGTGGAATTCCGAGATGTGTTGTATCTTGCCTTGGAGTCCAGCTCAGATAACCTCATTGTACAATTTAGGAAACATTAGGATTTAATTCCTGGGTTCATCTGTTTGATTTAATTCCTGGTTTCATCTGTTGGAATTCACATAGCATATCCTTGTGAAAGTGCGAAAAGACATTCCATATTTTTGTGTGTGCATGACCTGTTATAGTTGTACTTGTGCAACAACATTTGTGATTGCTTAATATCTCTTTCTGGAGAGAGAGAAAAGTGAAAGGAAGTTGCTAATTAGTTATTTTATGTCTCGCGTGAATCTAGGATATTATGATATATAACAAATATTTATCTGGATTTTGTGAAAGATTATAAAAGACTTATAGTTAATGTTTTTCTGTGTGTATTCTTATTTTATCAAAACCGGATTTATTTACTTGAACTGTCAAAAGGACCCTTCAAGAAACATTAAGGTGATCGTTTTTTTTAATTCTCTACTTTTATTTAGCTCTTTGCCTTACGTATTCATTGAATTCGGATTTTATGCCACATTGTAACAACTGATTATCTGTGCAGACAGATTTAACTTTTCAAAATGTATTTTAGTTGTTTTATTGGATTTAACCATGAAATATTTAAGATTTACACTATGTTAATAATTGCTATATCTTTTAGAACTTTTCTTCGTTGATTGAGTTAGATTGAGATTTTATGAGTGCGTGCATTTGTTGATGATATTTGTGACACAAGTTGTGATATATTTGGTTAATAAACTGTTACTATTTATGTTTGAGACACAATTGAACAAGATTGTGATATATTTGGTTAATAAACTGTTACTATTTATACGAACGTATGTTCTTTTTAAGGAACGGCACCACACAATGGGTCCAAGGACAGATAAACATATCTATTAAAATCCGGTCTTGAGTTCCTAATGTTTGTCCTTTGAAGGGATCGTGGGTGTGAAGGCCGGTATCTGACATTGATCTGTGATTAATAGAGCCAATCAGTTATTGATCCTTGTAGAACCATTATTTGTGATATAGAATGATTTTGCTAGAATTTGATCTCTCCGGTACTGATTTTTGCATTGGCACATTATCTGAAATATTAATATTTAATATAGATAATAATGGTCAAGATACAGATATGACAGGAGTGAATAGCCGAGTCAAATCATTAGAAAGGTAAGGTGATTTAGGTGAGATGCGAAGTCAGCAACACAACTTGTTCAAGGACTTTTAATATAAATATTAGATTAGAGATTGGAAGTGAGCAACATAACTTGTTCAAGGACTTTTAATATAAATATCAGACTAGAGATTGGAAGTCAGCAACATAACTTGTTCAAGGACTTTTAATATAAATATCAGACTAGAGATTGGAAGTCAGCATCACAACTTGTTCAAGGACTTTTAATGTAAATATTAGATTAGAGATTGGAAGCTATGTTTTGAAGTTGTTAAAAGTTACACTCTTCCATTCATTAATGCAGTTCCATACATTCATGTACTCACACTTCCAGTCATTATATAATCACACGTCCATACATTACTTTGCATGACAATTTTTGTATTATTATTTTCTATTACAAAATCATGTGTTGTAGGTGCTGAAGGACGATATATAAGACGTGGACAAGACGAGCTAGAGCCAAACTAGTCGTTTCTTTCTTTCTAACTGATAGTCATTTCGCCTTGCCGCACAATAAATAAATCCATACACAACAACATAAACTGAAATAAAAGAACAAATCTATCTCGGTATTAAGCGTACCACTTGGCCAAGAAGGGCGGACAAAAGAAATGATAACAAACGAATAATGCTATCTCGGTATTAAGCGTACCACTTGGCCAAGAAGGGCGGACAGAAGAAATAACGAATAATGCTATCTCGGTATTAAGTGTACTACTTGGCCAGAAAGGGCGGACAAAAGAAATGATAACAAACGAAAGCATTCAGCAAACTGGAAATCGAAGGGTACGAAGGGAAAAAGAACCGCGACCAAAACTATATTAACAAATAGTAATAGAGAGCGACTCCGCTATTTGTAAATAACTGATGCAGATAAATTTAATTAGCTGGTTAGAGTTCTGTGGGCAGAGTAAAAGTGAACACAAATAGAATTCTGGTACCTAATGATTATTGAGTTTTTTTGCTGCTGTAGTCTCCTCACGTATAGCAAATATAGACTTCCATCCATTAATGGCAGTTGTTTCCCCTGAAGTATATCTCGTTGTCGCCAAGAAATTAGACTTATTAATTATTAGAAAATCCGAGCTGCTTCAGTCTAAGGATTTGAATCAGATTACGCAAAACGTATCGGTGAATGCAAATGAGAAATCTGATGTTGTGTGCATTGTTTGAGTGGAGCGTGTGAGAAGGGAAAGGCAGACACATCTGACAAGTAATAATCTATCTATCTATCTATCTATCTATCTATCTATCTATCTATCTATCTATCTATCTATCTATCTATCTATCTATCTATCTATCTATCTATCTATCTATCTATCTATCTGTCTGTCTGTCTGTCTATCTATCTATCTATCTGCAATATTGCAATATTGTGTTTACAAACTGTATTTTAAATGATTTGAGATGGCTTTACATTTTGACTGTAATTTATTTTAAGCAAAACGATTGTTTGAGACTGTAACTAATTCTTTCGTGATTAAGCGATTGTTTGAGACTGTAACTACGTCTTCTGAGCTGACTGTTTGAGACTGTAACTAATTCTTTCGTGATTAAGCGATTGTTTGAGACTGTAACTACGTCTTCTGAGCTAAGTGACTGAGTGAGACTGTAACTAATTCTTTCGTGACTAAGCGGTTGCATGAAACATGATGCATAGGCGGCTTGACACACAATACGTGTGCTGGACGCAAGAGTTCAGAGAATTAAAAAAACTACAGTTAAAATCTGTTAATCACTTTTGAACATGCAGGCTTTGATGGTGAAATGCGCAGAATAGACACCGGAAATGGCTTGGCACCTGTCATACATGAACACGTAATCCAACCGACACCCGGAATGGCTGGAATCTCATTATACACGTACACGAAAATAGACACGGGATGTCATTTAATATCACAATTATCCATGTACACGTAAATAAACAGACATGATAAATGTAATAAATCAAACATGGATAAACATTTATACGTATAATTATTAATATACAAATAGATTTCCTAATGTGACTGTAAACAGACATTATACGTCATTATACATGTAAACAAACTTGCGAAATGGGACTATATTCATAAGCTTGAGACACGATAGGTCATCATACTTGTAAACAAGCAGACATGATGCCTCACTATACATCTAAAGAGATACAATACGCATTTATACATGGAAACAAACAAGATGCGTCATCATACATGGAAACAAACAAGATACATGTCATTATACATGGAAACAAACAAGATGCATGTCATTATACATGGAAACAAACAAGATGCGTCATCATACATGAAAACAAACAAGATGCGTCATCATACATGGAAACAAACAAGATGCGTCATCATACATGGAAACAAACAAGATGCATGTCATTATACATGGAAACAAACAAGATGCATGTCATTATACATGGAAACAAACAAGATGCGTCATCATACATGGAAACAAACAAGATGCATGTCATTATACATGGAAACAAACAAGATGCATGTCATTATACATGGAAACAAACAAGATGCGTCATTATATATGTAAATAAGCAGGCATGAATACATGTAAAAATAGACATGAAGATTCATTGTAATGCAAACTGAGAGTGTGCGTCAATGCTCATGTATACATATATGAATCATAATTATACATATAAACAGACATTATGCGACATTATACACGTAAACAGATACGATTTGTACATGTAAACAGTCATGATGCATCATTATACATGTAAACAGACATGTGCGTCAATATACTTGTAAATAGACATGAAGGGTCATTATACATGTAAAGAGACATTATTAAATGCTCCAGTAATAATAATAACATCATTGTTATATTTTCAAATAATACTAATAACACCATTATTACATGTTCAATAAATATTAATAACATCATTGATACATGCTCTAGTAATGTAAGTAAAACATTATTATATGTTCAACTAGTACTATTAACACAATTCTTACATATTCAAGTGTATAACTACTTTTATTATAAGATCAGTTAGTACTAATAACATCAAATATACATGTTCAAGTAGTACTAATAACGTAATTATTATATGTTTAAGTAGTAATAGCACCATTATTAAATGTTCAGATAGTAATAATAACAAATTAGTACATGTTCAAGTAGTAATAATAACAAATTATTACATGTTCGAGTAGTAATACTACTACCATTATTATAAATTGAAGTAGTGCTAAATGTCTGCCTGAGTTTGGTGTGAGCACTGTTTTAAAATCACTCGAATGAATTTACTTCCTGAAACCATAGTTCTCAGCCTACCATAATGTATGGAAATAAGGAAATGTTATACTCTTTCTAACCCACGAGTTAATTACTACACTCGTCCTTGCAGCACCAGTTTCTAGAGTGTCACTAAGTTGTGCTGACAGCTTGTGCATCACGTAAGTTGATATAGGTTAACACTGGAGTCAAACGCTAGTTTAATTTCAGTTTCCAGAGATTTTGTGGGTGAGACCATACGAAAGTGATGATAGATTTTTAATGCAAGCAGTTTTCGTCTATTTTAAATTTAATTCTACTGGAGGTGGTGGTTAGAATATGACAGTGATATGTGACAGGGCACACACACCACTCTACTGGCTTCAATAGTGAGTTTGTCTGGTTTGTGACAGGGCACACACACCACTCTACTGGCTTCAATAGTGAGTTTGTCTGGTTTGTGACAGGGCATACACACCACTCTACTGGCTTCAATAGTGAGTTTGTCTGGTTTGTGGCAGGACATACAAATCACTGTGCTGATGACAATAGTGAATTTGGTTTGTGACAGGGCCTACATATCACAAATTGACTGAAAGCAATGTAAATTAAAACCCAGGGGCACTTTTTAGAAGTGTAGGTTTGAGACAAATAAAATAAATCTAGACTTAATGATGAGGGAATCTACATGTTTCGACGAAGAGGAAATGTGGGAGCTACATGACAAATGAAATAGTCTAGGTGTTTTTACGAAGGGAAAATAGTTTTGTCGAGTGAAGGAAGTTCAAAATACTTTTATTGACAAGTGAAATATTCTAAAGCTTTTGACAGGAGTTCAAATTGTTTATTGACAAGTGAAATAATTTAAAGATTTTGTTGAATGAAGAGAGTTTAACAGTTTTGGATAAGTGAAATAATATATGGGTTCCGACGATGGGAGGGGGAGTTTGAGAGCAGTCAACTGTCAACTGAGGTTTAAAAGGGGTATAAGGGATGACAACAGTCAAGTGATGCGAAATAATCGGAAGGTTTGGAAGTCTGCAGCCAAAATATCAGGTCAAATCCTTTAGAAAAATAACACTTTCCTTTATTACATTTCCAAATTCGATAAAGCTAGAGTTATCGGCTGATCATTGATCAATCAAGTTGTGGCAATTTTAAAGGAATTTCAAATGATGAGGTTGGAATTCAAGTCGCTTAGGAGATCGGAATTAAAGTTATTTACAAATCAAGAGTGGTAAGGTGATTGAAGCCATGTAAGAAAAAAATCAGGACACATTTACTTTTAGAGTATTCTAACTTTTCATCTATATTTAATCACTCGATAAAAGAGTTATCCGCCATTATTGTGCCCTGTTTCTGTCACACGACAGTTGTTTCTGTCACACGGTGATTTGTTTTGTCTCATGATAATGGTTTTTGCCGTACAATAATTGTTTCTTTCACAAAATTGTTGTTTGCATGACAGCTATTTCTGCCTTCTGTGATCTTGTCGTCGCTTACCTAGTCGGATAGTTATTTACCATATGTATTATACGGCATCCCCACCCGGGCTTTCGGACAGCCAGGATCTATGTCAGAGACAATTAAGCGTTTTTCAAATGCAAAACCTGTTCCCATTTAGCCATACCATGAAGAATGGTTACGGCCTTGGACAAAGGGGCGCTGTCTATATGTAAATGCCATTGGACAAAGGGGCGCTGTCTATCATTGTAAATGCCATTGGACAAAGGGGCGCTGTCTAACATTGTAAATGCCATTGGACAAAGGGGCGCTAACATTGTAAATGCCATTGGACAAAGGGGCGCTGTCTAACATTGTAAATGCCATTGGACAAAGGGGCGCTGTCTAACATTGTAAATGCCATTGGATAAAGGGGCGCTGTCTAACATTGTAAATGCCATTGGACAAAGGGGCGCTGTCCAACATGGTAAACGGATTCAGACAAAGCGGGGCTCTCCAACATGGTAAAAAACTTTGAACAACGGGGCGCTGTCCAACATGGTAAATAACTTTGAACAAAAAGCCGCTACTCAACACGTTAAATAAATTTGAAAAATAAGGTGCAGTCCAAAATGGTAAATACTTTTGAAAATGGGGCGCTGTACAACAAGGTAAATAACTTTGAACAATGGGGGCGCTGTCCATTGGGTAAATAACTTTGAACAAAGGGGCGCTGTCTATCATGGTAAATAACTTTGATCAATGTGGCGCATTCCAGCAAAGTAAATGGTTTGAATAAGGGCGCTGTCCAACAAAGTAAATGATTTGCATAAGGGCGCTGTCGAACAAAATTAAATGGTTTGGATAAGGGCGCTGTCCAACAAAATAAATGGTTTGGATAAGGGCGCTGTCCAACAAAGTAAATAGTTTGGATAAGGGCGCTGTCCAACAAAGTAAATGATTTGCATAAGGGCGCTGTCCAACAAAATAAATGGTTTGGATAAGGGCGCTGTCCAATATAATAAATGGTTTGGATAAGAGCGCTGTCCAACATAGTAAATGGTTTGGATAAGGGCGCTGTCCAATATAATAAATGGTTTGGATAAGAGCGCTGTCCAACATAGTAAATGGTTTGGATAAGGGCGCTGTCCAACAAAATAAATGGTTTGGATAAGGGCGCTGTCCAATATAATAAATGGTTTGGATAAGAGCGCTTTCCAACATAGTAAATGGTTTGGATAAGAGCGCTGTCCAACATAGTAAATGGTTTGGATAAGGGCGCTGTCCAACATAGTAAATGGTTTGGATAAGTGCGCAGTGATGAATACTATACGGCTTTAGATGAGTGTGTGTGCAGAATGGAGTGATAATCCGAACAAAGGGGTACGTGTTGACGCGATATTGGAATTTTAACGGAAATTATTTTAATTAAAGCAGATAAAACTTCGTCCTGTTAGGCAACATAATCGACGTCCTTGGACATTCTGAGTATGACACTAGGGGGCGTCAGCAGTACAAGTATCATTTGCACACTCATCGATCAGCAGTGCCACACGTACCAAGCAAGAAGCCACAAAACAAGAAAATCCTTCTTCTTAGTGCAATCAAAGCTGTGCGCTTGTAGGATTTGCTTGCAGAAAAGATTGTGAATTTTTTTTAAAAAGAAAGTGTTTATGCGTTCTATTGGATATGTTAGGGGATTGTCGTTCTTAGAGAGAAGCTCTCATGATGGAGAAGGAGAAACGTTTTTACATGGATTAGAACCCTTAGCTCAGTCCCGCCTCTTAAGTGCACGTGTGAAAGCCGTACTAAAAATAGGACTGCACAAACACATGTATACCTCAACACGTAATTACTCACTCACTTAAACAACAAAAAGTGTATATTTATTCAGTTCTTCTCTTTATGCTATAAGGACAATAGAATATTTTCTAAATTCTTCAATATAATTTTCAAGTCCAATTCTTTCATTTGACAATGTAACCTAAATCTTAAGACACCGGCAATATGCCACGAACGTTTTTATTGAGAAATATTTCCAAGCATGAGGAAATAAAATAAACTGGATAACAATGCGCTTGGTTCAGAAACAGTGCCCCCCCCCCCCAATTCTGACATGAGAAAGTGTTGAGTTGTTAACATAGACACGAATAGAGTCATTCTAAGATATTTCATCATGAGAAAGTGCTTTAAGTGTAGTCAGGAGTGGCATCGTTCTCAATATTTCTTTATGAGAAAGTGCTTTAAGTGTAGTCAGGAGTGGCATCGTTCTCAATGTTTCTTTATGAGAAAGTGCTTTAAGCGTAGTCAGAAGTGGCATCGTTCTCAATGTTTCTTTATGAGAAAGTGCTTTAAGTGTAGTCAGGAGTGGCATCGTTCTAAATGTTTCTTTATGAGAAAGTGGAGAGGTCCTTCATATGACACATTATATCTTCTAAAAGGCATTTCAATATGAGAAAGTGGAGAGGTCCTTCATATGACACATTATATCTTCTAAAAGGCATTTCAATATAAGAAAGTGGAGAGACTAATATGTCACACATGACATTTTAAGACATTTCATTGTGAGATTGAGTTGCCAGTATAATCACAAATGGCACCATTTTCAGGTATTTCAATTTGCGAATGAGGAAATGCCAGCTTTGTCACAAATGGCACTATTTCAAGACATTTATTTACGAGAAAGAGATGCAAAAAGACTATTTCCGTTACTAATTTGATTTATAAACATATTTATGATTATTGTAAGAGAAAGATCCAGTCTTAATATCCTATCTAAAATACTCCCCCGTACTGTTAAATAAAAAAATTGAAAACAGAAATTACATTAAAATATTTCCAAAGTTCCTGGCCAAATAATTATTAAGAAATCTGTCTTTTCGCAAACAACATTGCGACATAAATACGAAGTATCTTAATAGCCCTTAATGTTTTGTTTTATTCATTTCACTGGGCTAAGATATGAACTCCTTGTTTCCATTAATAGTTATTCTGTTTTGGCTAAAAGTCAGGATTGTATCTGCTTGTTTTCCATTCAGATTTATTTACTTTTCTTGTTTGTACATATTTATTTTGTTTCTTTTCTATTTTATTCTTTCAAGAGTTATATTGTTTGTTTTTGAGTTAAGATATAGTCCATTTTCATCAGGCTAGAGTAACACTGTTTTCATTCAACAGCTAGTGTATTTTTTCCAGTCAATAGTAATTATGATTGTTTAGTATTTTAGTATTTAGAATTTTTTCATTCTAATTTTATTCTATTTGTTCTCAGACAATATTTAGTATTTCTTCAGTCAATATTTATTCTGTTGTCACTCAATATGTATACTGCTTGCTATGAGTTAAAACTGAGTCTACTTTCTTCAGACAATATATATATATATATATATACCGTTTTTATATTTTCAGTCAATATTTATACTGTTTGTTTTCAGTAAATGTTTGTATTGTTTGTTTTCAGTTAATATGAGTCTATTTTTCAGTTAATATTTATACAGTTTAGTGTTCAGTCAATAATTAGAGTACGTTTTATTCAATATTTATACTGTTTGTTTTCAGTCAATAATTAGAGTACGTTTTATTCAATATTTATACTGTTTGTTTTCAGTCAATAATTAGAGTACGTTTTATTCAATATTTATACTGTTTGTTTTCAGTCAATAATTAGAGTACGTTTTATTCAATATTTATACTGTTTGTTTTCAGTCAATAATTAGAGTACGTTTTATTCAATATTTATACTGTTTGTTTTCAGTCAATAATTAGAGTACGTTTTACTCAATATTTAACCCAAAGTCAAGGCATGATGCTTAATATATTATGTGAAGTCAAGGCTTGATGCTTCATGTGTTACAGGAATTTAAGGCTTTGATGCTTAATGTGTTCCATGAAGTCAAGGCTTGATGCTTAATGTATTACAAAGTAAAAGCTTGATGTATGGTGTGTTACATAAAGGCAAGGCTTGATGTATAATGTGATACACGAAGACAAGGCTTGATGTATAATGTGTTCCATGAATTCAAGGCTTGATGTATAATGTGTTACATGAAGACAAGGCTTGATGTTTAATGTGTTACATGAAGGCTTGATGTATAATATGTTACATGAAGACAAGGCTTGATGTTTAATGTGTTACATGAAGGCAAGTCTTGATGTTTAATGTGTTACATGAAGACAAGGCTTGATGTTTAATGTGAAAATGTTGATAGTAAGATCAAATGAGCTGAATGCTGACTTTATAATAATTCAAAAGAAAATGAGACTCTTGATGATTTTAGCTTAAGATCTGAGATAACGAGCATTCATTGTCTTTAAAACACAATCGGAATCAGTAACTTCTGTATTTGTCTTAAAATCTGTATCTTGCTTATTTACCTTTGTTGAGAGTGACTTTCTATCACGCCTATATATAAATATTGATCTGGATGACGTAACTTTGAAGTCGATAATATAGCATGTCGTTTTAAAATGATGCAATTTGAAATCGTTATTATATTTCTCGTCCGGTGGCTCTTTTAACTTTACGATGCTTATTACAACATTGCGTTCTGAATGACCATATATGCAATTATTATTAAAAGACTAGTTTGCAACAGTTATTATAACATTGCTGTTTAGGGGAAAATAACTTTGCAATATTGCTATTCTGGATAATACATCTTCCCAATCTTGATTAAAATATTTGTTTTCTGAGTGATTTCACTTTGCAATCGTCAATTCGCTATTGCACAGTAATGTGTATTCATTATCATAGCATTGCCTTTCTTGGTGATACAACTTTGCAATCTTTATTTTAAAAAATGATTTTTTTCTGATAAAATTTTCGGTTGTGAGTTTGCTATTTTCGATGACAAACTTAAATTAGCAAAGCAGTATTATTACTATTCTGCTTAAGTCGAGACAACTATGCAATTAAAGTTATCGTATTGCTCAAACTGGTAACATAATTACTACAACATTCTCATCTGGGTGACACATATTGCAATCGTCATTACAACATTGCTCATCTAGGATAACTGCTTTTTTTCTGGTCGTCATTATAATATTGCATTTCTGTGTTAAACCTTTGCAGTCGTTATTATAACATTGCTCATAGGGATGGTGAAACTTTGCAACTGTTTCAATTTGCACTTCAGGATAATAAGAGTTTGCAATAGTTATTATAGTATTTCACGTCTGTGAACTATGGCTCTGCGATCGTTATAATAGCAATGGTTAGTACAGTATTTCTCGTCTGTGAACTGTGGCTCTGCGATCGTTATATTAGCAATGGTTATTACAGTATTTCTCGTCTGTGAACTGTGGCTCTGCGATCGTTATAATAGCAATGCAGATTTTGCATTTATCTCTCAATAACAGCTCTTGAAACATTTTCAGTTTTTGCTCGGACATTAGGTGCTTAATTTAAACAGCAAGAAAATAAGCTTGGATTAAACACAGGATTTAGACATGCATGAATTCGACCAACAGAAATTAATAAATAAATGGACCCTTTCCCTTCCATTAAAATCATTCACACTGATGACGGTTTCTCTGCTCTCGAAGACTGAACATGACACTTAACGAGTATCGGTCGTCGGGCTGCTAACGATGTCCACGCTAACGATAATGATCTGTGTGGTTGCTATTTGCCCAACGCCCTTGTGTACTTGTTCAGTATTGATTTTTATTTCTTCTGTTAAGATCGATACTTTCCCGACATTGTCTTCTTAGGATCCAACAATCTTACAATACTGTTTGTATCCAACAATCTTACAACACAGTTTGTATCCAACAATCTTACAACACAGTTTGTATACAACAATCTTACAATACTGATTATATCCAACAATCTTACAACACAGTTTGTATACAACAATCTTACAATACTATTTGTATCCAACAATCTTACAATACTATTTGTATCCAACAATCTTACAATACTATTTGTATCCAACAATCTTACAATACTGTTTGTATCCAACAATCTTACAACACAGTTTGTATACAACAATCTTACAATACTGATTATATCCAACAATCGTACAACACAGTTATATCCAACAATCTTACAACAGAGTTTGTATTCAACAATCTTACAATACTGTTTGTATCCAACAGTCTTACAACACAGTTTGTATCCAACAATCTTACAAATACAATACTGTTTGTATGCAACAGTCTTACAACATAATTTGTATCCAACAATCTTACAATACTATTTGCATCCAACAATCTTACAACAGAGATTGTATTCAACAATCTTACAACACAGTTTGTATCCAACAATCTTACAAATACAATACTGTTTGTATGCAACAGTCTTACAACATAGTTTGTATCCAAAAATCTTACAACATAGTTTGTATCTAACATTCTTACAACACTGTTTGTATCCAACATTCTTACAATACTGTTTGTATTCAACAATCTTACTAATACATCAGTCTTACTATGCTGGAATAAAAACAGTAAACACCGTGTACAATACTGTCTTTGAATAAAGACAGTCAGTTACTGTTTGTATAACTCTTCACTTACTCAAAAGTTCCAATTAAAAATAACGAGCGTTTGGAGAGGATATTGGTGGAGGGGGCTTGGGCCTAAATTAGAATAATGTGTTTTGTGTGTATCTAGGACGTGAGAATTGAAAAATTAGGTTTGAACTTGACCTCCCGGAGAGACAAATGTCTCGTTCTAAATTGCTGGCATTGCACTCGCTTAGATTAGAGGGGTTAAATGACGAGGGGAAAGAAAACAAACATTGCATAGATTAGAGGGGTTAAATGACGAGAGGAAAGAAAACAAACATTGCATAGATTAGAGGGGTTAAATGACGAGAGGAAAGAAAACAAACATTCCAGTTAACAGCACAACATTGCAATTAACAATAAAACACCCCAATTAACACTACGACACTGCAAATAGCACAACATTGCAATTAACAATAAAACACCCCAATTAACACTACGACACTGCAAATAGCACAACAGTGCAATTAATACTGCACACGCCACTGAACACTATACTACATCAGTTAGTGCTATACCACTGCAATGAACACTATAATACTGAAGCTGACAATATAGCACTGCAATTAGCACTATAATACACAATTAGCACTATAATATACAGTTAGCACTATAATACTACTATAATAATGAAATTAGCACTATAATACTACTATAATAATGAAATTAGTACTATAATACTACAATTAGCACTATATTGCAGTATTATAACCCTGATCACTAAAATATAACATAACACTATAAAAAAATAACACTATAACAACAAAACGACGCTACACTAAACGCAGCATATAAACATGAAAACGTAATACTACAACAAAAAACAACGCCTATCAATTAAATAACAAACACTACTAAACGACCACAACGTGGTTATGTAATTAACACTGAATAGCAACTCACAACACGACTACAATACCATAACAACATACAACCCACATAATACCACAAAGCTCCACATTACAACTCATTACATCACAATGCAATACTACAAACAACACTGAATATGACACTACAGTTCAAAATATAAATAAAAATCTATAAACTACAATTCAATGTTACAGTAAAATCTGGACTTGTTACATTTAACACTAAAGCATTACAATGCAATACTACAATACCTATTACTAAACTTAATTATAATTATCAATACTGCAACATTAACATAGACAGTAGCACAAAACTATAATACAATACTTTAGTGCAACCTGTTATACACTATAACATGTAAAATGGTAAAGGAACATTCTAATGTAATTGTGCAATACAGTTCGGCTTTTAATACAACATCACCATGCAACTAAACAACAATAAATTACATCTCAACATATTAATATTTGTACAACTACAATGCAGCAATATAATGCAACAATATGCAACAATATGACACAATAATAAAAGAAATTAAAAAAATACTTTCAACACTACAGTAGACGACACTAAAAAACAATACAACATTACACATTTATCCAACGCTACACACTACAATACAACACACTACATGAGAAAACTAAACTCATTTCAGTTAACACTGTAACACAACAGTATAACGTTACTCTAGCATACTACAATGTAACGCTAGGTCTTTAGACAAAGAGAGATTGGTGTTAATAGACATACAAATTGGTAATGGTTTTCAGGTAAAGAAAGACTAATACTAATAATTAGCCATACACATTGGTAATTGTCTTTAGACAAAGAGATAATGGAATTAATAGTTAGACATACACTTTGGCAATGTTTTTTTAAGACAAAAATAGATTAGTACTAATTGAAAGACATACACTATTAATGTTATTTAGACAAAGAGCGATTGGTACTAATCATTATACATACAATCTAAAAATAGATTGGCAATAATCGACAGACATGATTTAGGGTATTTACGCTACTTATAAATGCTAGTAATAGATGGTAGCCTTACAAAATCTGGTAGAATGTTTTGATGTACAAGTACTGTTAAAAATCGTTATTCTTACAATGATTGCTAATGGTCTTTAACTTGTGAAAACTGAAAAGTCCTATAAAATTTTAACGAGGTCTTTAAACACACAATTGCGTAATACTATTTCATCTGAAATAGACTATTAATGGCCTGTAGATTTAAAATCTTTGAAGGTCTTTAGACTTATGTAATTTATTTGTTAGTATATATATATATATATAATGATTGGTCATGTTTTTCATTCACCAATCTGGTAATGGTTATCAGCCTTACAATAAGGGTAGACCTATAGACATTAGCAAAAATCTGTAGAGTTGCAAAATAAACTGCTAATCGTCTTCAGACTTACAGCGATTGGAAATGGTATTTAGACTTATAGAGACTGGTAGATTTACAGAGGTTAGTAATGGTCTCTTCACTTAATATATTGGCAATGCAAGATTGTCTATGTCATAAGACTTAGATTGATAATGAATGATCTTTATAATTACATAGATTAATAATGAATGATCTTTAGAATTACATAGATTGATAATGGATGAGCATTAGAGTTACATAGATTGAAAAATGAATGATCTTTAGACTTACATTGACTGGGAGTGATCTTTAGACTTACATTGCTTGGGAATGATCTTTAGACTTACATTGATTTGGAATGATCTTTAGATTTACATTGACTGGAAATTGTCTTTAGACTTACATTGACTGGGAATAATATTTAGACTTACACTGACTGGGAATGATATTTAGACTTACATTGACTGGGGATGATATTTAGACTTACATTGACTGGGAATGGTATTTAGATTTACATTGACTGGGAATGATTTTAAGACAGATTGACTGGGAATAATCTTTAGACTTACATTGACTGGGGATGATATTTAGACTTACATTGACTGGGAATGGTATTTAGATTTACATTGACTGGGAATGATTTTAAGACAGATTGACTGGGAATAATCTTTAGACTTACATTGACTGGGGATGATCTTTAGACTTATATTGACTGGGAATGATCTTTAGATTTACATTGATAGGAAATTGTAGAGATTTTTAGACTTACATTGATTGGGAACGGTCTTTAGATTTACAAGTAAGTAAAAGCAGACTTACATTGACTGACAAAAAGTCTTTAGACTTAATAGACTAGTACTTGTCTTTAGACCTTTTAGAGACTGGTGATTTTCTTTAGTTGCAGAGATTGTAAAGACTTTAAATAATAATTATTAATTTTATAATTTTTCTGTGAATTATTAGATTATTTAATTGAAAACACTTCAAATACAATGGGAGTTGAAAGATGGCAAAACGAAATATAAGATTGAGGGACGATAAGATTTGGAAGAAAGCTTGAAGTGCAATTCCGAATAAGTAATCAATGCAGATGCACTCATAAGTGTTATTAGCTCCCTTTATAGAAGTGACAATCTATCTCATTCGCTATGTTTTTAATGTACGTGGCTTGTTTGTAGAGGTTCTTAGTGAAATTACGTAAGATTTCATTTTATAGAGTTATGCTGCTAAATTTGCAGCAATAAATGAATGTTACAGAGCATTTAATATAGGAACATTATCAACCTGCTGTCTCAGATTCCTTGTGATTGATATCCAATAACTAGAGTTCTTTTGATAATATGATTTATTTCTTTGTCACAAAAGTTGGCGAAGTGTGGACTCTATGCAGCAATAGAGGCTGACATTAAGTCTCAGAGCTGCCGTGGGAAATAACCTCTCGTTGGACAACTGAATTACGTGCAAAGGCTTGTTATACTTCTCCAAGTGAGTCGTTTTGTATCATTGCATTTACTCAGCGGTACAAAATGTATTTTTCTTGTGTTCCCCATTTCTCGACTGTCTTCAACCCATTAGGAACCCAACCAAGGGCTGAAACTAGACCCAATAGGCTCCATTTAGATCAACAAGGGCTAAAACGAGACCCAACAGGCACCACCTGGATAATCAAGGGCTTGAACTAGAAAACAACGAGGATAACAGTCAAATCCTATGTCATTGACAAGACTCAAAATCAAATATTACAAGCTACGTATGCAAGTTAAGTAAATACACAGACTTAACTATAAAGAATCATTAACAAATGTTAAAAGCTACAGTATGCAAGTTAAGTTAATACACAGACTTAACTATAAAGAATCATTAACAAATGTTAAAAGCTACAGTATGCAAGTTAAGTTAATACACAGACTTAACTATAAAGAATCATTAACAAATGTTAAAAGCTACATTATGCAAGTTAGCTGATTCCAATGAGTTGGTCACTGCAATTGGTGCATACTATCATTGCCACTTACTTGTCTACTAGGGCGACGAAATCTAGATGGACTCTAGTTAGATGTTTAGCTACTTTTTAGTCGGGCGGCGAAATCTATTCAAGAAAGCAAGGTGGACTCTAGTTAGATGTTTAGCTACTTGCTAGTCAGGCGGCGAAATCTATTCAAGAAAGCGGACAGCCTGGTTGCTGGTCACAATCGGATTATTATGGTGCAGAACCGACGTGCTGCTATAATATATACAGGGGTATGCATGTTAATGTGTTTATGTGCTACTGTAATATATACAGGGGTATGCGTGTTAATGTGTTTGTGTAATCCTGTAATATGTACAGGGGTATGCATGTTAATGTGTTTATGTAATACTGTATGAGGAATGAATGTAAACAAGAAAGGACAACACAAATTAAATATCACATTCAACCTTCTAAAACAATAGTAGGCAATTTCCTTTTTACAGATGATCATGATTTATTGTCCTATAGATTATCTTATGCAATTTTAAGAAACCATTTCACTCATCATGCCACAAATTACTCATTCACAAAGAATATAAATCGGATATAAAGGATACAAATTTTTAAGTCAATAAAAGATGAAAAATTAAGTTAACAAATTATAATAATTTATATAATTGCAAGGAATTTGTCTTAAGAATCATTGTCATTTAAGAGTCACTATTAAAATTGCAGGTCTATTTGGCTCTGCAAGAAACTAAATAGTAAAATATATGTCAAAAGATTTAAGTTGTAATTTAAGCCCTAACACTAACACCACCCTATCTACTCTTATCTCATTGTAACACTCACGAATTGTAGGCATCCTTAAATTAACAAGCTGAATTGTCGTTATGTGTACTATTTCTGATTATAGTTCCGTTGATCCCAAGAAATATCGGTTAGTGGGTCAAGCGCATGAAGCTCCCATCTCGCTCGCTGCTTTAGATCATAACATGTCATGTCATGTCAGAGAGTCAGAGTCAGAGAGTCAGGTAGTAAGGAAGTCAGATAGTCAGAGAGTAAGGAATCTAGGTAGTCAGGTAGTAAGGAAGTCAGATAGTCAGGTAGTAAGGAAGTCAGGTAGTCAGGTAGTAAAGAAGTCAGAAAGTCAGATAGTCAGATAGTAAGGAAGTCAGGTAGTAAAGAAGTCAGATAGTCAGGTAGTAAGGAAGTCAGATAGTCAGATAGTCAGGTAGTAAGGAAGTCAGATAGTCAGGTAGTAAAGAAGTCAGATAGTCCGATAGTCAGGTAGTAAGGAAGTCAGATAGTCAGATAGTAAGGAAGTCAGGTAGTAAAGAAGTAAGATAGTCAGGTAGTAAGGAAGTCAGATAGTCAGATAGTCAGGTAGTAAGGAAGTCAGCTAGTCAGATAGTAAGGAAGTCAGGTAGTCAGGTAGTAAAGAAGTCAGATAGTCAGAGAGATAGTAAGGAAGTGAGGTAGTCAGGAAGTGAGGTAGTCAGGTAGTAAGGAAGTCAGATAGTCAGGTAGTAAGGAAGTCAGATAGTCAGGTATTAAGGAAGTCAGATAGTCAGGTAGTCACCGTTGCAATTTTTCCTCTGTCACCTTCGTTCTCGTCCGTTTCGCCCTCAAAGAGTATCCAGGTATGAGTCAGTCCCCTATCATAAACATAAACTTGGTGTCGGATCAGCTGACGTGTCCTCCCTCCAACACACACCCACACCCACACCCACCCACACCCCCACCCCCCCACACCCACACCCACCCCCCCACCCACACACCCACACCCACACGCGCGCGCGCGACTAGTGGAGGGTTCAATCCTCTGGAGATTGGATGACTTTCCGAATTGCTTTTTCACATCCGACGGAATGATGTCGCGCTCCGCCGTCCACTAAAATGTCCTCAGACCTGGTACTGCCCCTTACTGGAAATGACGTGAGTGTAGTCTGTCCAATCTGGCATAGCCAAAGAACTCGAGGCAAATGGCAGTCCACGCCGGAGGTCTGGTTTGAACTATCTTGTTGAGTTACGCTTGTTAGTTAATTAACGATCTTAGCACAGTAGTAATCATCAGTCACCCCATCTTGTCAAATATCCAGTTGATTTCCAATTCAACTAGAAACGGGTATTAAATAGCATTATAAAAGAGAAAAGTGTTGTCAAGCAAACCCTGTGGTCTACGTAGTCCATACAAAATCTCCTTGTCTGTTATTTGCAATTTGAAAACAAATTGTCTATAGTCACTTTTCATCCCAGCGCCATCTGACAGCGGTAATGCAGGTCTCAATTCCAGCGCACTCTTGACAGCTTTAATGCAGGTCTCAATAGCCGTTGCTATGAGCTGTGAAAGTTTCTCGTTTTTTGTGTCGCACGTAGTGTTCATGCGTTACATATTTCACATCCTACCTGTCACACATAAAACTTCGGTGCAGTTTTTAATTCAAATCCTCTTTAGGTTTAGCTGCGCTATTTTATTTTAATAGTTAAAATCTTAAATATTTCAATAATTATTACTAATATACAGTGGCGTAGCAAGTTGTTTGTGTTTGTTCTTGTGCAGAGCTTCGATGGTGGGCCCTTTGATTTCAAACGAAAAGATATGTTGTTGCATACAACATAAATTAGACTCCACTCTCTGCCAGCACCACCCACCCTTCACAGAACGCCCTTGTGCGTTGCACAACATACACTATCTATTGTTAAGCCACTGCTAATCTATTAAATCACCATATCCTAACTCAATATAACACATAATACTCATAACAAATTTATGAAATTACATGATTATCCTCCTTGCCAAGGTCAAGGAGTTGCCAGAAATCTATGGATATGCACATGAGGGCAGGCAGTAGTATTTGACAACATGCAGTAGTATTTGACAACAGGCAGTAGTACATGCCAGCAGGCAGTAATATTTGACAACAGGCAGTAGTACATGCCAGCAGTCAGTAGAACATGACAACTAGCATTAGCATACAATAGCAGACGGTTGAGCCCAAAGTAGACAGTGCTACATGAGAACAGGAAGTTGTATTCCAAAGTTGTGCGGAGCAGTCAGCCTTACGTGAGAGCAGTCAGTAGTACGCCAAAGCAGGCAGTTGTGCTTGAGTCAGTAGTACGCCAAAGCAGACAGTTGTACATGAGATGAGTCAGTAGTACGCCAAAGCAGACAGTTGCGCTTGAGCCAGTAGTACGCCAAAGCAGGCAGTTGTGCTTGAGTCAGTAGTACGACAAAGTAGACAGTTGTACATGAGATGAATCAGTAGTACGCCAAAGCAGGCAGTTGTACATGAGATGAGTCAATAGTACGCTAAAACAGACAGTTGTACATGAGATGAGTCAGTAGTACGCCAAAGCAGGCAGTTGTACATGAGATGAGCCAGTAGTACGCTAAAGCAGGCAGTTGTACATGAGATGAGTCAGTAGTACGCCAAAGCAGGCAGTTGTACATGAGAGCAGACAGTTGTACACGAGAGTAGACAGTAGTACGCCAAAGCATGCGATAGTGTACATGACAACAGACAATCTTCATTTCCGTTTTTTATTCCCACACGCAAAGCGTCAAGGCGGTAAATAAATATGCGAATTGATCAAACTCATTAAGTTGTATAAAGTAGATATGCGGCTAATTAAATCATCATTTTTATCATCTTCTTTATCATCATTGTCATTGTCCTCATTAACTTATCGCTGTAATTCTCTCTCACTCTCTTTGTCTCTGTCTCTTTACAGTCTGTATTTGTCTCTACAATTCTCTCTCATTCTCTTTGTCTCTGTCTCTCTCTTTAATGGATGTCTTTGTTGCTACAATTCTCTCTCTCATTCTCTTTGTCTCTGTCTCTCTCTTTACTGGCTGTCTTTGTCTCTACAATTCTTTCTCTCATTCTCTTTGTCTCTGTCTCTATCTCTCTTTACTGGCTGTCTTTGTGTCTACAATTCTCTCTCATTCTCTGTCTCCGTCTCTCTCTTTACATCAGCTGTCTCTATAATTCTCTCTCATTTTCCTTGTCTATGTCTCTTTACAGTTTATCTTTGTATCTATAACTCTCTTTCTCTTTGTCTCTGTCTCTCTTTTTTACAAGCTATATCTATGTCTCACTGATTTTAATTTTCTTTTCTTTGTCTCACTTGACAGGCAATCTGCTTGCCAGTTTGTCTATAACTCTATTAAAAAAAATTACTGTATTCATTATATTTTATTTTTAACTGATAAGAATTAATCTTGCTTTGTTCTTACTCCTGTTATAATTTAATGAAGTGTAGTCTAACATCCTTTGTATGCGTTCTACAGTCACCTGGTGCATGCATACTTCCTCAGTGACTAGTTAACAAAATATTCTACATATTTGTCTAGAGTCTAGACGAAATAAAGCTAGTTAACAAAAATGTTCACAATTCTTGAAGTCTTCGTACATTTGTCAATTTGTGTGTGTGTTTGTGTGTGTGTGTGTGTGCATGTATATATATGTGTGTGTGTGTGTGTGTGTGTGTGTGTGTGTGTGTGTGTGTGAGTGTGTGAGTGTGTGTGTGTGTGTGTGTGTGTGTGCGTGCGTGTGTGTGTGTGTGTGTGTGTGTGTGTGTGTGTGTGTGTGTGTGTGTGTGTGTGTGTGTGTAAGAGAGAGCGAGAGTTCAATCCCCAGTGACCAGAAATGTATTTTTCCATAAAACGTTAGAAGGAGTAATAAAGCCACTGATTTGCAGCTGACATTTGACAGGGACGTTAATTAAGCAACGTAATGTTTAATCGATTAAAGTAAACCTCACATCTTGAAGTTGTGCAGATAATTATAAATTCAATCGGCAGAAAGTAAACGTCACATTTGTCTAAAGTCTTAGAGTACTCTAAACTGCTCACTTTTCTTAAAAATAAAAACATAAAAAACTCGTCCTGTCTGAGGACCTCACTGCTCACTGTATATCCTTCTAAAAAAAAGAGGTCTTCTGTTTGTGATCTTATAGTACTCCAAACTGCTCACTGAATAACCCATTAAAAACTAGTCTTCTGTCTGAGATCTTTCAGTCCTCCAAACTGCTCACTGACTAGCCTATGAAAAATATCACTAGCTTTCTGAGGTCTGTGCGCGAAACGTAACTTAACTGCTTGGTAAAGAAAAGTCCATCACTGAAGTACAAGCAGTGCGCAGGTTTGTGGTAAATGAATCGTAACTTACTGTTTGGTAAAGAAAAGTCCATCACTGAAGTACAAACAGTGCGCAGGTTTGTGGTAAATGAAACGTAACTTACTGTTTGGTAAAGAAAAGTCCATCACTGAAGTACAAACAGTGCGCAGGTTTGTGGTAAATGAAACGTAACTTACTGCTGGTAAAGAAAAGTCCATCACTGAAGTACAAGCAGTGCGCAAATTTATGGTAAATATATCGTAACAAATTTCAGATGATTGCTTAGCGTACATCAAACATACTTAACTGAATATTGAGTACTCAGAATATAATTGACTGAGGGCACTCTATAGTAAGCGTTACATAATTTATATTAAAACACTCCAGTGAATACTGAGTGTTCAGAGCATAATTGACTTAGTACTCCATAAATAATGTGATGTAGTATAATGAAGATTGAAAAAACTCTTATAATGTGACATAATTTAAATCCAAACACTTCGATGAACATTGAAAGAAAACTCTTTATAGTGTAACATAATTTACATTGAAACACACTTCAATGAAGATTGAAAAAATAAACTCATTACAGTGTGACGTAACTTATATCTAAACACACTTCAATGAAGACTAAAAATATCTTTATAGTGTGACATGACTTATATCCAAACACAGTTTAGTGAATATTGAGAAACACTCCATATTATACATTATAAATAATTTGGGATCGTTCGCTCCCATCACCTGACACCCCTCCCCCCAGAAATAAACTGCGACATAAAGAGAACAAACACAAACAATTACAAAAATAATAATGACGCTAATTTGCAACAAGACGCTAGACTACAACTATAGCTGACAGTACACTAGTACTTCACAAAGGAGAATTACGACTACAATTATACACTAGTACTTCACAAAAGAGACACTACACTACAATTATAGCTGACAGTACACTAGTACTTCACAAAGGAGACATTACACTACAATTATAGCTGACAGTACACTAGTACTTCACAAAGGAGACATTACACTACAATTATAGCTGACAGTACACTAGTACTTCACAAAGGAGACACTACACTACAATTATAGCTGACAGTACACTAGTACTTCACAAAGGAGACACTACACTACAATTATAGCTGACAGTACACTAGTACTTCACAAAGGAGACACTACAATTATAGCTGACATTACACTAGTACTTCACAAATGATACACTACAATTATAGCTGACAGTACACTAGTACTTCACAGAGGAGACACTACAATTATAGCTGACAGTACACTAGTACTTCACAAAGAAGACACTACACTACAATTATAGCTGACAGTACACTAGTACTTCACAAAGAAGACACTACACTACAATTATAGCTGACAGTACACTAGTACTTCACAGAGGAGACACTACAATTATAGCTGACAGTACACTAGTACTTCACAAAGAAGACACTACACTACAATTATAGCTGACAGTACACTAGTACTTCACAAAGAAGACACTACACTACAATTATAGCTGACAGTACACTAGTACTTCACAAAGGAGACACTACACTTACCATCAACAATTATAGCAAACCCAGATGAGTAAAAGTAGTCAATAATTAACAATTTGAAATTTATTCAGAGAATGAATGATAAAAGTTAAATTATGAAAACTACAAATATCTTCCTGGGTCGGACCATCAACAAGTGTCCTAATTTCGCTGCCCGTTTTGACTTCATTTACAAGCGTTTTAGGAAGACGGAGCCAGAGTTCTCTCTCTAATGAGTACTCGACTTCAACTCGTGATAGCATGGTCAGGCTCTGCATTTCCCTGGCTCAGACTAACACGCATAAAGGTATTCTCTCACACCGAGTGATGGCTGGACAGTTCAAACAATAACACTCCGCGAGTGCGGTGTTACAGGTTTCAGAACCCAGTGCCGTGAGTGCATTATTACATGTTTCACAACCCAGTGCTATGCACCAAACCCTGGAAAAAATGAATGATGACTGGCCCTAAGCTTCCTATCTAAATCCTTCTGTTTTATCTTAAATAATTTCAACGATCTCTGAAATAAAAATTACATTAAAATACTACTGCAATATAATACTTAATTCGTTCATATAAATAATATAGAGTGTACACTTTAAATCATAAATTTCACTCACAGACACTCAGTTCAACTTCGAAAAAGGATTAAAACTGAAATATAAAAATTGACTTCCCGTAGGTGTCGGGTGATTTCCCTTCAGTCAAACCGTGCATCGAGTGCTGAGTGCTGGACTTTGGCAGAAACCCACGTTTGCTATGACCCCGTCCATTTCCCCCTTTATCCTACTCATCTACCAATTAAATTTAATAATTTCTTACCCATGCTTCTTGCAACTTGATGGATAGCTTTGTCACACAAAAATTCACATCTTTTGTACGTCATTTTGACTGCACGCCAAAACATTAGGCATATAATCCTAATTCCATTCAGAATCCCTTTCACACATACTGCACGGCAAAACATTAGACATGTAATCCTAATTCCTTTCAGAACCCCTTTCACACATACTGCGCACCTTAAATCATTCACTCAATCTGCAAGTTTGTGCTTCCGTTCACAACAACATAAAATTATATTACAAAAATATTTATACTGTACATTTTCAAATGACAACTGTCAGATAATAATTATAAATCATTAAATATTTTAAAGTTTATAATTATAGTAAAATGAAATCTCCATTTCATGACATATAATGTGAAATCAATACACAAACATACTCCATTAAAAACGAAAAACACTTTATATAGTTATAGAGAGAGTGACATAACCTATATCTAAACACAATTCATTGGACATTGATAAATAGACTATCAAATGAGTCTGACCAGGGGCGTACTTAAAATATTTAACGCCCGGGGAGGATTCGTTTTTTAGCCCTCACCCATGAGTAATTTTAAAATTGAAACAACCCGAAAACTATATTTTATGTTTAGCGGTCATCCGGTGTAGATCGTCCCCTCGCACCATTCTGATCACACAACATAGTGTGACGTAAGCTAAATCAAAACACAGTTCACTGACTATTGAAAACACTCTATTTACTGAGTGCGACATAACATATCAAAACACAGTTCACTGACTATTGAAAACACTCTATTTACTGAGTGCGACATATCAAAACACAGTTCACTGACAATTGAAAATACTCAATTTACTGAGTGCGACATAACATATCAAAACACACTTCACTGACTATTGAAAACACTGTATTTAGTGAGTGCGACATAAATCGAAACACAGTTCACTGACTATTGAAAACACTCTGTTTACTGAGTGTTACATAAACGAAAAAAACAGTTTCTAAGCGTTAAGTTTACACTTCCTATATTACATGTGCGCTTAGTCTACTTCAAAACACTGTTCACTTAATACTGAATGTAAACTCTGTATCAGTTGCTCTATGTATTGACTGGGTTTAATCTCTTTAATACACTGTTCAACTTAATACTGAATGTAAACTCTGTATCGGTTGCTCTATGTATTGACTGGGTTTAATCTCTTTAATACACTGTTCAACTTAATACTGAATGTAAACTCTGTATCAGTTGCCCTATGTATTGACTGGGTTTAATCTCTTTAATACACACTGATTACAGTGATTATTGTATGAACACTCTATATAATTGCTGTGTGCTTAATCTCTTGAATACACAGTTCAGTGATTATTGAATGAAGTTTATATAATGGCTGTGTGTATAGCTTCTTGAACACAGTTCAGAGTTCAGTGATTATTGAATGAACACTCTATATAATGGCTGAGTTTAACCTCTTGAATACACAGTTTTCAAATTACTGAAGGAACACTCGATATGACTGTGAGACTAGCCTATATAAAAATACATTTCACTGTACATTGCATGTTTTTTCTTGACATTGACTGTACACTGAATTCTTGCCAAACAAGAACTAATTCTGTGAGTATTACCTCTCAACAAACACAAGGACCTTCTTTGACATATTTTGTAACTCTACACTTTAAGCAAGGGAGCGACTAAGAAAAGATTATTTGCAGGGAAAGAGTTTAAGAAAAAACTATTTGCACGGAACAATTTTAAGAAAAGATATTAAGGACTAAGAAAAGACTACATGAATTAACGACTAAGAAAAGACTATTTTCAGAGAAAGAGTTTAAGAAAAGTATTGACTAAGAAAAGACTATTTGCAGAGAAAGAGTTTAAGAAAAGACTATTTGCAGGGAAAGAGTTTAAGAAAAGATTATTTGCAGAGAAAGAGTTTAAGAAAAGATTATTTGAAGGGAAAGAGTTTCAGAAAAGACTTTTTACAGGGAGACGCAAACCTTGGACATTTAATAGAAAGACAGTCCTTGCAATACTACGACTTATCAAATAGACAGTAAAGTGGATTACGAATGATGGTAAACAAGACGGTCAACTGTAGACTTAGCAAAACATTTCATTGGATTATGAGTGACGATGAACAAGAACACCAACAAAGGACTTAGTGAATACCTCTTACTGGACAATGAATGTAAGCATGTCAGCTGACATAGACTTATCAAAAGAAGAATTTTAATGGATACCGAACGCCTGTGAACAAAACAGCCGACAAAGAAATTAATATGTCTTACTGGAAAACTGTCAGCATAACAGTCGACTATGAATTGATATAAGGCTTACGATGTTTGTAAATACATAAGACTGTCTAGAGTTATTCAAATCATGCTTTTAGTAAGGCCTTATTTAATTACAAAAACTATTTACAGTGACACAATGATAACTTAAATTTGCACTGTAAATTGCACTGAAATAAGACTGTTTGTATTTACGTAAATTTTTCTGAATTACATAAGACTGTAGATGCGTACAGCCCTCTGCGGTTACATAAGACTGTAGTTGCATACAGCTCTCTGCAGTTACATAAGACTGTTTGTAGTTGTGTAATGCTGTCTGCAGTTACATAAGACTGTTTGTAGTTGTGTAATGCTGTCTGCAGTTACATAAGACTGTAGTTGCGTACAGTTCTCTGCAGTTACATAAGACTGTTTGTAGTTATGTAATGCTGTCTGCAGTTACATAAGACTGTAGTTGCGTAAACTATCTGCAGTTACATAAGACTGTTTGCAGTTGCATGAAACAGTCCATAGTTATGTGAATATTTGCGTAGTTATATTTAGCTAGATATCTGTGGTTACATAAACTTACCTATAATTTTATATGTAATTACAGTTTGTGGAAGTGTAAATGTGTCCGTCCCTGTTTCTAAACTTAATTGTTACATACATTGTTAAATATCAATGTGATATGACCTTCAGTTACTGCGCATGACGATCTTTTTATAAGTACCAGAGTTATAGTAAATAACTCAAATAAAGAATATGCTAGAACTTCCTAACCAGTTCCAAGTGGATGAGTAGTTCTTCTAATAGTTTCGCACTTGTTCATAATAACTTCATCCAGTAGGGATGGACCAAAAGTTATTTTGTTGAAGAAAAGTCCTATATTCTAATCACTTTGAATTTGACGTTTATTAGAGTTTTACGACACACTTATAATCGGCCAACTGAGAGACATATTGGTCTTGTGTGAAAATTATTAATAACTACAAATTAAGACTCTCGATCACTTGTAATTAGTTATGTATTATTAATTAATAAATAATAATCATAATGAGTGAAAGGTGCCAAGAGGTGTCAGACAGTTACTGAAAGCTCTTTTGCTGCACAAGTGCATGTAGAATTACACCATACTCCTTGCAGATTTATATAAAATTACACCAGAATGTTTGTGAGTTTATGATTATAAATTTATATCTAATTACACCAGAATGTTTGTGAGTTTATAATTATAACTATAAAAGGCTAGTGGTTGTTTTCAAAATGCCTTTTCCTACTTTCCTAAGGCGTTTTGGCACTGGTTAGCGTTACAATTTATGGATATCTGTAGTTACATAAGACTTTAGAACGTTATACAAGAACATATGACAGTTATAAAAAGCTTCTGAGAATTACAAGAGGCTATATGTAATTATGGAATGTTGTATGTAGTTAAATACTGTTAAGGCTATATGTAATTGTGGAATGTTGTATGTAGTTAAATACTGTTAAGACTATATACAATTATGCAATGTTGTGTGTAATTAAATACTTTTAAGACTGTTTCCTGTTATAAATAGATATCTTAATTTACTCAGTGATACTGGTTGTTATATAGAGTATTTGTACTTTTTCCAGTTTAAGCTTTCATCATTTGAAATAATTGGTTGTGTTAACGTTTGAATAAAAGAAAAAAAAATGAAGTGCAGTTAACAATAGAGCCGTGGGGAGGATCGATTTTGAAGGCGCCGTATTTACACAGTGCCTGGAAGGCATCAGGTGGAGAAAGCAATAAGTACAATTCCACCGTCAACTGTCTCTACTTGGACTCTTTGCAGTCACGATCACGGGTCACGCTATTTTCTGTGGTAGAGGAAGTGTTTTCCTTTCCTTGATGTAGGCGGTGTCTTTAGTTTCTGCACATACATTCTCTCTGAAATTGGAGAGACTGAAATGTTTTCATGCCAAGTAAATTGGTTAGTTCGCGACGCTTACAGTCAAGTCACGTGACTTTTAATCCATTACGTTTAGCGTGCTTTATGTAGCACGTTATGAGCAGGTGGTCATACGTCTTCAAAATGACTAGAAAATTAAAATAACTTTCTTCTCACAGGGATCCTTTTGTGCGTGTTGTCAAGAAAAAAATAAATGTAGTCTGTTTCTTAGCATCATTGGATAAATTAAAATAATGTTTCTTTGACAGGGCTATATATTGTGGATGATGTCAAGGAAAAGGAAAAGGGACTGGATAAAATAAAATTATGTTTCTTTGAATAATAAGTAAAGTAACTAATTTAATGTAGGTCAGTAATTAACATAATCAGTTACTGTATCAGTGTAGAATTAGTCATTAATTAACGAAGTGTAAATCATTACTAAAAGTGAGTCATTAATTAATGACGTGTGAATCATAACTAAAAGAGAGTTATTAATTAATGAAATGTGAATCATTACAAAAAGTGAGTCATTAATTAATGACGTAGGAATCATTACTAAAAGTGAGTCATTAATTAATGACGTGTGAATCATTACTAACAGTGAGTTAGTAACACACAACCAACGCATCGTATGCACAGTAACTAACATCACGGTCTGTCAGTAATGTAAAATATTATGTACACAGAATCCAGGACTTTTACTATGCTGACTTTATATATCCTCATCTTACTTAAAGTATGACTGAACTAAAGTATATCATGATTTTTTCAACATCCCATTATAGACTGACATCAGTATCAAGCAAATCCCTTAGTATATCAACTGGGTAGATGTCATTGCTTCCCTTAATACCTGATCTATGGATAGACACTCCCAGCAAAAAAAAAAAGAAAAAGAAAAAAGAGGCAAACACTATTTAGTTACTGACCCAATGCTACATTGCGTACTGACCTCATGCAATTTAGCAACTACTATGTTAGGTACTGACCCATGCTGTTAGTTATTGATATTTTATGCTATATAAGTTACTGATCCCATACTATGTTAGTAATTGATCCGTGCTGTTAGTTACTGACCCACACTACTAATGTAGTAACTGACTCATGTATATTAGTTACTGACAACATGCTGTATTACTGACCCACACTACTAATGTAGTAACTGACTCATGTATATTAGTTACTGACAACATGCTGTATTACTGACCCACACTACTAATGTAGTAACTGACTCATGCATATTACTTACTGACAGCATGCTGTATTACTGACATTAGTTCTTTTAAAGTCTATGTAATATTAGCAATGCACAACCCTGAGCATTTGCTACAAACATATATTGAGTATAAGTATGAAAGAGAAAAGATTAGTATACCCCTAGTTGTTTCCTTCGGTGACTTCCTCTTTCCTTCTATCTTTGTCATAGATGACATTTGAAATCAATTTGCAAAAGGAAGGAAAGTGATAGACCATAGATGACATATCTTTTAATGCACACTACTTCATTATTTCAATCTCCTATAGCAGAATAGAATATTCTCTTAAATATTCAGATCTTCACAAACTCAATCTCTGTTTGAGCATTATTATGGCAAAGATTCCATAGATAGATCTAACTACTTAAGCAATAATAGCATTTAATTGTTTCCTTTCAATTTAGAGTTTTCTTTTTTAGGAATGTTTTTACAGAAGTTTGCCTTGTCTTGTGTTTGCTTGAGTTCTGGCACAAGACTATATACAATTTACAATTCCTATAGGTTCGACTAGTTTGGTTATCATTCTACACAACCTAAAACAATACATCAATCAACAGTCCACATTCAGCAACCCTGCCTGGGAAGATATCCCCTACAAGACTACAGCTGTTCTAGAATCATCATTCTCATTGGATAAACATGACATTATTTCTCTATGGAAATTGCAGACTTTTGTTTACCAATTCTCGTTAAACTGGGCTTACTTATGAATATGAACTCTGATTATAACTTTCATTACAGTGTTACTTAGCTAGACTTTGCATGTCCATTGTTTATAAATGTAGGCTTTGCTTGATAATTTTTTCTATCATATATAAAACAGCCATTGGTTTTTAATCCACCTCTATTTTACATATTAAATGCAACCAGATTGTTCATCACATTTTTCTGCTTTTTCTCAATCTACTATATACACTTGTCTAAATATAAACTTGGCGACTTGGGGCAAGCCATCTATCTATCTATCTATCTATCTATCTATCTATCTATCTATCTATCTATCTATCTATCTATCTATCTATCTATCTATCTATCTATCTATCTATCTATCTATCTATCTATCTATCTATATTTTTTTCTCAGTCATGTCACTTACACTTTATCCACATGCTGTAAGTAGAGTTACTTACTGCCCCAAGTTGTCAATTACTGTCCCATTCTATATTACGTACTGCTCCATGCTATGTTACTTACTGCCCCTGTCACATCTTGTTACTTGTTGATTCATGCCGTCATACTTACTGTCCGATATTGTCATTTACTGACTCACACTAAACATTAGTTGCTGACCGATACTTTTAGTTATATGACGTTAATATTATGTTACTTACTACTCAACAATATGTTATTTGATTCTATTGTTACTGACAACGCAGTGTTATTTACTGACCCACCACATCAGTTACTAACTGACCAATGCTACATTTGTTACTGAGTCACATTACATTACCTTTTGACCTATACATTTGTTAGTGACCTATAGAGTTGTTAATACTCACTCTATGTTATTTACTGATGTATGCAGTTACTGACACACTGTGTTACTTACTGATCTGTACATTAGTTATTGACTCACTCTATATTAGTTACATATAGATACTTTAGTTATTGACTCACTCCATATTACTAATATATCTATACAATTTATTGACTCACTCGATGTTACTCACTGACCTATATATTAAATATCCACATTAAGATGTTACTTACACTATGTTACTTACTGACCTTGTCCTATATATTAAATATTCACATTAAGATGTTACTTACACTATGCTACTTACTGACCTTGTCCTATATATTAAATATCCACATTAAGATGTTACTTACACTATGTTACTTACTGACCTATATATTAAATATCCACATTAAGATGTTACTTACACTATGTTACTTACTGACTCTTGCTATATTAGTAGCAGTTCTGGCTCATGCTGTGAATTGATACTAAGATGTTATCAATGTGGAGACTAGAGAAAGTCTCTATTCGTATGACAGTCTGATTTAAAATGCATTTCTTTATTCTTTATTTAATTACTTTTTTATTCTCATGGCGAATAATAATCGTTTGCTTGCCGACTTCCAAAGTAATAAGGTCGTGCGTCACCGCGAACAGAAGGTCGTCGAGAAATTACTTTTAATTTTATTAATCGAAATATACTGTCATCAAAATTCATTGCCCGCTGCGCATGCGTTCAGAAAAATGATATGAACGGCCTAATGAGTGTGCGACTTTGAGCTGGTGTAAGTAAAATACGCCACTTGTCCGATCACTCGGATTGAGCGCGCCACTGCCGGAGGTTGGTGTTCTTCACAGACCTAGACGGCTTCCTGTTCCAGCGGGACTTTGCAGTGTTGGAGTGGCAAGGTCAGTCTTGATTCGATTAAACTTTCTTTCAGGCTACAGCTGCCGCTTTGCTGATGTGTATACACTAATTTTCCATTGCAAGTCAGTACGATGTCAGTTTCCATTGCAAATCAGTAGGATGTCAATTTCCATTGCAAATTAGTAGGATGTCAGTTTCCATTGCAAATCAGTACGATGTCAGTTTCTATTGCAAATCAGTACGATGTCAGTTTCTATTGCAAATCAGTACGATGTCAGTTTCTATTGCAAATCAGTACGATGTCAGTTTCATTGCAAATGTGCGCGAATTCAGGCAAACCAAGAAGCTTGCAGCGATATTTCCCCGCACTGTGCACTCGAGGGAATGTTTGCTGTCTTTATTTTACTATTGTAATTGTTTGTGACGAGAAAGTGATTCAATTTAATTTCTTTGAGAAATATTTTACAAACAGCATTCTTTGTTCCGATTATTATATTTAAGAATTTTAATGTGTTTACTTTCAGCGTCGATCATGGATTGTACTGTGTGTGGAACGTTCGAACGTGTTGTACACATTTGTGAGGAGAGGAAAGTAAACACGTCTGCTCTAGTCTTTATTTGACTGCACACAGCTTGCATTAAAATGTGAGGCAGAACTTTAAATCTCGTGTCTTAAGGAACAGTTAATAAGTTATTCGTGTCGTGTGGCACAGCTGATCAGTATCTTGTGTCGTGTGGCTGTGATCAGTATCTTGTGTCGTGTGGCACAGCAGATCAGTGTCTCATGCCTTGAGGCACAACTGATCAGTTCTTCGTGTTGCGCGGCACAGCTGATAAATGTATTGTACCATGCGGTACAGATGATAAATGTATTGTACCATGCGGTACAGATGATAAATGTATTGTACCATGCGGTACAGATGATAAATGTATTGTACCATGCGGCACAGCTGATAAATGTATTGTACCATGCGGCACAGATGATCAGTGCCTTGTAGTGCGTGGCAAAACTACTCGATGTTTCGTGTCGTGCGGCAGCGCTACCTAATGTGTCTAGCGTAGCTACTCAATGTTTCGTGTCGTGCGGCAGCGCTACCTAATGTGTCAAGCGTAGCTACTCGATGTTTCGTGTCGTGCGGCAGCGCTACCTAATGTGTCTAGCGTAGCTACTCAATGTTTCGTGTCGTGCGGCAGCGCTACCTAATGTGTCTAGCGTAGCTACTCGATGTTTCGTGTCGTGCGGCAGTGCTACCTAATGTGTCTAGCGTAGCTACTCAAGAAATCTAACGGGATTCACGCGTGCGTCATGCTGCTAAAAGATTGATCGGGCTAAACTTAAGGGGCTAAACTTAAAGGCCTACACTTAAATTGCTGTAATTTAATATTACTTACTGAGGTCTTATCCATTGCTGCGCAGCAAACAGTTGTTTAGAATTCGAACAGGTAGGAATGATACTTCATACATATCTGGAAGTCGCGTGGCTAATCGTTGTTTTTCTCTTTCTTGTTTCAACCATAAGCAAAATGTGCATACGCAATAGCAAACGTCACTACAACGGAATTGGAAGAAGACCTGTGTAAAGTGGGACTAAACTGGATATATTTAGTACTGCGTTAGCCGCAAATGTTGACCATAAAGGTGTAGTGTTTTACTGGTGTTAACCGTACCAGTATGGTGTTCTTCTGGTTTTAACCTTTAAATAAGAAAGTCTGACAAGTAGATGCATTAACATACTAGTGTAGCTAATAATATATTGTCTTCCAACTGAGTAGATTTGTTTACTATACCATTTTAGATTATAATGTAAGGACGTCTGTCAATTTACTAGATAATTTATTTATATAGATGACTTTATAATGTAAGGACGTCTGTCAATTTACTAGATCATTTATTTATATAGATGACTTTATAATGTAAGGACGTCTGTCAATTTACTAGATAATTTATTTATATAGATGACTTTATAATGTAAGGACGTCTGTCAATTTACTAGATAATTTATTTATATAGATGACTTTATAATGTAAGGATGTCTGTCTAATTACTAGATGTGTTAATCATACAGTTCAGTTCATAATGTATATTAACAGCACCAGGTTAGTTTATAATGTAAGGATGTCCACCAAATTAAAGGATTATGCTAACCATACCAACTCAGTATATGATAGATGCCTGTCATATTTAGTGGTGTAGTAATTAAAATAATTTACTCTGTTGTGATGTAAGGATAGTTGCGATTGTGGCGTGGAGGATTAAGAAAGACTGAATGAACGTTTAAATCCTATCATGGCCACCACACACTTAATATTGTCAGGCGTTACAAAGTATGCAAGAATTAACACATCACAAAGAGTATTAATTACAAAACAGCTACGAACCCCAAATCCCAACCTGACGTTACTAGATGAAGTCAAGCAGTTAAAAAGAAAACGCATAAACTTGTAACCTTGGGGATAGGTCACAATTTTACAGAAATAAAGTAATGGCGGTTGAAAGATGAGTATTAAATCTAAATGTCGTGAACGTGTTCTGACTGTTCGATTTTTGCATAATGTATTGTTGACCATGACGGTTGGTGGGTTTTCGCAATGGCCTTGTCAGCAATCTGGCGCTGCAGTGGCTCTGGGGGTTTTGTTGGTAGAGGGATTCAGCCAAGCGGAGCCTATTCTGTGGAGCGCAAAGAAGTGGCAGGTACTTGGTGTACAGGATGCCAATAGAACGCTGATTCTTTCTTAGCAAAACATTTTTGCCAGTGGGGATCTGGGAGAGTTTTTCAGGCAGTGTTTCTCGAATGAAGGCAAAATTAAGTGCTCGTTTGGGGCTGATTTTGGCATACACAAAGACAGTCACGTGGTCAGTCGCGCTAAATATCTGATGAATTATTACAACTTGACTTACTAGGTTGGCCAAGATTGTATAATTTCATCATAGATCACCGGGATCTCTGTGCATAAGGCGAACTAATGGGTGTACATGCAAGGTCCAAAGTCGGGTCCTCTCAGAGTCTAAAAGTGTCTTGAAGCCATGAGAACCCTAAAGATAAATTAAATGGGTGTACATGCAAGGTCCAAAGTCGGGTCCTCTCAGAGTCTAAAAGTGTCTTGAAGCCATGAGAACCCTAAAGATAAATTAAATGGGTGTACATGCAAGGTCCAAAGTCCGGGCCTTTCAGAGTCTAAAAGTGTCTTGAAGCCATGATAACCCTAAAGATAAATTAAATGGCGGGTGGCTATCAGTCGTATCGTCACATCCACATTTAGCTGACGTGTTACACATAAAAATAGTTTATAGTGTATTGATGTCTGCCAGATTTAATTGATGCATAAACATAAACATAAACATAAACATAAACATAAACATAAACAGTAGTTTATGATGTAAGTTGTTTGCCATATTTAACTGGTATATATTATTCATCATGTTAATCATACATCTTTACTTTATGATATTAAATGCGTGCCATTTGGTAGCTGTAATACGCTTACCAGTTTATTTAGATTCAGTATTTCATTTGAATAAAGAAATAAACCATTTCAACCCTTTTATCAACCACCCTTCACGCAAAAAAATAAAAAATAAAAAATAAAAAATAGTTCTTTGCAAATTTCCATATTTTTGTTTGTTTTCATAATATGCATGAGCATATTTCAAATTCGCTAAATCGGCACGCATACTAACTCTCCAGCAACCAAGCTCTAAGCATTTTGAATGCAACCTGAGTGAAATGAGATTCGTATGCAGAAAAGAGAATGCAGTGTAATATGACCTCAAGTGTAGGAATTTTATTATCGGGAGCTGCTTGTGAAGACGGCTAAGAATAAAAAAACGTAAGTGATTGGAGTTTGACGAATCTTCAAAGTCTCGTGGCTCCTTGACAAAAATATCTTCTTATTGCAGATTCTTGTTTTCCAGTATTGACCGGGTCATGCCGAATATATCCATCTCTCTGTCCGTCCGTCCGTCTGCCTGTCTGTCTGTCTATCTATCTATCTATCTATCTATCTATCTATCTATCTATCTATCTATCTATCTATCTATCTATCTATCTATCTATCTATCTATCTATCTATCTATCTGTCTGTCTGTTTGTCTGTCTGTCTGTCTATCTATCTATCTGTCTGTCTGTCTGTCTATCTATCTATCTATTAACATATTAACCTAGATCTATCTCTACCAAATCCACCAATTTAGAAAATTGTGCAGTTGAAGTTGAAGCACAATAGATTATTATTAATTCAAGAGTGGGTCGCAACTTGGGGTAATAGCAGTATGTTTATAATTAGTTTTTGGTTTGTGAGTGTATGATGGTAAATTCATTTTGCATTATATAATTTGTCTCTTGTTTCCACACTCTGGATATTATTGAAATTATTTGATATAATTGTAAGATATTATCGTCCTGTGGATTACTTATTTCTTTAGGATTACATAGTATTGTCTTTATGATTACAAAGTACCATCTTAAGGACTATACAGTATTGTCATTGGGATTACAAATTATCATGTTTACTATTACATAGTATCATCATTGGGATTATATGGCATCATCTTTAGAATTACAGAGTATCTTCCTTAAGATTACATAATATCGTCTTTTGTATTATACAGTATTGTCATTGGGATTACAGAGTATCATCTTTAGGATTACATAGTATCACAATAGGGCTTAGTATTGTCTTCAGGATTACATAGTATTTAATTATCCTTACGATTGCATAGTATGGAAATAGGGATGACCTATTATCGTCCTTATGATTACATAATATCACGATTAGTATTACAGAGTATCATCTTTGGGATTATACAGTTTGGTCTTTGGGGTCACGTAGTATCGTCTTTAGGATGATATAGTATCGTCCTGATGACTACATAGATCGTAATAGAGAGTACACATTATCATAAATGTTGATGATTGTATAGTATCGTTATGACTCACATATGACAGTTTCAATCAACATCATCATTACATCACTTTCACATTTGCTACTGATTATTCCTGGTTCACATTGCATACCTTCCCACATGCCATTGGCAAATTTGGGGAGTCCTCGCCATTGAGAATGTATTTACATCCCATCATAACACTAAAAAATTATCAAATATTTTCAAAAGAGAAAAAAGGATAGACAAGGCAAGACAGTTCCAGACAGTGTTATAAAAGTAATGAGAGATAAGACTACTTTCTAAATGTCTATTCCACTAGTCAAATGCATCTCTAGCTTTGTTTTAATTTTTAGGATTTCCCATTTTGTTCTATGCTCAACAAAGGTTTCAACAATTGTTTTCCACATTTAATAATTTCAACACAATGATGATTAGTTTAACAATTTTGTACAAACCTGAGCTCATCCCAGACAAGCCCCACTTTATGTGATGCCAGCGCCATCTACTTAATGGTTATGATTAGTGGTGTCATGTATATTACCGTGCTAATACCTGGGTAGTAAAATTGTGGACCGGTACCCGTGACAAGTGACCTTTGGCACAGAATTGGGTAATGTAGTGTGGGGTGTAAGGGAAACCGACAGAGGCAAGCCAATCACGCGATAGATGAGAGAACTGACACTGGCTGTCTCGATTTAGCATACTCCCTCCCCCCCTCCGGTCACATTCGCATCCCGTTCATAGATGGCGGCCTGCTAAATCGTGCCGGCCCTGTCAGCCGCTGTACCTAGATCTGATTATGGACGACATGGATCACCGTAGCTCGCGCCATTTCCTGTGCTCGTTAAAACGTGTAGCATTTAAACAAACTTGTCAGTACTTTAACGTCAATAAATGAAATAATAACATTGTAATATTTTTAATATGGGTAAGACATCGTCTTCACACCCAAGCTATTGGATAGTGACACGGTGAAATGCAATATGTGCGATGAAATTCTGTCAGTGAAGGGCGATTGAACTTGATGCCCTATTTTTAAGTACGTTATTGTTGTTGACATTTTATTTAGTTTCAGTTTAGTTTATGTAATGATTGATCATATTAAAATTAAAGTTTGTGTTGTACATATAAAGATCATAATTAATAGTAAGTCACTAGATGCATACCTTTGACTACTGTGTGAAATAGAGCGCATGCTTAATGGTTAAGTAGATTTGTGTAGAGATCACCAGTTGCAATGGAGATTATGCTGGGCAGCATTTTAGAAAAAATGACAGCCCTAGTTATGATTATTGTTATTTAATTAATCATCAATATCTAATCACAAGTTTGAGAATCTTCATTTATGTCATTAATAATTATTAATTATAATTCTCCAGCAGACACCGGTTGTCTATCTCACTTTGCAGATATGTGGGCCCTGTAAATGTTTTCTCTTTTCCACATTAAAGAAAAACATTTACCATCACACAATATTTCTGTAGGTGGAAAACGTCTTACCAAAGGAGAAGATAAATCCGTTTTCAATCTATATTTAGCGAGCCCCTACCCACCCACTATCTTTCCAACATATGATTGTCAATATGTGTTAAAAGATCAATAAATTTAACAATACATTTATTAAATCAACAATCAAATATACAATGAAAAAAGATTACTTGACATCATTATTTTCACATAACCATGATAAAATAATTTAAATATCCATACAGTTGTATATCCTAACACACAATTCAACAGATTAGTGTCAATACAAATCACATGATAGTTCTTATCAGAGAACTGAAATTGAGTTATTAGAGATAATGATGATATTTTCTACATAACCTTGTATAGGCATAGTTACAGTAGTCTTTCACATGCTTTTTGTAACAAAGCCAAAGTTTATTTTTTACATTATTACTATAAATTCCATGTGCTTCCTTTCTCATGTTCTAGAACGCTGATTAGCTGCTATTCTCTGTTGCTACCTTGGGTGGTCCTTTGACATATGAGCTACCTCATGCAGAATAACAATTGTAGCAATTTCCAGTAACTTACTTGTACCAGAAATTGTCCGATGTAGCATACTTTGCCACCATACATCAACAGAGTGCAGTGTATTCCTTACACTTACACACTGTGGCAGATACTTCTTGCATCTACCATGGTCATAGCAGTTTATAATCAGTAAACCAGGAGATTCTGATAAAATAAGGAAATGCTGCTTTTTCCTTGTAAAATATAATCAGAGAACAAACACTATGACTCCAGTTTATTCATCTTTAACTCCATTCTGTTACATTCAAGTATCAACTTACAGTTTCCTGCAACAGTATTTATTAACCTGACACACACCCACACCCACACACCCACCCACCCACCCACCCACACACAGAATAACAAATACAACATATCAATTTATGAACACGTTCACTAGAAACAATGTTAAGTGTTTAGCATACTACTATATATGCATCATAGTTCACGATTTGTAGAAATAATAGTCTACATACATAATACATCTCTACGTAAAATGCACGTATAACATATCAATAGCAAAATGCATGAACTATTTTAAAATCCATTCTCTCTCAATCAGTCAGTAAACTCACTATTAAGCTAATTCTTGACCGGACTTCTTGCAACACAAAATTAAAATTAGTGATTAGACAATAGAATTCTTTACAGCAGGTACACTTTTTATTTCAGCCCATTGGCTGGTCTCGTTCTTTTAAATCTATACCATTAGAAAATATAAACTACTCATCCAGTTGGAACGTGGTTTGGATTGCTTGAGCAATTTCTAGCATATTCTCAACTCGCGTTGTTTACTCCAACTCTGACAAAAAATACCATCATAAGGATAAAGTCGGGTTACGTCGACAATTTAACAATTTAAATAACAATTAAGTCTAGAAATAGGGATAGGCAAATTTACTCTGCCACATATATGTTGCATACTTAAGATTAGATATTTTTTAATCAAAGGTTGCATAGCTAAGAGCTTTTGTTGCTAATATCTAATCGTACGTTGCTTAGTTAGGACAAAGTCATTTTGTTGCTAATATCAAATCATACATTGCATAGCTAAGACCTTTTCTTGCTAATATCAAATCATACGTTCTTATTTAAGATAAAAAATATTTTGTTGCTGATATCAAATCATACGCTGTCTAGTTAAGATAAAGACATTTTATTGCTAATATCACAAACCATGATTCTTAATTATGATAAAGACTTTGTTGCTAATATAAAATCATTCATTGCTTATTTAAGCCTTACATTACAGACTCGAAACTTCACCTCGTTATAAAGCAGCATATAATTGCTTAATGAAGATGCGCAGCTTGTTAGATAAAACCTTTCAATCAAGATATTGTCATTCGGCACACCATTACATACCTCAGATAGACTCGTTACTTTCAAGTCAGTATATCGCATAATGAAGCTTTATTTAATTTTGATGTTAATGTCTCAGTAATTTCATTAATACCTCACGTAATTTCATTATGAATTTAAAATCTCTAATCGTTTCTAATATTGCTTATGAACTCGAGAAAAATGTTGATGGGCTAAAAACAGGAAAAGCCTGTTTGCTTCTTAATATTGCCAAATAAAGTAAAAATATAAATAGTTTTCGTTCTTTTAAGCTCAATTCACGGCAGTGCAAGTTAAATGAGAACCAATAAACATGGAAAGCGCATTGAATGACTGCGATCGATTGAGTTTCTTCTTTCTTAACCGCTCCCCTTTGTCGCTTGCCATCGCTGTTTCGATTGGCAGTAAAATGCTGGGAGCAAGGGAACAGTGATTTAACACTGTTTAGAGTGCCAGCAAGTAGTCACTGATGCAACATTAAAAATGACGCAATAGTCAAGCTTCACAATGTTCATTTCTGTAAATCAATATTCCATTTTGCTATTTTCTATTAAAAACGTTCATTATATCGCTTTACGACAATTTCGCAATGCATGCCTGTTCTACTAAACTTTCTGGGGAATGGAAAACCCTCCCAGAAAGTTTTAGTTCCGTTAAGGTAACACGAGCTATGGCGAGTTCTCGCTTGGAGCAATTGTTTACGACAGTCGTTATCAGAAAAGGAACAAAAGTGCTGTTCTCACTTGGAGCAATTGTTTACGACAGTCGTTATCAGAAAAGGAACAAAAGTGCTGTTCTCACTTTGAGTTACTGATTATGTGATACGTCTGTCGTCAAGAATAAAGAAGTAAAAGTACGAGTGTAATAATGCATTTGCACTGGTTGTCTTTTGTATGCGCCTTTATTTTCCAAAAGTTATTTTAACTCATATATGAAAAGTTATTACAGCATACTATGCGTAAACCTGAAGGATCGCGAAACTCTGTACATTTGCAGTGAGAAGTTTTAATATTAATGGTAGGTCAGTATATTTACAGTGTGAAATTTTAATATTAATGGGTAGGTCAGTATATTTATCAAGGTATACGTAGTCTTTATCTAGGTGTAAGTAGTCTGTATCTAGGTGTAAGTAGTCTGTATCTAGGTGTAAGTAGTCTTTATCTAGGTGTAAGTAGTCTTTGTCTAGGTGTAAGTAGACTTTATCTAGGTGTAAGTAGTCTGTATCTAGGTGTAAGTAGACTTTATCTAGGTGTAAGTAGTCTGTATCTAGGTGTAAGTAGTCTGTATCTAGGTGTAAGTAGTCTGTATCTAGGTGTAAGTAGTCTGTATCTAGGTGTAAGTAATCTTTATCTAGGTGTAAGTAGTCTTTATCTAGGTGTAATTAGACTTTAACGAGGTTTACGTATTCGTTATCAACATTAAAGTGGTTTTTATCAAGATTAAAATAGTATTTATCAAGGCGTAGGTAGTTTTATCATGATGAAAGTATTCGTTTTCAATATGAAAGTGGTCATTATCAAGATGAAAGAAGTTTTATCAAGGTGTAAGTAGTCTTTATCGATGTTTACATCTTTCATTGTCAAAATTTCCCTTCCCTATCTGAAGTAACATACACAATCAAAACATGAAAAACACGGCCCCAAGCCAAGACAAACTACCTTTTCAGATGCATGGAAGCCTACCCATTCAACATACTCAACAACCTAACACAACTATACAATCAAATCTGGACACCAGGAGATATCCCTCAACCATGGAAACATGCTAAAATAATCCCCATCTCAAAACCCAATAAAGATTCCACCGATCCGAACTCATAACCCTACTACTCACCTTGGCCGAGACACACTAACAAAAGACTAACCTTTCATCTCGAAACAAATGACCTCTCTCCCCCACCAATACGGCTTCAGACCAAGCAGAGCAACCACTGATACAACAAACAAGCTCATCAACAGCATTAGACAGATTAACAAGCAAACACCCAATAGTCATATTCCTTGACATCTCATAATTCTTATAAAAGCGTTACACCTGGGAATCACAGGCACTGCATACACATACATAAAGAATTTCCTCTCGGAACGAACATTCCAAACACAAAAAACCAACACTCTTTCTGACCCCTTCCAGACCACCCTTGGCACTCCCCAAGGAAGTTCATTCAGCCCTACCCTATTCAATATAGCCACCTGTGACCTAGATGACCTAGATGACAAACACAAATGTTGCAATTTGCCGACGATTCCTCCCTCTACCATATCCACAATGACGAAAAACAGCTCCAAAGAAACCTTCAGCAGAAACTTGACCAAGCAGAGACCTGAACTAGACCTTGAGACTAGACTTTGCCCCTGATAAAACAAAAGCAATAGACTTCTCAGCCAGAAGGAAAAAATCAAACCCACTCTAAACACCAAAGGAACACAAATAACGTATGTAGAATCCACAGAATTCCCAGGCATCACCTTTGACAGCAACATCACTCTCACCAAACACAATAAACAGCTCAAAAAGCCAACAAAACCCTAAACCTACTTTAAATGACAAGAGGAAAAGACTGGGGAGCAGACACGCGCACTACAACTAGCGTGAAAAGCACTCATATACTCCCTAATAGACTATGGAATTACTACATAACCACCAACAACCCTAAACTAAAAGAAACCTGCTAACCATCCAAATCTAAGCGATCAGAACCAGCATCTATGCCCTACCATACACTAAAATTAAAGAGATTATCAAACAAACAGGACAACTCACCACAACTGGCAGAAGAAACAAAACAAATCTTAAGAATATGGACAAACTGAATACAACTCGGAGACAACCTTCCAAACAATGTTCTACTCTCCAACACTAAATGGGACAAAAGAGGGTACTGGCTCAAATCATCTAAAAGGAAATAAATCACCAAAATGGACAAATTACAAACTTCCTCCTTACCAAACAAACTACTAAACCAACTAAAACTCAACAACATACCAACAGAAATCCCCCTTCAGCACTCATCTCTCCCTGGCTAGTAAACATCCCCCCCCCCAATTGACACTTCACTACTTGGCATCAACAAACACATCCACCCACTCACAAATAAACATAAGGTACTTGAACTCATCAACAAATACTACCCTGACCACAACAAAATATACACAGATGGATCCCAAAAGATACAGGCACAGTAACAGCAACCCTCACCCAAATGCCTATATACCTACAAACTCAACCCACTTCAATCAATCATGACCGCAGAATTGGTGGCCATTAAAATGGCTCTGTTCAACACATTATCAGCCATCCATCCACCCCTCACTCAGATTCCTATTCCTCCCCCAGGCAATTGCAAATTCTCATACACTAAACCGCAAACATGAAATTAATCAAATCCGAATCATATTAAACAAACTGCAAAAATGAACACAAACACCTAATTCCTGTGGATCCCAGCCACATAGGAATCGCTGGAAATGATACTACTGACAAAGAGGCAAAAAAGGGAACTTGACAGGGTCTCCCACCTACCCACCCCAATCTACAGCACGGAAATCAGGACAGCCATAAACAATCACTTCAGGATAAACACCCCCCCTAGCCCCCCTACCCCGTCTCCCCCCCGAATGAAACAGCCATTAAAGCAATACTTAGACTCAGACTAAAATAACTCTTAGTTTTCATCACACACATGCCCGTCATGCAACAATGACAACACAATAGACCACCTCCATATCTCCTTACAATTTTTTCAAGGAAGAAAAGAATTCAGGAAAATAATTACAAGACTACATTATAATTATATATACAAAGACTATCTCTACCTACCTACCTACCTACCTACCTACCTACCTACCTACCTATCTATCTATCAAGCAAACTCTCTCACCTACCCCTTACAGCAAAACAATCACATCAAAAGGTGCACCACACAAACGAAACCCACCAAAGGCAATAGCGAAAATTTAAAAAAAAAAGGCTTTAAATTAAAAAAAAATAAAAACAGTCGCGCCAACGCCGAGCAAGCTGCAGAACTCCAGCAACAGCACCAGACAGCAGCCGCCATCAGCTGGCAGGCACCAACTACCTCCAACTCAACACCTCCGCCAGCACTCCCCGAATACTCGTGAGGGGAGCTGGTCCCACTGGAGCACTACAGATCAGAGAATGACTTATGATGATATGAACCAAAAAAGCTCCAATGGTAACCTAAAACTTGTAATCGTAACCACCACCACCACCAGTTTTATCAAGGGGTAATTAGTATTTATTAAGGTTTACAAAGTCTTTATCAAAATGTAAGTAGTCTTTATCAAAGGGTAATTAGTATTTATCAATGTGAAAGTGGTATTTATCAGGGTGTAAGTAGTCTTAATCTAGGTGGAAGTAGTCTTTATGGGGGTGTACGTAGTCTTTATCTAGGTGTAAATAGACTTTATCTAGGTTAAATAGACTTTATCTAGGTGTAAATAGACTTTATTTAGGTGTAAATAGACTTTATTTAGGTGTAAATAGACTTTATTGAGGTTTACGTATTCATTGTCAAGATTATCAAGATGACAATTGTCTTTATCAAGGCGTACGTATTCTTTGTGAAGATGAAAGTGTTCTTGATCAAGATGAAAGTGTTCTTGATCAAGGTGAAAGTAGTCTTTATCAAGATATAAATCTCTATCCAGGTATAAATAGTCTTTAACAATACGTAAGTAATATTAATCCAAATGTAAATAGATTTATCATAGTGCACGTAGTCTTTATCAATACCTAATTAGCTTTATCAAGGTATAAGTAAGACTTTCTTTAGGAAATAATAGGTCTTTATTAAGTTGGTGTTACACTAGAACTAAAGCATAGTTAAGAGAGGTTATTTGTTGCAAATAGTCAAATACAGTAAAAGTTAAAATTATGTATGAGTCAGAGGAAATATATGTTACTTGTAGCACAGAGTCAAATACAAGTTACATTTTGTGCTGAGTCAGAGAGAAGATATTTTACTTGTAATGATAGGTCAGATGCAATAGAAGTAACATTTAGGATTCAGAGACAACATATTTTATTTGTAACGATAAGTCAAATACAAAACAAAAGATATAATAAGTAATGAATTTAAAATTAGCTCCTACTGTAGTAACAAGTAAAACAATAACTTTTATATTACTGATTATTCTGTAAGAATGGCTGTTAACTTGTACTTGTTATGGACGATTAATTAATTAATGAATAATAATATCCATTCAGTAGGTGACGTTAGCGTCACAGATAGAAAGAGATGCTTTTATTGCAAGCATGATGTAGAGATATTGCAAGCATGATGTAGAGATATGGTAAGCGTGATGTAGATATAAGGTATGCATGGTGTAGAGATACTGCAAACGTGATGTAGATACATGGTAAGCATGATGTAGAGATATGGTAAGCGTGATGTAGATATAAGGTATGCATGGTGTAGAGATATTGCAAACGTGATGTAGATATATGGTAAGCATGATGTAGATATATGGTAAGCGTGATGTAGATATAAGGTATGCATGGTGTAGAGATATTGCAAACGTGATGTAGAGATATGGTAAGCGTGATGTAGATATAAGGTATGCATGGTGTAGAGATATTGCAAACGTGATGTAGATATATGGTAAGCATGATGTAGATATATGGTAAGCGTGATGTAGATAAATGACAAGCTTGATGTAGAGATATTGCAAGCAAGATGTAGATATATGGTAAGCGTGATGTAGATATAAGGTATACATGGTGTAGATATATGCCAAGCGTGATGTAGATATATGGTAAGCGAGATATAGATAAATGACAAGCGTGATGTAGAGATATTGCAAGCATGATGCAGATATATGTTAACTGTGATGTAGATATATGTTATATATATGATATGATGTAGATAGAAATAGATGGTTCTGTGGTAAGCGTGCTGTAGATAGAAATAGATGGTTATGTGGTTGTCGTTATATTGTTTGCCATAGTTATATTTGGCAAGCAAACTAGTTTTCATTTAACTTAGTAATGTACTAAGTGTAAGAAGTATATACTATTGCATGTAATACATTATATTGATAAAAGGAAACTACATAAAATATTGTTTTCTATTTAACGAAGATATATTTTAATATTGTTTACGATGCTATTATAATTAAATGTTTTAATTTTGTATCCTGATAATTCGTGAAACTAAAAGGTTGCAGCTTGATTTAGGTATATTAAGCCTACGTTGAGTTTCTTTATTTATTACCTCAAGAAACATTTATTTCTGTTTTAAAAGGAAACAATTAAATAATATGTATGTGCTTATGTAATTTCAGTATTTTTTATACTAGACAATTTTTTTTTTGTCCCGAGTTGCATGGCCATCTTGCAGATAGCTAGCGGCTGGAAACGTCCATCAGATCTGTGGTGTGTAATTGTCTGCTAATGGAAGTCCAACAGCTAAACGCTGAGAGAGAGAGAGAGAGAGAGAGAGAGAGAGAGAGAGAGAGAGAGAGAGAGAGAGAGAGAGAGAGAGAGAGAGAGAGAGAGAGAGAGAGAGAGAGAGAGAGAGGGAGGGAGGGAGGGTAAGGGGGATGCAAAGAGGAATAGAGAAAGTGTCGGTGTGGCGTTTTGAGTGCCATCGCGATGTGGGTCTGGTTGTGTGCCTGCAGTTAGCGCCCTTTGCACAGACTGCCTTGTCTTAAGACAGTGAAGACACTCTTATATTTTAGTTCATTCGACGTTTTTTATCTTCGTAAGACATTACTGTAATGTTGATAGACACAGCGAAATGTCTCCATCCTGCATTGTTCAAATTTATGTATGTAGTAGTTATATAAATCATGTGTAAAAGAATATATATTGCGAGTTTAAAAATCATGTGTGTACGGAATATATAAATCATGCATGTAGAGAATTTAGGTCACTTTGGGAACTTTGTGCAAATCTTTTACTATTGAGAACGTTGTGTGAATCTTTGACATTGGAGAACTCTATGAACTTGGTCAGGGAAAACATAACTAGCTAGGGAAGGCTAACTTTTTTCTGATAAACATTATGGAACTGTACTATGTGTATTTTGTAATTGATTGCTGTTTTATTTTCTTTATTTGTTTATTTTTTATACAAATATTTTATTAATTTTTATCAATTTTTATCTATCTCGTGTCTTTCTTACCATCTTTATTTCTTGTAAAATTCATTTAATCGTAGCCATCGTATCTGTCATTGTGTCCTTACTTGTGCCTGTCTGTCTGTCCATCCAAGTGTCCATCTTTATTGTGAGGACCTTTACTCTGGGGGCTTAACGAGTTGATAGACCTCAATTGTTGTGTATTTCGTATTGTCCATTTTACGGGGTACCAATAGTGAACATGTTCATAAAGTATTGTGTTGTATTTATTGTGATGTGTTCGTGTAAATACTGTTGCAGGAAACTGTAAGTTGATACTTGAATGTAAGAAAGAATGGAGTTAGAGATGAATAAACTGAAAACTTAGCATTTGTTCCCTGATTATATTTTACAAGGAAGAAGCAGTTTTTTCCGATTTCACCACTGATTTATAAACGTATGAAAACCAGAAATATAAAAACAAGCCATATTGATTAAAAGATAAATCAATTATTACTTAATTAAATAAATAACTTTGATGCTAATAGTGATCATGTCTCAAGATTCGTTGGTCAATATAAAATAAATAATCATTACTCTTTTTTCTAGCACTAAAATTATAATTGTTTCTTTTGCAAATAATAAATAATTGGTAATGAATAATTTATAAATTAAGAAAAATAGAATATATATGTTATGCTAGTATGGTGTGTTTACAAAGTTGTAAAATGTTATGTTAGCATGTTGTGGTTACAAAGTTGTAAAGTATTATGTTAGCATGTTGTGGTTACAAAATTGTAAAGTATTATGTTAGCATGTTGTGGTTACAAAGTTCTAAAGTATTATGTTAGTATGTTGTGGTTACAAAGTTGTGAAATGTTAGTATGGTGTGGTCACAAAGCTGTAAAATGTTACTGTGGATTTAATTATAAAGCTCTAACGATACAGTTACAAAACTGCCAAAAGTTACTTTTATATGATTACAATTCTGAATTCTGTAAATGTTACTATAGCTCACTTACAAAGGTCCATGGTATTAGATCAATGCGCTTGTAAAATATTACTACATGTATCTATAAAGTTGTCAAGTACTCCCTATATATGGTTAAAGAGCTGTGAAGTGTTACTAATGTTTCAGTTTTACAAAACTGTAAAGTGTTCTGACTATGCGATTAGAAAGCTTAAAATATTACTATGGTTTGACTTATTGGCTGTAATATAGTACTACGGTATTATTATAAAACTGTAAAATGTTCCTATGATGTGATTAGAAAGCTTTAAAATGCTATTACGGCATGAATACAGAGCTGTAAAGTATTACTACTGCATGAATACAAAGCTGTAAAGTATTTAATGTTAAGTATTAAACATCTTCATATAATTATACTTAAGAAGAAACACACATTTAAATTTAAGAAAGAATCCAAATATATATGTGATACTTAACAATAATTATGACAAGTTTCAACCCACTCAAACCAATCGATTAATAGTAAACGATAATTATGACTACTTTCAACCCAATCAGACAAATCGACTAATAGTGAACAACGCCCTAAAACAAATTCAATCCAATAAGACAGATCAAGTAATAGTGACAATAATTATGTTTTTACAGTCCATCAGACGAAGTTGAGTGGCAATTATTTTGATAAGTTGCAATCCACTCAGATAAACGAGTGATAATAATTATGAGTTTCAGTCCACTCAGACAAAATTATGTGACAATAATTATGATCAGTCTCAATCCACTCAGACAAAATTGTGTGACAATAATTATGATAATGTTCAATCCACTGAGACAAAATTGTGCGCCCCTTTCAGTCCACTCGAAGCTGTGTGACAGTTTCAGTCCACTCAGACAAAATGGTGCGACACTAACAGCCCTGGACGTCAAGACAATTTACGTCTGCAGCCAGACTGTGAGGCTTTGACGACCAAAAAAGAAGAAAAAGAAAGGATGCGCATGGTAGCTGAGAATTGTTTATGAAGTGTGATAGAAAGTATTAAAATCGGGCCAAGGCAGGGGAAATGACTTTTTTCCATTTTGCGCACGATTTGCGTGGCTTAACCTGTCTCAGCAGGCCTCGGTCGTTGTGCCTGGTGCCGCTTGAATGCAAGTCATCAGCTATGGCGGAAAAAGAAACCGACTTGAGGAGCTGATCCCAGCATTTTCAATCAGCAAGCACACAAGCCACATTTGCACTTACTGTGTCCTTCCCACAGCTCAGCTTGCAAAATTGCGCGCGATAAATCGTGCCTCCACCAGCTTGCCAAATTGCGCGCGATAAATCGTGCCTCCACCAGCTTGCCAAATTGCGCGCGATAAATCGTGCCTCCACCAGCTTGCCAAATTGCGCGCGATAAATCGTGCCTCCACCAGCTTGCCAAATTGCGTGCGATAAATCGTGCCTCCACCAGCTTGCCAAATTGCGCGCGATAAATCGTGCCTCCACCAGCTTGCCAAATTGCGCGCGATAAATCGTGCCTCCACCAGCTTGCCAAATTGCGCGCGATAAATCGTGCCTCCACCAGCTTGCCAAATTGCGCGCGATAAATCGTGCCTCCACCAGCTTGCCAAATTGCGCGCGATAAATCGTGCCTCCACCAGCTTGCCAAATTGCGCGCGATAAATCGTGCCTCCACCAGCTTGCCAAATTGCGTGCAATAAATCGTGCCTCCACCAGCTTGCCAAATTGCGCGCGATAAATAGTGCCTCCACCAGCTTGCCAAATTGCGCGCGATAAATAGTGCCTAGCCCTGCTAGCCAAATTGCGTGCGGTAAATCGTGGCTCCACCAGCTAGTCAAATTGTGCGCGATAAAACATGCCTAACCCAGCTAGCCAAATTGCGCGCGATAAAGCGTGCCTAGCCAAGCAAGCCAAATTGCATGCGATAAAGCATTAATTACGGGAAAATACGTTTCTGTTCTAATCTGGATGATATAATAATATTTTTATTTGACCCTACGGCCATGGTGGTAGTCGTCTAGAAATAAACGCATTAGTCGTAGGTACAAGATATAGCTTTCTATTCATTAAAAAAAAATCATAATACATAATTTAACAGTTCTACACTCAAGCCAGAAAGTGAGAGAGAGAGAGGGAGAGAGAGAGAGATGAAGAGAGTGAGTGAGGTTGAGTGGGAGAGACTAAACGTCAGTTTGTGTGCGTGTGTACACGACGAATCCGTCATTAGTGTTAAAATTATGCTTGAATGAAAACGCAATCTTCCAATTACAGTAAAAACAACTGTTAAAAAAAAAATGCTGTATGCCGTTCAGTCTAATATCACTTTAGAGACCTCAGGAAAGATTGTGATTAGAAAAAAGAACTCTCTGGGAATCCGGAGGACTAGAGGTTAGAGGCAAAGACATTTATAAAAATAATCAGCAATAAAAATTGTTTTCCAGAAACATTAAGTTTAAAAATACTGATCGAAAATAATCTCAGTAACATTTATCTTTTTTTGTCTAGTAGTTCTTGCGCACACCTACATAGTTGTCATTCTTCTAAACCCTTTCAAACTGAACGGAAATCGCTACTGCATGACAGACTAGTAGTCCTAGCGGGGTTTTTCTTTGAAGTTTTCACTAATGACGTCAGAGGATTTTTTTAACATGCGTGCGCGTTAATATCCTTTCGGTGTTGTTTTCTTGTTTTGTTGTTGTGCTACAATTGCTTAATTTGCTAAATCGTTAACAATTTTTTTTTTGGCTCCCTTTTCATGCGAGGTGCTTTTTAGTCATTTCCTTATGGGGCACCTCGAGGGTTGAAAAAAAAAAATACTGTTTGGCAGTTTCTTCTTGCCCCGTAAATGACTTTTCGCTCAAGTCGATCTATATAATAACGCTATCAAGAATCCGTCTTTTATATCAAAATTTTCTTTGATATTTTCCCCAATATTGCATTTACGATTTGTGCTTTAAGTCGTCAACTTGTGTGTAATGCATTAAGGATTTGTGCTTTACGTCGTCATCTTGTGTGTAATGCATTAAGGATTTGTGCATAACGTCGTCATCTTGTGTGTATAGAATTAAGGATTTGTGCTTTAAGTCGTCAACTTGTGTGTATAGAATTAAACAGTTAAACCCCTAGGTGTTCTGTCCCCATATTTTTCTTTATGAGAATTTCTCCATTTCCAAAACCTTACCTTGAAGTATTGTTTATATAATATTCAATATTTCATTATTGATTATAATTTGGAAGAGTTTTAAGGTCCCCAACACTTCAGTGTTTTCTTGCAATGATTATGAATTCTGAAATAATCTGTTTCAGAACTGTGATTCTTTTTAAATACGTATTTAGAATAGGCATAAATAAGTAAGTTCCAGGAGATATGAAATTATAAAATGTTATGATATTAAATTATGAAATGTTACAGTTATAACTAACAAAAATCTTGTGCATAAGATAGCCACAGATATGGACGCACAACTCCAACACCAGAAGGATATCCACAAAGCCACAAAACCAGAAATAATTCTATAACCTCTTACATTTTTAACGCGAAAACAAAAAGTTACGTACCGTTGTGTATGTACACACTATTGTAAAGAAGTGAAGTATCGTTTTGCATATACACGTTATTGTAAAATATCCCCTAACGTATCGCGTTGCATGCTCCAGCTAAAGTGACGTATCGTTGTGCATGTACATGCTTTTGTAATAAAAGTGACGTACCGTTGTGCATGTACATGCTATTGTAATAAAAGTGACGTACCACTGTGCATGTACATGAATAAAAGTGACGCACCACTGTGCATGTACATGGATAAAAGTGACGTACCACTGTGCATGTACATGAATAAAAGTGACGTACCACGGTGCATGTACATGAATAAAAGTGACGCACCACTGTGCATGTACATGAATAAAAGTGACATACCACTGTGCATAAACATGATATTGTAATAAAAGTGACGTACCACTGTGCATGTACATGCTATTGTAAAGATAAATTACGTATTGATTTGATGTTTTAGGTGATACAAGTCAATTATTTTTATTTCAAGCAAACCGGATATGATTATTCAGTATTTCAGAACTGTGTCAAGTGGATGTATATTAGTAGCATCCAATGAGTGCTTGTCGGCAGTACAAGACAAACTTAATGCACAATGAGTCATTAAACTGACATCTATGGGCTCATATCTCAAAGTAATCATGCCGATTTATTTTTGTATTTATTTATTTTACACTTTATCTTTTTGATAATGTTTTGTCCTACTGTTACATTCCAGTATTTGTTTAGAGACCCTGTCTCAGCATGAGGATTTAGAGATTATTAAATTTCAACATTCAACTATGCTGACGACACATTGGTTGCCCAGATTCACCCTTCAGTCTCCTAAATTAACTCCCTAAATTTAGTGACAGACAAACCTGTGTAATAAAGCACGATATGGGTACGTTATTTAATTACAACTAATTATGCATTCAACATTTATCACGTGACTCAGCCCCCCCCCAGTCCCTAATTGGTCTTCCTCACAATAATTAGCCAACTTCTGTAATTAGATAACAATACAAATATTTAATAAAATTAACAATTAACAAAAGGTAATTCCATACATCAAATTCCCAATACGAAGGTCATAGGATTACCTATTGTCTTTAGAGTTTGTACGAATCGTAAGTTACAGACTGGTTTCAGAATCCACCACTATTCACTTATCTTCATCCTTCATAAGTTATGGCAGCGACCACTCCCCAACAGTGTGTTGTTGGACATCAGAGATTCTAGCGGCTATTACACAACCCGTCGTCGTTTTTGGCTCTCCAACCTTTAGTTGTAAGGCCCAGTGTTCAGTAAGTCTCCAACCTTTAGTTGTAAGGCCCAGTGTTCAGTAAGTCTCCAACCTTTAGTTGTAAGGCCCAGTGTTCAGTAAGTCTCCAACCTTTAGTTGTTAGGCCCAGTGTTCAGTAAGTCTCCAACCTTAAGTTGTAAGGCCCAGTGTTCAGTAAGTCTCCAACCTTTAGTTGTAAGGCCCAGTGTTCAGTAAGTCTCCAACCTTTAGTTGTAAGGCCCAGTGTTCAGTAAGTCTCCAACCTTAAGTTGTAAGGCCCAGTGTTCAGTAAGTCTCCAACCTTTAGTTGTAAGGCCCAGTGTTCAGTAAGTCTCCAACCTTTAGTTGTAAGGCCCAGTGTTCAGTAAGTCTCCAACCTTTAGTTGTAAGGCCCAGTGTTCAGTAAGTCTCCAACCTTAAGTTGTAAGGCCCAGTGTTCAGTAAGTCTCCAACCTTTAGTTGTAAGGCCCAGTGTTCAGTAAGTCTCCAACCTTTAGTTGTTAGGCCCAGTGTTCAGTAAGTCTCCAACCTTAAGTTGTAAGGCCCAGTGTTCAGTAAGTCTCCAACCTTTAGTTGTAAGGCCCAGTGTTCAGTAAGTCTCCAACCTTTAGTTGTAAGGCCCAGTGTTCAGTAAGTCTCCAACCTTTAGTTGTAAGGCCCAGTGTTCAGTAAGTCTCAGCACGTCGAACACTCAGAATCCAGTAGAATCCACCTGAAATTCAGGTATGAACTTCAAATACCAAAACCACGATCGCAGCAATGCAAATCATGAAGCTGAAAACCCACTCTGAAAATATAATTTCATTCCATGAGTGACAATTCTAGTTATTCGCCCATCTGTTCATGTGGCATAGACAATATAATAGCCTATTCACAATCGACCTTTAAATCGTATTTTACATTGAAAGATAAAATATAGGAAATAAAAGATATAGTCCAAAATCACGTACATGCGTTTTACAATTAGAATGCAACATATTACACGCAAGTGGATTAAATCACCTTATGCAGAGGTAATTGTATTTCACAAAAGGTCTGTGTCATCAAACACCCATTTCTCTCCATCGTATCATAAAACATACGTTATATGTCACCAAAAATCACTTATCTTCATTTATATAGTACAAAGACCTTGTGTGTCATCAAAAAACATTTCTCCATAGTTGTATCTTAATAACGTCCTTGTGTGTCATGAAATACCATTTACCAACAATAATGACATAACATTGTGTTGCTGTTTTTGTTTTCTGTGTATGTTTCTTTGTTCGTTCGTTTGTTTCTTGTATATAACGCTTTTACTCACAAGGTTATTTTATAGTTTATAAATTAACATTTTTTTTTTCATGAATGAATTCGAGTTTTAATTCTCACCAGAAAGCTTTACTAAGACGAGAAGTACACTTTGGCTGTAGTCACGAAGACTTGCCAATTGTGTGAATGGGATAGCTTTAACTTTTCTCGAGAACCGCAGGGTTAAAAAGGAAAGTAGGAAACAAGTCATAAGCGTCAAGTGCCTCGGGATTTCCTGTGGCAGAACTCGCGTTCTAATAGGGTCAGACTAAATGTTAAGTGTCTCTGGGTTTCCTGTGTCAGTACTCGCGTTCTACTAGTGTCGTACTAAGTGTGAAGAGTGGAGAACTGAGACATTTCCTGTGAGTACTCGCGTTCTACTAGTGTCGTACTAAGTGTGAAAAGTGAAGAAGTGAGACATTTCCTGTGTCAGTACTCGCGTTCTACTAGTGTCTTGCTAAGTGTGGAGAACTGAGACAGTTCGTTTGTCAGTACTCGCGTTCTTCTAGTGTCTAAGTGTGAAGAGTGAAGGACTGAGTCATTTTCTGTATCGTACTCGTGTTATAAAAGTGCATGATTCATATATTACGTACGCACATGAGATATACTTAATTGCATTTCTGATTTCTATTTTCCTTTCTACTTGACTACTTGCTGGTCAGATTTCTTTTCAATAGCGATCGTTTATTCTTTCTTTCTTAAAATAAACAAATAATATATTGTCAAATGGAATCGAAGCGACAGTAGTGGATGTAGTATTTGAAGTGAAGGGACCCTGATGTCAAAACTTTATCAGCGCCAAGATCGCTGCGACGGATCCGAGCGTGCAAGGAAGTCCACCGTGATGAAAGTCAAAACAAATCAACTTCTCGGACAGTGACGGACCCATATTGACTTACTCAAAATCCAAACAAATCAACTTCTCGGAGAGTGAAGGGCTCATGTTGACTTACTCAAAGCCAGAACAAATTAACTTCTCACACAGTGAAGGTCATGTTGACTTACTCAAAGCCAGAACAAATTAACTTCTCACCACATGTTGAATTACTCAAAGCCAGAACAAATTAACTTCTCGCACATGCTGACTTACTCAAAACCAAAACAAATTAACTTCTCGCACATGATGACTTACTCAAAGCCAAAACAAATGAACTTGTCGCACAGTGTCGAGTCTATGCTTTACTTGCATATTCTTTACACATATAACTTACATACTCCTTACACACGTGACAAATACTTCTTACAATCAGAACAAATATTTCTTACGTTCATTACATATGCTCTTTACATAACAAATACGTTTACACACATTTTACATGCATGGCAAATATTTCTTACACTCATGATATAAGCTCCTTAAACACATGAGTGATATATTCAGAATGTACCGGACTGAAAACACTCAAGTCTGCGTGATTTATGCAAACAGCTAAATGAAAGAGTGACAGCCACAATTCTAGGATGTGATTGTGAGGTCAGGATAGGATTAGGCTTTAGGAGCTGACCTTAATACGGAACACTTGTACAGCGTCTTCCTGTCTTATGCACAATTACTTCTTTCCCTCTCTTGCTCTGCCTCTCTCTCACCCCCATCTCTTTTCCCTATCTACTGTAGTATAGATGTTTGTGAGTTTTTTCCTATCTATTGAAGTGTAGATGTGTCTCGTACCTATAGATTATATCAAAGGTGTTTGTGTGTCTTTTCCCTACTTGTTATAGCACATAAATGTTTTGTGTCGTATTCGCACCTGTTGCAGCACAGATGCGACCAATCCGACTAATTAGCTTTCAGAAAATGTTTTGCTCCATGTATTTTTAATTCTATTGGAACAATGTAATGATCATTCCGTCTTGTTGCAAATGACGCTGTTTATAAGTGACATCAGTTACAAACGTAATTTAAATGTCGCTGATATGTTATTTTAAAAAAATAGGCATTGATGAATATTAACTGCAAAATAATTGATTTTAAATTAAAGACAACAGTGGATTCATTTCAAATAGCACACATATATTCATGAAGTATTAACTAAAATGAGACCATGTGTTCAGACAGTTTATAGGCTACATAAACACATACATGCACGCACACACACACACACACACACATGAAATATATGCCCATACTAAAAGAATTGTGCATTATTTTATTATTCTTCGGTATTCGTATTGATCTGTATGTGAAATCTCGAGGACACTCTCTGCAACTTTGTACACAGATATGGCATTCTGTTTAAAGCCACAACTCGTCCTTCATTGCACATACATATGGCATTCTGTTTAAAGCCACAACTCGTCCTTCATTGCACATACATATGGCATTCTGTTCAAAGCCACAACTCGTCCTTCATTGCACATACATATGGCATTCTGTTTAAAGCCACACAACTCGTCCTTCATTGCACATACATATGGCATTCTATTTGCTGCAACCCGTCCTTTATTGTACACAGATTATGTGCTGTTTGGGGTGTGTTGTGTGAGGCAAGGAAAGGAGACTGGTCAGGCAACAACTTTACGCCAGCGTATGACGGAGTGTCGTTTGTCGTGTTTATTTCTTGAACAACTTAAGAACTGAGGTCAGTCGTTAAACAAAAACTCCTACAATACGTATATTCTAGAATGTACCTGTTAAGAGAAGACAAGTTCATACAATAAGTGTAATAATTCTTACAGAGATAAAAATGTACAGAGATAAAAATTTGCGTATTAATTCATACAATAAGTATATAACTATACTTCATACAGAGATACTAATAGATTTGGCCTGTTAAGAGAAGACAATTCATAGAATAAAAAATGTCCAGGCCTCTACATCCTCTTCTTCAGGAAGTGTTTGTTCTCTCATTGTTTACTGAGGTCATTTAACGTGTTCAGCCCCACGTTAAGTGCTTTGCGTTCTCTCACTGATTACTGTCGTCAGTCTACAGAGATATCTATTGATGTCATCAATCACAGCAGACTCTTTTTTCCATGTATAACTGCGAGTAACATTATCTAGGTATATTATGTATCTCATGTGGCTATAACAATTTTCTAGGTATAATATGTATCTCACATAACGGTGGCTATAACAATTATCTAGATATAATATGTACCTCAAAGAACTGTGGCTATAACAATCAGTTTACAGCACTTGTACGTATAAGGTTAATTCTAACAACCTATGATTCATTAATTAATCGAATATACATAAACTTTTACAACTAATTATTCACTAATTAATCAAATTTACATAAACGTTTACAACTAATTATTCATTAATTAATCAAATATACAAAACGTTTACAACTATTTTTTAAATTAATTAATCAAATATACATAAACGTTTACAACTATTTTTTAAATTAATTAATCAAATATACATAAACATTTACAACTAATTATTCATTAATTAATCATATAGGTAGACGTATTAACAACCTATGTTTTACTTACTGGACTGGAAAATGGGAAACACATGATTGTAAGATGGCAAAGCACCTGTGATTAGAATATGGCACAACATAAATCACATAATTTTATAGTAAAGATGGTTTAAGATACGTTTGATTGACTGAAAGATCGCACAAGAAGCCGTTGATTGGAAGATGGTAAAAGATAGCTCTGACTAGAAGATGGTACAAGGTACATTTGACTGGAAGATGGTACAGTATACACATGACTAACGTTTAGTACACAAAACTAGCAAACACAGATATAAAAAACATAGTCTGCTTAGAACATTCATGTACTACTGAACCTCCAAGCAATCTTCAAGCGGTGTGTACTGTTCAACCTTCAAGAAAACTTAAAGCGGTGTGTGTAGTACTGTTCAACCTTCAAGAAAACTTAAAGCGGTGTGTGTAGTACTGTTCAACCTTCAAGAAAACTTAAAGCGGTGTGTGTAGTACTGGTCAACCTTCAAGAAAACTTAAAGCGGTGTGTGTGTAGTACTGTTCTACCTTCAAGCTATCTTTTAAGTGTTGTGTATAGAAGACTATAAACCTGTAGTGAGATGGTTAGACAACCACTTCTACACTAACAATATTCCATTTAAACAATAATGAGCCAGTATTACTCTAGACGTGCTCTATTTCTTTTGTACTTGAATTTCATCAATCGTATGAATGCCTGACCTGTGTGAAGTGCATTGATATTCATGGAGAAACTACGACAGACTCATTATTGAGGATGATGGAAGCTTAAGAAATAAGTATCTTCGCGGGCTCAGACAGATTGTTCATGAAAGACAGTTTATGAAAACCATTTTATAAGATAAGGCAATATAGAATATAACATACGCTTGGCCTTGACGGTTTGCTTACGATATGGAATGACTGTGTGACGTCAAACCCATCTATTTAATGGTTATGAATATATTAATTAATTAGTCATCCATTACTAATTACATGTGATGATAATCTTAATTTATATTATTAATAATTCTCCAACAGACACCACCTCTCTCGGTGACAGATATGCGGACGCTGTTAACGTTTTTTCTCTACCACTCAAAGACAAACATCCATCGTCACACAATATTTCCATAGGTGGAAAACTTCTTACTAAAGAAAATATGTAAATCTGTCTTTTAATCTATATTTAGTGCCCCCCATCCACCTTTTTCTTCTCCAACATAAGGCTATCAATATGTGTAAGAAAGTCAATAAATATAACAATAAATTTATTAAATCAACAATTAAATGTACATATAACAAATACAATTAAAAAATTTACTTGACATCATTATTACCATGAAGCCACATTTGGATAATTTTAATATCTATACAGTCATATCCTAAAACAATTCAACAAATTATTCTCAATACAAATCACAGGCCAGTTCTTATCAGAGAACAGAAATGGAGTCATTAGAGATAAGCAATAATATACTCTATGTAATCTTCTTTAGGCAAAACTACAATAGTCTTTTTGCACTTTATAACAAAATCACAGTTTATTGTTCACATTATTACTGTCAATTCCATGTGTTTACCTTCTCACATTGTAGAACACTGACTAGCCGCTATTCTCTCAAGGCCATCTGGTGCTTCATCATATTAGCTTCATCAGGCAGAACAACAATTATAGCAATTTCTGGTACAATTGCTCGATGTAAAACATTATCTTAGACTATGAATGAATTACATGAAGAACATAACTGTCTTGGGAGGTGGTATCTTTGAATGAACTACATCAAGAACTTAATAGTCTTGTATGGTGGTTAGTATCTTTGAATGAACTACATCTAGAACTTAATAATCTTGGAAAATGGTTGGCACCTTTAAATGAGCTACATCAGGAGCATATCAGTCTTGGAAGGTAGTAGATCTTTGTTCATAGGAAAGTCTCGGTGTGTCATCTTCTCAATGGCTCCTTCGTGTACTGGCAGGCTCTTTTACCCCTCAGTGTGTATTCTCATTCATTTCATTATTGGAATTAACCCTTCTGAGCGACAGCAGTACAGTATTAAATCTACATCAGAGTCTGGTTCAGTCACCACCTGACTTAAGAATTGATCAATTTTACATCATAGAGCTGAGCTAAGAGATCGTGCAATTTCAATTATTGATCTACATCGGAAAGCTGTTAATCATATTCACTTGCCAGCACCTTACATTTTCACGGCATTTCAAAATGACATCCGTCTTAAAACGTCACTCGCCTTCACCGGTTGAAACGTCAGTCGGCTGCATTGGCTCATTTGAGTCGGCTTCGAAGATTAATCGATTTCACTGCCTGAAAACGTCAGTCGAGCTCAAAACACACGTGCAAACACATCAAATAAAGTCAAGTAGTAAAATATAGCTAGTGACGCGCAGGCTCCGTCATTTACTAAATGCGTCACGCCGGTGTTTCCATCGACACTGTGTACAGTGTATAAAATATCGACATCATAGCGCTCTTGTCCCTGGTAGTAAACATCAACATCATAGCGGTTTTGTCGCTGGTAGTGCACTTATTTTAATATCGACATCATAGCGGTTTTGTCGAATGGTAGTAAACATCGACATCATAGCGGTTTTGTAGCTGGCAGTGCACTTATTTTAATATCGACATCATAGAGGTTTTGTCACTGGCAGTGCACTTATTTTAATATCGACATCATAGAGGTTTTGTCACTGGCAGTGCACTTATTTTAATATCGACATCATAGCGGTTTTGTCACTGGCAGTGCACTTATTTTAATATCGACATCATAGCGGTTTTGTCACTGGCAGTGCACTTATTTTAATATCGACATCATAGCGGTTTTGTCACTGGCAGTGCACTTATTTTAATATCGACATCATAGCGTTTTTGTCACTGGCAGTGCACTTATTTTAATATCGACATCATAGCGGTTTTGTCACTGGCAGTAAACATCGACATCATAGCGGTCTTGTCACTGGCAGTAAACATCGACATCACAGCGGTCTTGTCACTGGCAGTGCACTTATTTTAATATCGACATCATAGCGGTTTTGTCACTGGCAGTAAACATCGACATCATAGCGGTCTTGTCACTGGCAGTAAACATCGACATCACAGCGGTCTTGTCACTGGCAGTGCACTTATTTTAATATCGACATCATAGCGGTTTTGTCACTGGCAGTTAACATCGACATCATAGCGGTCTTGTCACTGGCAGTAAACATCGACATCATAGCGGTCTTGTCACTGGCAGTAAACATCGACACCATAGCGGTCTTGTCACTGGCAGTGCACTTATAAAAACGACACAAAACGGGTCCTGTATTCCCGCTTCCGCCGATTTCGCACTATCGGGTTCTGTCATTGTAACTGCACATATATATCAACATCAACACCATAGCTGCACTGGCACTACATACATATACAAAATCAATGGCACTGTTTAAATATACAAATACGTTACACCGGTCTTGTCACTGGCAGTTACATGCACCAGCACTCACGTTATATCGGTGTTGCCACGGACACTGTTATGTACAAAATCGATAGGATAACATTTAACATGATTGAAATTTATATATTTGTCTAGTTAGTGATTAAATTTGATTATTTGATTACGGCTTTCAGTTGTAAAATAAGTGGGTCTGTGTATGCACGTGTGAGGATGTGTCTCCGTGTGTGTGTGTGTGTGCGTGCGTGTGTGTGCGTGCGTGCGTGTACGTGAATTGTGTGACAATGCTTCTTATCGGTGCGTAAAGAAGTCATATATATGTTGTCATTTCCAAGTGTTGAGTTATGCGCATCTCTATCATAAACATTTTAGCTTATGATATTAATGTGTGTGTGTGTGTGTTTGTGGTGTATTGTGTGTGTGTGTGTGTGTGTGTGTGTGTGTGTGTGTGTGTGAGTGCGTGCGTGTGCGTGTGTGTGCGTACCACTAAACTTTTGAACTTCAGGAAAAAATAGATTAAAAGCCGTAAAATTCAAGTGAAAGTGAGGGAGATTAAAGAGAGTGAAGATGGGAAGAGATGAGGGGATGGATAGTTTACGTAGACTGGTATACACCGTGTTTCAGGCCAACTGACACAATCCATATGACGATGCAAACACGCCACATGGTGGTGTAAGCGCAGGGAGGGCGTAATGCAGTCGTGCAATGTTGATCTCTCACATCGCTCCCCTCGGCAAGTAAGAACGTTGTAAGTCTAAGCAAAGAGTCACATGACGTAATATTGGAGGGAAATGAGTCCCGTATTAATAAAGACACTAATTCCAGATTGATGGATATACCGCTGGCCATTTTTTACAACGAAGTTACTGGTGTAAAGTAAGTATATCTATAATATAAATATTACTTATGTGTGAAGACAAGAGTATTAAGTGTAGAATTCCTGTGAGCATGTATACACACTGATGTATGAATACACGATAAACCAAAGGTTGCCTAATATCATGACCAATGAAATGCACAATAAACCAAAGGTTGCCTAATATCATGACCAATGAAATGCACAATAAACCAAAGGTTGCTAACATCATGGCCAGTGAAATATACAATCTCAGTAGTAAGTCCAGCCAAAGCGATCAAGCTTACTGGGACTAGCGTACCATTAATAGAAGAGGCTCAATTAAGACAGGGACTAATAGAATAGATAACTAACTATAAAAGAATATGTAAGTCTAATGTTATACATAAAGCTGATAAAATATGTAACTCTATTGTAATACGTAACGCTGATGGAATATAAAACTATAATGTAATACACAACACTGAAGGAATACGTAAATCTGATGGAATACTTACTTTTAACTCTGATTGAATATGTAACTCTGATGGAATATACAACTCTAATGTTATACATAATTGTATCGGAATATGTAACTCTAATGTTATACATACCACTAATGGAATAAGTTAGTCCAATATAATACAAAACATTGATGGTATGTGTAAATATAATGTAATAGATAACACTTGATAGGATATATAGCTGTAAAAGTGTAATGTAATACATAGTTCTGATGGAATATGTAACTATGATGGAATACGTAAATCTAATTTAATACATAACACTAATTGAATACTTAACTTAAGTCCAAATTAAACACCTATTGTTAACACGCAAAATAAAATTCAAAGTAAACACCTGTTTTGTTAATATGCAAAGTCCAAAGTAAAACTTGTTAACTTGCAAACTAAAGTCTGAAGTAAATACATATTTTGTTAACTTGCAAAGTAAAGTCTGAAGTAAATACCTGTTTTGTTAAAATGCAAACTAAAGTCTGAAGTAAATACCTGTTTTGTTAACATGCAAAGTAAAGTCTGAAGTAAATACCTGTTTTGTTAACATGCAAACTAAAGTCTGAAGTAAATACCTGTTTTGTTAAAATGCAAACTAAAGTCTGAAGTAAATACCTGATTTGTTAACATGCAAAGTAAAGTCTGAAGTAAATACCTGTTTTGTTAACATGCAAACTAAAGTCTGAAGTAAATACCTGTTTTGTTAACATGCAAACTAAAGTCTGAAGTAAATACCTGATTTGTTAACATGCAAACTAAAGTCTGAAGTAAATACCTGTTTTGTTAATATGCAAGGTAAAGTCCAAAGTAAACACCAGCTTTGTTAACATGCAAAGTCGAAAGTGAACTGAACAACTGTTTTGTTAATATGCAAAGACGGGCGAGGTTGTACAAGTTGTTGTGAAGTTGAAAATGCGCCATTAAATCAGTGGAAACTCATTCAGGTGGGTATACCTATTCTCAAGGAGGAATTGAACCTTTGCCAAACGCAGAACTAAAACTATAATAAATGGGAGACACCTTAAACTAGGATTGATTCCTTTTAAATATATGTTCAAACTACCTTTAAAAAATTGTGTTCAATGTAGTTTTGTGCATGCTAATTTATGTTCAAAACTTGGTTTAATATTTTATGACGTAGTTTTAATACTCTATGACTTTATATCCAAAGTACCTTTAAAGTAGGTTTATGTATTTATGACTGTATGCATCTAGAATAACTTTAAAGTGGTTTGAATCTTTATGACTTTATGTACAAAGTACCTTGAAGTATCTTTGATTTTGTATGACTTTATATATAAAGTACCTTTATAGTAAGCTTGAGTCTTTATGACATTATATGCAAAGTATCTTTAAAGTAGCTTTAAGTCTTTATGACTCTATGTACAAAGTACTTTTAAAGTAGGTTTGATTATTCATTACTTTATGTACAAAGTACTTTTAAAGTAGGTTTGATTATTTATTACTTTATGTACAAAATACTTTTAACATAATTTTTATTGATTTTTACCTTTAATGTAGTTTTGATTTTTTTTTTTAAAAGCATACTGATTTAGAGACACTTCTCAAATTTGATATTCATTATATTATTCATGTATAGTGATTCATGAATATTACTCAAATATTGATATTAGGTATTTATTCAATTTCAGTTTATTCAGATATATTGCTCAGCTACACATATTCAAGTACATTTACTTATATTTGTGTAACATTACTCATAAACAGATCTGTATGTATATCAATAAAATACAGGTATTCTGGAGTGTGTTTGAATTTCAGGTACATTCAGGTATATTGCTAAAGGTGATGTATTCAGATATATAACTGAATACTTAACTTGAGTAATGTACCTGAATATCTGCACTTGATTGATATGCACGAATACCTGTGTTTCAGGAACTATACTTGAAGAACTGTTCTTTTGAGTAAAATACCTGAATTTGAGTACTTGTACATGAACCTCTGTACTGGAATATATGTGTCTGAATACCTATATTTGAGTAATATACCTGAATACCTCACCTTGAGTAATATATCTAAATACCTCACCTTGAGCAATCTGCCTGAATACCTGAAATTCAAACACACACCAGAATACCTTTGATTAAAATACATACAGATCTGTTTATGAGTAATGTTACACAAATATAAGTAAATGTATTTGAATATGTGTAGCTGAGCAATATATCTGAATAAACTGAAATTGAGTAAATACCTAATATCCATATTTGAGTAATATGCATGAATCACTATACATCAGGGATGTACATACCATGGCCCACGGGCTGCAAGCAGCCCAAGACAGGCTTTGTGCAGCCCCCCTGAGCACATTATTTCATTATTTGTGTTGGTTTTTTTTTCTACTGAGCCATCCATGTGCAATCTGACTTGCATCCCTCAATGCACTATCAATTGGAAATTTGGCCCTCTGGCCTAAAAGGTTTGTGCACCTCTGCTATACATGAATAATGTAATGCATATCTGATTGAACAGTATCTCTAAATCAATATGCTTCAATAACTGTTTTTGAATACATATTTCTGTATACTTGAATACCTGTTCTTAAGTAATATACTTGAAAAACAGTACCTGTACTTGAACAATTATCTAAATACATGTATTTGAGTAATGCTCCTGGACATTTGCACTTGAGTAATTTACCTGAACACCTGCATTTGAGTATCAATTTCTGATTACCTATATCTCAATGCCTGTACTTGATTAATGAATTGAACAATTGCATTTAGTATGCATTACTGAATATCTGTATTTATGTACAATCATACCTTATTGGAGTAGTAAACCTATTTATACGTACTAGAGTATCTGTAACTAAATACTGTATTTGATTACCTATACCTGAATATCTAGTATTTGATTATCTATACCTGAATATCTAGTACTTGATTACCTGCTCATGATTACATGTATCTGAATACATGTACTTGATTACCTGTACCCAAACACCTGTGCTTGATTACCTGTACCTGAATACCAATAACTGACTGATGTGCCTGAACACCTCTGCATGATTAATTTATTTAACTTATTTGAGTAGTGTACCTATGTACATATACATGAGTAAAGGTTCTTGAATACAGCTGTAGTTGGATAATATATTTGACTACTGTACTAGATTAATGTAAATGCATATGTGTACTTGAGTATTTTTTAAAAAGATATACAGGAACAACTGTACTTGAGAACTTTTACATGAATTTGCAAAATTTAAATAAATATATGCACTTGGATAATGTATCCATATACCTATACTTGAGTAGTGTTGAATACATGTACTGGAACACCCATTCGTAAATACCAATATTTGAGAAATATGTCTCGGGACCTGTATTTGAATAATACTAATACCTGTACTTGAACATTCCATTCCCCAAACCAGTATTTGAGTAATACTAATACCTGTACTTAAGCTGTATTTGAGTAATACTAATACCTGTACTTGAACATCCATTCCCCAAACCAGTATTTGAGTAATACTAATACCTGTACTTGAACATCCATTCCCAAAACCAGTATTTGAGTAATACTAATACCTGTACTTAAGTAATACTAATACCTGTACTTAAGCTGTATTTGAGTAATACTAATACCTGTACTGAAGTAATACTAATACCTGTACTTAAGCTGTATTTGAGTAATACTAATACCTGTACTTGAGTAATACTAATACCTGTACTTAATACTAATACATGTACTTAAGTAATACTAATACACATACTTAAGTAATACTAATACATGTACTTAAGTAATACTAATACATGTACTGAAGTAATACTGATACCTGTACTTAAATAATACTAATACATGTACTGAAGTAATAATAATACCTGTACTTAAATAATACTAATACATGTATGGAAGTAATACTGATACCTGTACTTAAATAATACTAATACATGTACTGAAGTAATACTGATACCTGTACTTAAATAATACTAATACATGTACTTAAGTAATACTAATACATGTACTTAAGTAATACTAATACATGTACTTAAGTAATACTAATACATGCACTTAAGTAATAATAATACATGTACTTAAGTAATAATAATACCTGTACTTGAGTAATACATGTACTTAAGTAATACTAATACCTTTGCTTGAGTGTCCATTCTTCAATACCTGTACTTGGGTAATGCAATTGAATTAATGTATTTTAATATCTGTATTTAAATATATAATAATTACTCTAATTAGTATATCTTGTTAAACAATTTTCCATTTTATCTTTAAAAAATTCTGTTTACACAATTTCATTACAGGCATCCTCTAAACGAACATGTAGAAATAGCAAATGAAGCGTAGTGTGATATTTACTGCACTTTTGAACTGCGACTCTTACCCCCTCCCCCCCCCCCCATCTGTCTCACTTCAAACTTGTCAACTTGCTGACTGTCAGGGACGATAACCCATACGACCTGCTCAGGCAGCTTATCACATATTTCTTTCTTAACGGAAAATGTTCCGTCCATATAATTAGGGACTATTTTCAGTTATTAGCAGAATGGTATTTTCGATTTCAGGTACTATAAATACAAAATACCTAAACTTAATTCTAATTCTAATATGTGCGCGAATCTAGTTTATAGAACAATGGGGTGCAACTCTTCCCGAAAAGAACGTTTTAAAGGTACTCAACTCTCACCTTATCTTTGTTATGGCAATAAAATGTTTTGAGATTATGATTCAGTTATTTAGTCATTGAACTGATTTGATGATGTTGAGAAAAGGACACTTGCCACTGAAATTAGGGGTTTGGCAAACTATTTATTTGAAGATCACAATTTACAGTGTCCAATTTTGTAAACATTGCGTTTTAAGTGATTTCTCACATCATCTTTTTGTCTTTATATATATATATATTTAAGACACATCTCTTCACGAGTTCTCATTTGTCCTGACATTTTTAGTTAATTTAAAAGTCTTTTTCGTGATTTCTCATTTCTTATGTAATTTTTAGTTAGTTTTTTTTTTTAAAAAAAAGAAAGTATTTTTCATTATTTTGATTGTCGTTTTTAGTTAATTTTTTTCGTTATTTTTTATGTCATTTTTAAATTAAATTTTAAAAAGTCATTTATATCATTTCTCATCAAATTCATTATTTCTCATTTCATTTGATTTATAAGAGTTACTTTTAAAAATAAATTTGACTCGTGACTTGCTTTATAGTCTTTTATAAACTAGACAAATAAAGTTTTAAGACATAGCCCCTTATAGCATTTCTGAACTATTATAACAAATAATTTATAAATCAAGTATTTCATTACGATAATTCAAAAATCGTCTAATAACATTTGCCTAATTACGATTTTTTTTTGTTTTTTGTCGAGGTCATATGACTTCTAAGAATATTTTTTCTACATCTTTGTGTAGCGTATGCTGTTCGCTATAGCGTTCGTTGAAAGGTGTGGCAGTTAGAGTGGATATTATCGATCTGGCCGTCAAGTATGTGATGTCTATTAATTATCATTCAAGCACAGCAAAAATCCTCACACTCAAAATATCATAGCTGTAAATCAACGCTACTAATTAATTGTCATACGGAACTGGAGTACCGTCCCTTCAGTAGCATGCCATCGCAGCCGCTAAATTATATTCATTATTATTGCGTACTAGAATAAATCATAAAACTAATTATGAAGCTAAATCATCTCAAGGGTTATAAAAGTGTGTGCTACAATAGTCGTGAAAGTAAACTGTCACAGTGAGAAACTAGTCTATAACAGTCGTAAACTTGGTCATCGCCGTGTAAAACAATAAATGAAATCACAGAAGTGATAACACGTATATAATATAGAAAACTAATCCATTGTGTACAACTAAGAAATATTTACGCAATACTAATTCGACAGTCAGTAAAAAAACAGCGCCTTAAAGTAATACAACTAATTAATGAAGGTCTTAAAACGGGAACAATTATTGGAAAAGCTGTACAATAAACAAATACAACTAATTAATGAAGGTCTTAAAACGGGAACAATTATTGGAAAAGCTGTACAATAAACAAATACAACTAATTAATGAAGGTCTTAAAACGGGAACAATTATTGGAAAAGCTGTACAATAAACAAATACAACTAATTAATGAAGGTCTTAAAACGGGAACAATTATTGGAAAAGCTGTACAATAAACAAATACAACTAATTAGATCTTAAAATGGCAACAATAGTCGTAAAAAATTGTACAAAAAACAAACAAACAAATACTCAATGTAGGTCTTAAAACTGCAATGGTGTATTTGTTTCTGGCACAGTTTAAGATATACCAAATCAATGTAAGCCTTAAAACTGCAAGAATAGTCGTAAAACTGTGCCATAAAGAAATACAAGGCCGTAACGCGGCCTTATTTTATCGCGCTAACTGCAAAAGAGATCACACAAACAAAACACACAATAACAATCAGTTTTAAAATACATCTAACTAAAATATACACTTGTACGCGGCTTTAATTTATTGCACTAACTGCTATAGACCATACAAATAAGAACCACAACAATGATTTTTTTAAAAACGAACAGTTCATGCTTCAAGCCGAAAGCGACTATGCAATGTCATTGTTTCTTGTGAAGGTAATAATAAATGGTGTTTGTTTCTTGTGAAGATAATAATAAATGGTGTTTGTTTCTTGTGAAGATAATAATATATGGTGTTTGTTTCTTGTGAAGATAATAATAAATAGTGTTTGTACAGTAAAATGCCTTCGACGTCATATGTACACGCGCTTAAATGCGAAAGCGGCGATTGTGCACAACGACACATATATTCGGTGTTCGGGCACATATAGGTTACGACAGTTAATGCGTATATACATATATAGTATACGAATGATGCATTGAATGTGACTGAAAGTTAAAAGACATAAAATATTATTTCCTTGAATTTTATGATCGAATGCAGAGATATTATTTAACAGTATAATCTGTAGGCCTACAAGTCTCTACTATTAATGTCTACAAATGCTTGTTTAAAGTGTTGTATTGAAAGACGTGTTTAGCTATTTTGAGTTTAAGTTTGATTTATTTTCTGTTTAATAATATTACTTAGAAAGTTGTACAATTAGTGACTTTAAGCTATGAATTAATTTACTTAGACTTATGTACACGAATGCTACTGTCGGTAGTGACATATTTATTCACAGACTTGGTTTGTTACCTACGCGAGTTAGTGACATATTTATTCACAGATTTGGATAGTTACCCAAGCGAGTTAGTGAAATATTTATTCACAGACTTGGTTTGTTACTCACGCGAGTTAATGACATATTTATTCACAGACTTGGTTTGTTACCTACGCGAGTTAGTGACATATTTATTCACAGATTTGGATTGTTACCCACGCGAGTTAGTGACATATTTATTCACAGATTTGGATTGTTACCCACACGAGTTAGTGACATTGATTCACAGATATGGATTGTTACCATGGGTATTATGTATTGCACTTGTTCTCTTCCATGTTTAAAATCGTGATTATTTCATATGAAACATTGTTCTAATCCTTGGTAAAATCGTGTTTATTTCATATGAAACATTGTTCTAATCCTTGGTAAAATCGTGTTTATTTCATATGAAACATTGTTCTAATCCTTGGTAAAATCGTGATTATTTCATATGAAACATTGTTCTAATCCTTGGTAAAATCGTGATTATTTCATATGAAACATTGTTCTAATCCTTGGTAAAATCGTGTTTATTTCATGTGAAACACTTTTCTCTTCCATGTGTAAAACTGTGCTTACTTCATCTAAAACATTGTACTAATCCTTGGTAAAATCGTGTTTATTTCATGTGAAACACTTTTCTCTTCCATGTGTAACACTGTGCTTACTTCATATAAAACATTGTACTAATCCTATGTGCAGGACCGTGGTTATTTCATTAAAAAAAATACTGCAGTAATCCAAAACGTATGAGGCTGGACTATGCATCATAGTTCGCAATTTATAATAATAAATAATAATAATAAATTTATAATAATAGAAATAATAATCAATTCACACGATATATATATGAAATGCAAGTATATTATATAATATATAAATAGAAATTGCATGAAATATTTCTAATCCATTCTCTCTCAATCAGTCAGTTAACTCACCATTAAGCTAACAGCCGCCATTCATGACGGGACTCTGGCACACCAAATTCAAAGTGATTAGAAAATAAATTCTTTTCAACAGGTAAACACTAATCTCAAGCCATTGGCTGGTCTCGTTCTTATAAATCTTAACTAATGGGTAATAAAAACTACTCATCCAACTAAAATCGGTTAGATAACATCAGCAAGTTTCTAGCACATTCTCCACCTGAGTTGTTTACTCCAACACTAACATCAAAAATATATATCAATATAAGTAGTACCCGAGGTCGGGTCACTTGACGTTTAACAATTTATATAACAATTAAGTTTAGAAACAGGGATAGGCAAATTTACTCCTCCACACATTCATTCATATGTTTGAGAGGCTTAAACCATTGTTAAAAAACAATTTAAACACAATTTAAAAGGCTCTATCAGTTAAAAGGTTCACACAGTATTGAAAGTCAACTATAAACTATTAGAAAATTACTGGAAAAATTAAAAGGCTCACACACTGTTGAAAGACATACACACAGTTATAAGGCAGCAATACACTATTAGGACAACACTGGAGACATTTTAGTGCATGAATTGTGTATTATGTTATTACACAGAGTTAAAAGGCTGCAATACACTATTAGGACAGTACTGGAGAAATTTTAGTGCATGAATTGTGTATTATGCTATTAGTGGAGAGAATTAAGTGCATGCTTTGTGTGTTACGACATTACTGGAGACAATTAAGCTCATGGCCTGTATATTAAGACATTACTAGAGAGAATGAAGTGAATTGCCTGTGTATTAAGGTACTACTGGACATAATTAAGTTCATGGCCTGTGTATTAAGACATTACTACAGAGAATGAAGTGCATAGTTTGTGATTTAGGACATTAGTAGAGAAGATTAAGTAAATGACTTGTATATGATGGCATTACTGGCGAGAGTCTAGTGTATTGCTTCTAAATTATGACTATTGGAGAGAGTCATTAGTGTGATTTGTAGATTAGAACGGCGTTATTTGAGAAAATTAAATCCGTGACATATATTAGGGCATTACTGGAGCGAGTCAATGCCTACATATATATTTTAGCTACATTACTGGAGAGAGTCAGTTACATGATTAATATATTAGGAAACTACAGGAACAGGTTGCTGATAATAATATTAATATTAATAACAATAAAATAAGATTTATTAAGTTCTGAATCTTGCTAAAGCTCCCAGTCCTGTGCAATAATTACACACAAAATACAAAAGTCTTTATACAAACTATGCAATCATATATTACATTGTACCGTGTCTCTACTTTTCCAACAAAATTCTGGTAATCGAATTTTAATTTCTTTGATTTCTATATCACGTGCCATCTTCCCATTTCAAGCAAACTACCGAACTAGGGAGCCTACGCCAGATAGAATGGCTGTTAATAGGAAAATTGTTTCCAGCGAAATGGTAGACGAAAACGGATCGCGTCAGACTTCGGAACATCTGTAATATTAACCATTTCGTACTATGCAAAGTGCAAATCGCTCTTACTTTCAACACTACTTAGTGAGGCTGAGTAAATTTACCTATCCCTATTTCTACACTTAATTATTATATAAAATGTTAAATTGTCAAAGTGACCCGCTCTTGGTTATTCCTTATGATGGTATTTTTGTAAGTGTCAGAGTTGGAGTAAACAATTCGAGTTTAGAATATGCTATATTGCTCTCAGTAAGAGCCGTATGGAGAAAGGTTTCGGGTTTTCCAATTCAAAACGTTAGCAAGCTGCTGACAGTATCTTCTTATGTTAAAAACAACATTGTTGAGTGTATATATCAGTTTCCATTTAATGTATATAAAAGCATCCTTTAAACGCATTGCATAATGTATGTATTTTATCCAGTGACTGACTCTATGAAGGCAACTTGCCATAGCCGACTACACACTTGACACTGGACTGCATGCGATTAGAATAGGGATAATAAAAATACAAAGTAAATAGGCAATAATTGTCATAAGCATCTCTTCTTTCACAACCACCCATACTTTAACACGTCGTTTAGTGACGTCAATGCTGACAACCTTTCACTTGATGTAGATCGAGACAATTCTGGAATGGTTCGGATTCTCCATTGTATCTAAATGTCTGCGCTTCGTTCTTCCGGATATTTTATTCCGGTCGCAACATGATAGTTGTTTTGGAGAAACGTTTTAGAAAGAATGTATAATTAATCAGGGAGAAGAATGCTGCGCAGAGAATCTGAAGAGAAAATTGAAAGTGTAATACATTCACCATTATTCACATGATGGCATGCCACAATTCACCATTAAACACATGATAGTGAGCTATCATTGATTACTTGGAAGTGTGCTACATTCACCATTGATTACATGGAAGTGTGCTACATTCACCATTGATTACATGGTAGTGTGCTACATTCACCATTGATTACATGGTAGTGTGCTACATTCACCATTGATTACATGGTAGTGTGCTACATTCACCCTTAACACAAGTGTCCTGGGCATGTATTCTAAAAGTAATCTAACAGTTTGTCACATGGCAATTAGCGAATCTTTCTCTTCCCAAACTGGTTGCAATGTGTGTGTGTGTATGTGTGGTGTGTGTTGCTGTCAATACTAGTCCGTTTGTAAGATTCATGAACTAAAGTAATAGTCTTCTTACCGATATCATAGACCAACAGTCAGTACTTCACAGTGAACAAATGTCACCCAATGTAGTCCTAAGCTCAATACATTTATCATTAAGTATAGGATTCTGTGCAGTACCACCATTAAACATAAGTAGTGTGCTACATTCACCATAACAAATAACTACATTCACACATGAAATTGTGTTACATTCACCATAACATTCACACATGAAATTGTGCTACACTCACCATAACAAATAAGTACATTCACACATAAAATTGTGTTACATTCACCACAACATTCACACATGAAATTGTGTTACATTCATCATAACAAATAAGTACATTCACACATAAAATTGTGTTACATTCACCATAACATTCACACATGAAAGTGTGTTACATTCAATATTATCATTAAACACAGGGTAATGCGTGTGAAGCCTACGCCACCTAGTTAATCGTATTATTATTATTATTTATTTATTAATCATCCATAACTAATTACAAGTGATGAGACTCTTAATTTATGTTATTAATAATTCTCCAGAAGACATCACTCGTCTCTCTCTCACTTGGTGGATATGTGGGCGCTGTAAACGTTTTCTCTCTTCCATAACATTAAAGGCAAACATTTACCACCACATAATATTTCCGTAGGTGACTTAAAAAGGAGAAGATAAATCTTTAATCTATATTTAGCGAGCCCCCTCCAACCACTTTCTTCTCCAAAATAAGGTTATCAATATGTGTAAGAAGGTCAATACATTTAACAATAAATTTATTAAATTATGTATCAAATATACAACATACAAATATAAACAAAAGAGCATTGATATTTACATCACTTCACAACATAGTTTAAATAATGCTGGACAATTGACATAAGCAGTACATTAACATAAATGCATAATCAAGGTCATGATTATCATCACAGAAATGAGAGTAGAGAATCAGAGAAACAATTAAAGTCAATTTACATAATCTGTTCAAAGATGGTGGCTGTACCAGAAGAGTGTTTCACAGTCTCTTTGCAACAAGTTACCACTTTTCATGTTTAGGTGAGGTCTCATGAGTCCCTTCTAGAGGAACAACTGTTCTAGAATCTTCCATGCACTCTCCATGCATGCCATAGAGAATTGTCCTGAATTGTACATGCACTATTACGCACATGAGGAGGAATGTTCATGATTATCCATGTGATTTTACATGACACACCAAGAGAAACATTCAAAATAATCTTCATGAATTCTTGAAACCAGACTCAAGCCACAATTTCCGCCATATTGGTACTCGAACAAAATTCACAGGAGTCAACTTACATAACCGTTTTGCTGATACCTTGATGACAACGCCAGATTCACACACCAAATAATCTACTAAAGCACAGTAGCCACTGATCATGATGTAACGAAAAGAAAACAAAAAGGCCAGCATCTCTGTAAAAGTAATTACGTCAGTACTAAACATTTCATCTCTAAACTCCTTTCTCTATTAGAAACATTCTCAAATTACAAATCCTGCAACAATTTTGTTAGCCCGATACACACAAAGCATAAGAAATATAGCATCGATCAAAATTCACAAATATAATGTACAATACAGTCAAATTAATGAGTGTTAATATAATAGTTCAATTACACCAAGCGTTCTCTAATTCAAGTCATAGATTAATAGAAACATGTACGAAATATTCTAATTCCATTCTTTACCAGTCAGTTAACTTACCATAAGCTAATGATCGCCTTTATGACCGGAGCTGATCTCTAATAACTGCCTTGAAAGAGCAGCAAATAGCCAAGTTTGGAAGTAAGGGAAGTGTCACACAAACAGGAATATTATTCCGAAAGAACGGAATGCATACTCACTTACAAAAAGCCCACCACTTGTCTGCATATACATACTTCTTCTTCTTTACGATCACTTCTTTTCCCCACAGGAATTGCGTGGAAACTTTTCTTGATGTTCTCAGTTTCTGTAGAGTTCCTGTGGGGCCTTCCTCCTTACTCTGTTCTAGGAGGGTAATCTCCTGGTCAAAGGCTGAGTCTCAATAGATCGCAGTGAGGTGGCTGCTCTACTATGTACGACACCCCGAGCGAGAACTAGGTCGTCTACGAATGATTTCGCACTGTAGGATAATGGGATAATTAAGCAATGGAAAGCTTATATGGATACTAATCAGTACTGTAAAATGATATAACTTAATCGTTAGGTTTATACATCTGTCGCTCTGATTCATTGATGGAAGCATGACATGCTGTTCTGGAGTACTAGTGCTACAACATTCTATGGTATGCATCATAAAGATAACTGCTACACCTGTTGTTACTATTATAAAATAATGCTAAAATGCTACTTTGTTAAACGTTGGTTCGGTTCAGTAAAGATCCTTACGCCTATGTAAGTACATGTAAACGCCTTACCTTACAGTATATGGTGTGTTGTAATTCACAGCTATGTATGTAAATGCCTTACCTTACAGTGTATGGTGTGTTGTAATTCACAGCTATGTATGTAAATGCCTTACCTTACAGTATATGGTGTGTTGTAATTCACAGCTATGTATGTAAATGCCTTACCTTACAGTATATGGTGCGTTTGGAGGCTAATTCACAGCTATGTATGTAAATGCCTTACCTTACAGTGTAGGGTGTGTTTGGAGGCTAATTCAAAGCTATGTAACTTAATTACATTGTTAATGCTAATATATGGATTTTTTAAGACTACTTCAGTGCTATGTAATAAAGACCCCGTTTTCCGCTAATATGAATTTTAATTCAAAGAAATTGACAACATTAACTAACAGGTGGAAAATTAAACCTACCTCCCCACATTATAAATGAATATTTTAAAATTATCTATACACATTATGAAGATAATATAAATTACGTTAGTAGGGTGTAACCTTGAATATTCCTCAGTTACAAGATCAGGTAGATCATATAGAGATTATAGACTATCTCAGTATGGCGCAATCTTGAATATTTTCCGACAAAGTTATCAGGTAGATACTAAAGACAACTTCACTACAATATACCGAATGGTCTTATGAAACACCGAACGTAAAGCTAATCAATACCAGTATATGTCATCATTAAAACAGAGAGAGAGAGAGAGAGAGAGAGAGAGAGAGAGAGAGAGAGAGAGAGAGAGAGAGAGAGAGAGAGAGAGAGAGAGAGAGAGAGAGAGAGAGAGAAGCAGGCCAGTCGCATACATGATTGCAGACTGCCAGGTGTACACACGACCGGCTACCTTTCCAACGCTGATGAGCTGGGAATAGGGAAAGACTAGGGTGGTTTGGCGCAAAGTGGAATTGATTAGCTTCTGTGCTTCTTTCTGCGCGTGTGTGCGTGCATCTGTGTGTGCGTACTGCGGCTGCTTTCCCATGCGCGCAGGCAAGCCGTGTGACGTGATTTTGTGTTCTTCACGTCAGTCGCCGCCCAGGATTCGACCGGCAGTCGGAGCCGCGTACTTGGAGACAAATGCACGTGAGCGGTTAGCGACACCAAGCGCAGTGCAGTACGGCGGTCGCAAGTGAAGGAGCATATCGGAAACCCCGGCCTGCTCTGATTTTTCTAAACGTGCGAGCCTGGCCGAAAGGTGAGTTTCTTTCTTTTGTTGTATGCCGCTCCTCCCTTTTTGTTACGACTCATCGCACACCGAGACGCTGTAGGTCGTCCTCACCGTAACAAACGATTTGATTACGGGCACGTCTTGAGAACATTTTTCACCTGACACACTAACACACTCACACGGTTAAATAGCCACTTTTTCATTTAATGGAAGATTATTGTTGAGTGGTATGATACACTTTAAGAAGACGGGCACTTGGGTCGCTTGTTCCAAACGCGTCTACTTTTCTCGGCCGCGTCATGATGCGGGCTCGGATTTGCAGCAATTCGTTTATAACGCCGTCTAGAGGTCAAAGGACTTGATGAAGACATAGAATGCATTTAACTTTTAACTCGTTTGCATTCTGACATTGTTTCGCGTGCTCTTCCAGTCGGGGAGAGTCCTGGCTGAAAATGAGTTGTTTTCTTCAACAGATCATATTTGTTTGATAATGATCGCGGTATGCGCCAAGGTTTAAAGATGTACCTTAGAAAAAAAAAATTAAACAATTACAAAAGAACATAATAAACATTTAAGCAGCAATATGCATTAATTTGCTGATTCTATAAATAACTTTATTTTCTATGTTTATTTTTTGTTTTAATCATTTTATTTCGTTTGTTTTCAGACGTATGTATTTTGTACGCAGATGTATGAAGATTTTTTATTGAGTGTAAGCCATTGTGTAAATATTGTAAATCGCTTAGAAATATTCTAAGAGTTGGCATTATTTTTATTATATAAAATTCAATTAGACTAGAATGACGACAAATAGATGTTTATATTTGAATTATGAGATTAAAATGAAACAAGAGACTTAGAATTTGTCGAGAACAGGAACTCGAGGTTAGAAAAATGTCAACATGATCAAATGAGTAAATAAACTTACTCAGTTAGCTCAGTATGCTATGTCAAAACTATCAAATGAGTAAATAAGTTCATTAAAGTCACCTCATTACCTTCGGTACATGGCCAAAGAATGAAATGAGTAAAAAACTCAGTGAGGTTACATCGTTAAGCTGTGAATGTCAAAAGTATCAAATGAGGAAATAAGGTCATTGAAGTTACCTCAGTATGTTGTGAATTTCAAAACTATCAAATGAGTAAATAATCTCATTGAGGTTACCCCACTATGCTTTTAATATCAAAAGTATCAAATGAGTAAATTAACTCATGTGGTTACCTCAGAATGCTGTGAATATCAAAGCTATCAAATGAGTGCATACGCTCATTGAGGTTACCTCAGTTTGCTGTGAATGTCCAAAGTATCAAATGAGTAAATTAGCTCATTGAGGTTACCTCAGTATGTTTTGAATGTCCCAAAATCAAATGAGTAAATAATCTCTGTTAGGTTACCTCGGCACACATTGCACATCCAAAGTAAGATATAATAAGATTATTTACTCATTAGCAGAATATTGAGGTAACCTCAATGATCGTATTTACTCATTTGGTACTTTGGACATTTAAAAAATGACGTAACCTCAGTGACCTTATTTACTCATTTGGTACTTTGGACATTCATAAACTCAATGAGCTTATTTACTCAATTGAAACTTTTGAAATTGTACAGCATATTGAGGTAACCTCATTTAGCATATTTACTCATTTGATACTTTGGACATTCAAAGCATACTAAGATTGACTCAATGAGCTTATTTACTGATTTGATACTTTAGACATTCACAGCATACTGAGGAAACTTAAATGAGCTTATTTACTCATTGGTACATTCGCCAATCAAAGCATATTAAGGCAACCTCAAAGAACTTATTTACTTATTTGAAACTTTTGACATTTACAACATAATGAGGTATAATGAGGTAACCATCCATGAGCATATTTACTCATTTGATACTTTTGACATTCACAGCATACTGAGGTAATACTGAGAATATTTACTCGTAGCATACTGATGTAACCATTATGAGCTTATTTACTCATTTGATACATTTGACATTCAAAGCATACTGAGGTAACTTAAACGAGCTCATTTACTCATTTGATAGTTTTGACATTCTCAGCATACTCAAGTAACCTCAATGAACATATTTACTCATTTGATACTTTGGATATTCATAAGATACTACTTATGTGACCTCAATAATTAGCTCATTGAGGTTATCTCAGTATGTTTTGAATGTCCACCGTATCAAATGAGTAAATAATCTTTTTGAAGTTACCTCAGTATGCATTGAATGTCAAAAGTATGAAATGAGTAAATAAGCTCATTGAAGTTACATCAGTATACTGTGAATATCCCAAGAATGAAATGAGTAAATAAACTCTTTAATGTTACCCCAGTTTGCCGTGTCTGTCAAAAATATGAAATTTCCTCCCTCTCCCGGAAAAATAAATTAAAAAAATATATATATAATTGTTACGTGTCCAGTATTTATTTATAGATCCTGTTTCAGAATTTAGAATTTAATTATAATTCGTTCCTCCTATGTATATCTAAATTCGTTAATTACTTGTTATTCGTGTACCAGACTTAAATATTTATCTACAAACATGGCTACATAGCAGTATAGGTCAAGCTGTTCTCTCTCTCTCTCTCTCTCTCTCTCTCTCTCTCTCTCTCTCTCTCTCTCTCTCTCTGTCTACATACATAATTACAAAGCAGGGTAAGCCAGGCTATTCTCTATCTCCCTATACATGTATACCTACATAATTATATAGTTGTGTACGTCAAGTTGCTCTCTCTCTCTCTCTCTCTATATATATATATATATATGTCTACACAGATAATTGCATAGCAGTACATGGCAAGCTATTCTCTCCCTCCCCTCCCCCCCATTATGTCTACACAGATAATTACATAGCAGTGTACGGCAAGCTATTCTCCCCGCACACACACACACACATTAGGTCTACACAAATAATTACATAGCAGTATACGGCAAGCTAGTCTCTCTCTCTCTCTCCCATTATGTCTACACAAATAGTTACATAGCAGTGTATGGCAAGCTGTTTTTTCTTTCTCTATCCCTATGTCTACACACATAATTATATAGCAATGTACGTCAAGCTGCTCTCTCTATTATAATTATGCGAGCGTTTTGTGGAAGTGATCGCCAACACTGAAAAAATCAAAGAGTGCTTCAAGTCAAACGCTGACCATGCTGGAATGGTTCTTTTCTGGGATCAAACGGCAACTTTAATAATTTAAAGCCTTTATTTACTTTGACTACGAAAGTGACAGCACCTGCCGGAACAGGAGTCGGAAGTGACACCGCTGAGGCTGTTGGCGCCGGGGGGGGGGTACAGTTTCCGTAGCACATACTGACTCAAAGGTATTGCATGCAGTGCACTTCGAGATAACCTCTGAAACTACAGACAAGATGAAAGCATTTCTAGTCAGTAAGGGGCATACTACTATCTTGGCAATAGTTTCTGCACGTATAAGTGCCATGTCTTTGTGAATTTTGGTTCTACTTGTCAGCAAAATAACTTGTACAGAACTTTGTAGGGCGCCATTGGAATTGAATGTCTCGCAGAACTGAGAGTGACTTAACAAATGATTGTGACCAGTGGAGTATTTTGTCCTTGGTGAATTGCATATTCTGTCCCCTGTACGTTCACTGGATGACTGGCTCTGTTACAGTTAGCTTTCTTCCCAGTAATGAGTGTTGTGTCACTGGATGACTGGTTCTTGTACAGTTAACTTTCATCCCAGTAACGAGTGTTGTGTCACTGGATGACTGGTTCTTGTACAGTTAACTCTCTTCCCAGTAACGAGTGTTGTGCCACTGGATGACTGGTTATTCTACAACTAGCTTTCTTCCCAGTAGGGAGTATTGTGTCATTTGATGTTTTAAATGCACTGCGATTTATCAGGTAACATGTCTCCACTTAAAACTATCAATTTTAATCAGTTCGGTTCTGCACTATCTGTTTCTTTTAAAACAGTTCTGATTTGTTTTAATTACATGCGTTCTGCAAAATTTGTGTTATGTACAAGGACGTCTGCCTATTATAACTACATTGTTTGACCACTCTGTCTCTTCTACAGCTTGTATGCTGACTGTAATCATTAGCATATATATAGTCTCTGTCTCTTGTAAGAGCTTCGACAATTGTATTGCACACAGTTGCTAAAAAAAAAAATTTCTTATAGCAGCTCTGTCGACTGTAGTCACATAGACTCTACAAAGTGTAAAAGGAATTTGTCGATTAGTGATATAGATTCTACACAATATATATATATTTTTGATACCTTGTTGATTTTAATAACATTTGGCTTTAATAACTTTTTGCGGGTTTTGGAACTGACAACAACAAAATAATAATTTGTTTTCAATTTGCATAAATTTTGTTCGCAGATTTGCACAAGTGTGCAAGTGTTCATTGTGTGTTGTCTTAAGAATTACACAGTAAAGTTTGTGAGAAAAGCTATTAAATGAAACACGAGTTTAAACAAATGACTGAATAATTCAAAATATCATCAGCATGATATATATTTTTTTAATAAATCAAAGCATACATAAACAAAGTATTCATAAACAACTGTGTGCGATGAACTATTTGGTTGTCAGCTTATGATATCGATTATTTTGATTAGTATTCGTTAATCAGTTAATTTCTCTAGAGTCAGCATGACCTCACTGTACTAATGACGTCAGCAAGTCTATGTTCAAAGAAAATGTTTGAAAATGTACATGTCAAAGATGGGTAACTGTTGTGTGATTAAAGCGTTTTGTAGTCCTAGTGAATTCATTGTCCTCAGTGTTGATGAAGTCTGTGTAGTTCAGTAAATACATTTCTCTCTGGGTGTTTTTTGTAGTTCCTCTGCTCAGCCCATGTTATGCTGATAAAATTGTGGTGTTAAGATCAACAGTATGTGTAGATCTAATGTTAGCGCCATTGTTACAGTGTTAGAGTCTTTGTGTGTAGATCTAATGTTAGCGCCATTGTTACAGTGTTAGGGTCTTTGCGTGTGGATCTAATGTTAGCGCCATTGTTAAATCTTTGTGTGTAGATCTAATGTTAGCTCCATTGTTACATTGTTAGAGTCTTTGTGTGTAGATCTAATGTTAGCGCCATTGTTACATTGTTAGAGTCTTTGTGTGTAGATCTAATGTTAGCTCCATTGTTACATTGTTAGAGTCTTTGTGTGTAGATCTAATGTTAGCGCCATTGCTAAATCTTTGTGTGTAGATCTAATGTTAGCTCCATTGTTACATTGTTAGAGTCTTTGTGTGTAGATCTAATGTTAGCGCCATTTTTATTGTGGTAAGAGTCTTTGTGTAGTAGGGCTTCTGTTAAAGCAATTATGTTGTGAGCGTCCTCTGTCAAAAACCACTGCTTTGCGTGTAGATCTAATGTGAGCGCCATTGTTAGGTGTTAGAGGTGTAGGGCTTCTTTCAAGGCAATTATTACGTGAGCGTCCTCTGTCAAAAACCACTGCTTTGCGTGTAGATCTAATGTGAGCGCCATTGTTAGGTGTTAGAGGTGTAGGGCTTCTTTCAAGGCAATTATTACGTGAACGTCCTCTGTCAAAAACCACTGCTTTGCGTGTAGATCTAATGTGAGCGCCATTGTTAGGTGTTAGAGGTGTAGGGCTTCTTTCAAGGCAATTATTACGTGAACGTCCTCTGTCAAAAGCCACTGCTATTTTGATAAATATTTGTGAGTCGTACTGTGCTGTGCACGTCTAGTTGTAAAACATGATGCTAGGTTGTTGAAGTCTGTAAGTGTTGTTCAAATATTAAAATGTTAAGACGTATGAATCTGTGCGTGCATGTTTAGTGTTAGTACTGTGTTGAGGAACTGTAAGTACAGGAAGATTGTTAATGGCGCAGTTTTAGGTTGATGAAGTATGTGCTCAGATATATATATTTAAAGACCTCTACTATGTTGATAAAGACTTTGTGTTCATGTCTGATGAGTTAGTTGTTGAAGTGGTAATGTTGTTTACTGTTCAGGTGTCTGCTAATCCAGATAAATTATTAAAATATATTGTTAAGTTCTAAAACTTTTTATCTGTAGGTCTACTGTTAAAAGTACTGATATCTGGATGAAGTCTAGGTAGACGTTAAGGCATAGAGATATCTGGATGAAGTCTAGGTAGACTGTTAAGGCGTAGAGATATGTGGATGAAGTCTAGGTAGACTGTTAAGGCGTAGAGATATGTGGATGAAGTCTAGGTAGACTGTTAAGGCATAGAGATATGTGGATGAAGTCTAGGTAGACTGTCAGGTTCTACTGTTAAGACCATACCTACTTGTACGAAAACTTAATGTACAGGTTGTACTGTTAAGACCATACCTACTTGTACGAAAACTTAACGTACAGGTTCTACTGTTAAGATAGCTACTTTTACGAAAACTTAATGTACAGGTTCTACTGTTAAGACCATAGTTCGGTGTTGAAATCTTTGCATTTTAAATTAAGGAAGTCTTGATGTACAGGACTACAGTTAGGTTGACGGAGTCCTGGTGTATAGGTGTACTATTAAGCTTATGAAGTGTTCCCCCCCCCCCCATAGGTATACTATTAAATTAAGGAAGTCTTGATGTACAGGACTACAGTTAGGTTGACGACCTCCTGGTGTATAGGTGTACTATTAAGCTTATGAAGTGGTTTTTTCCCCCCATAGGTATAGGGCCTACTATTAAATTAAGGAAGTCTTGATGTACAGGACCACAGTTACTGTTCGTATTATAATGAAATCTTAATTTTATTTTTAGTATATTGTTGTTATAATGGAATCTTTATTTTTTATTGTTAATATTTTGTTGATAAGGCGACAGTGACTTGCATGTGCTGAAGAAATATTCTGTTGATAAAAAGACAGAGGTGTTGCGCGTTCTGAAGAAATGTTCTTTTGAAAGAGAGGCACAGGCGTTGCACGTTCTGAAAAAAAAAGTTCTTTTGAAAGAGTGACACAGGCGTTGCACGTGCTGAAAAAAAAATGTTCTCTAGATAAAGAGACACAGGCGTTGCACGTGGTGAAGAAATATTTTTTTGCTTGATGAAGTTCCCGCCAACTTTTTCCGTGATGAAAATTGTATGTTTGATTTGTTACAATATTCTCATGATCTGATGACATGTGCATTTAATGTTCAAATGTATTGTACCGCAATGAAGAGTGTATATTTGAATTATCAGAAAATGTTCTTATGCCTGATTTAATGTGCATATATTGTTAAAGCCAATTTATGTTTTTATGAACAAAAATATTTATCGCTTAACTTAAAGCCAGCATAGCAATAAAAAAAATAGTCATTTTGTCTAAGTCGACATTGTAAAACAGTTTAAATTATCTTTCCTCTGCCGATTATCGCAGTTACTTTTTAAAAAATCTCTTTAAACAAATGAAATACAATTTAAATTATGTTATCTCTGTCGGCATTCAAAATAGTTTAAGTTACCTTTTAATCTCTTTAAACAAATGAAACACAATTTAAATTATGTTATCTCTGTCGGCATTCAAAATAGTTTAAGTTACCTTTTTAATCTCGTTAAACAAATGAAACACAATTTAAATTATGTTATCTCTGTCGGCATTCAAAATAGTTTAAGTTACCTTTTTAATCTCGTTAAACAAATGAAACACAATTTAAATTATGTTATCTCTGCCGACATTGCAATGGAGAATTTTAAGTTAGTCTAGTATACAAGAAAACATCAAACTCAAAGAAGAATTGCGAAAACATCTGCAGGATTTTTTGTCACCGTTGTGGTAATTGAAATTCCCTGAATCAATACACGCGCTTGTTTAGGCAAGCAGTCCCTTTGTCGCACTATGCAATCAGCGTCACGTGTGCTGAAGCAGTCCCTTTGTCGCACTATGCAATCAGCGTCACGTGTGCTGAAGCAGTCACACTACCAGTTCTTGCGTTTTCGCAATTTGCTTTCTAGCACCTGACTTTGTATAACGTTGCAAAGTAGCCTACTACAAAAGAGGAAGTCGGAACTGAGAGAACTATTGTTTTTCTTGTGTTTGAACATTTCTATCATAAATACGAAAAGTATTGTTAGGATTGTCTGTTTGAACCCTTTTATTCATTTATAAGAGAAAAGCAATATTTCGTATGCATATTAGTTTATTTTATTTTTCTCTAATAAAACACCACCAACACTAGCAGCAATAAAATATTTCTAAACTCAACAAGTCGACGAAATTAACGAACGTCGAAGGCAGAAGTAAACCTCCATGCAACTAGACGACCTTCACCTTACTCCATGTATAATTGTATATCCTAGGCCCGAAGGCATAAGCACAATAAGTTGCAGTCATAAAGTAGTTTCAACATGAATAATTCTTTACACGAAATATGCTTTTACACTTTGCATGTAAAGCTTGATTACGCTAAGATGTACATTAGCTGTGTGTTCGCAGACGTAATGTTTACTATTTTGCTGAGAGTTGTAATGCTTCCATTAATGTTTAACTTTTAGCTGTGAGTTGTAATACTTTCATTAAAGTTCAACTATTTGCTGTGCGTTGTAATACATCCATTAATGTTCAAATACTTGCAATGAGTTGTAATACTTCCATTAATATTTTAACTATTTCTGTGAGTAGCAGTACTTCCATTAATGTTTACCTACTTTGTTGTGTTTGTATTTATTAATTAATGAGAAGTACTTGCTGTAAGTTGTAATACTTCCATTAATGAGAACTACTTGCAGTGAGAAGTAATGTTTCCATTAATTAGAAATACATGTTGTGAGTTTTAATATTTCCATTAATGTTTAACTACTTGCTGTTAGCTGTAATACTTCCATTATTGAGAACTACTTGCTATGAGTTTTAATACTATCATTAATGATAACTGTTTGACGTGAGTTGTAATACATCCATTAATGCGAACTACTTGCTGTGAGTTGTAATACTTCCATTAATGTTTATATACTTGCTGTGAGTTGCAATATTTTTAGTTTTATTTATCTACTTGCTGTGAGTTGTTCCATTAATGTTTATCTATTTGCTGTGAGTTGCAATACTTCAATTAATGAGAACTATTTGCATTGAGTTGTAATACTTCGATTAATGTTTAACTATTTGCTTGTGAGTTGCAATACTTCCAATAACGTTTAACTACTTTGCTGTTATTTATAATACTTAATTAATGAGAAGTACTTCCTGTAAGTTGTAATACTTCCATTAATGATAACCACTTTCTGTGAAATGTAATACTTCCATTAATGAGAACTGCTTGCTGTGAGTTGTAATACTGCCATTAATGAAAACTACTTGCTGTTGGTTGTAATACTTCCATTAATGTTTAACTATGTGCTGTGAGTTGTAGTACTTCCATTAATGAGTCATTTTGCTTTAGTCGACATAACAAATTAATATTTTAACGAATGATCAGTTCAGTCAGTCATTAATCTATCAGTCATTGTTTATGTTGTAGTCGACATACAAAAGCATTAGTTTGTCTAATGATCAATTCAGTCATTAATATATCAGTCACTGTATGTTTTAGTCAACAAAGTCTGTAATTTTTCGAGGTCTTGGCTGTTCACAGAAAATTCTAGCAGCCTTTCGGAATGCGTCCCACGCTCTTAAAAAAATAAATATTAAAATAACACAATCGTCAATGTTAGCTTTATATCAAAACGTAAGAAATTATTGAGTGACTGATTAACTCAATAATTTTCTTTTAAATGTCAACTGTTGCAAATGTCAGTTCACTAAAAGCAATTTTCATTCAGATTTCAGGAAGCGCGCACAATGTTAAATACATAATACTAGAATAACTCAGTCATAGCTAAATACAAAGATTTTAACATCTGGTAATAAATAGTTCGTAATCAATCTCATTAATGAATGCCTAAAACTTTTTTAAAGTTGTTGTTTAGCTCAGAATGTTATATCAAATAGTATTAGGTCAAAGAGTGCTATATCAAATAGTATTAGGTCAAATAGAGTTGTATCAAATAATATTAGGTCAAATAGAGTAATATCAAATATTATTAGGTCAAATAGAGTAATATAAAAAATAGAGTTATATCAAATAGTATGAGGTCAAATAGAGTTATATCAAATAATATGAGGTCAAATAGAGTAATATCAAATAATATGAGGTCAAATAGAGTAATATCAAATAGTATGAGGTCAAATAGAGTTATATCAAATAGTATGAGGTCAAATAGAGTTATATCAAATAGTATGAGGTCAAATAGAGTTATATCAAATAGTATGAGGTCAAATAGAGTTATATCAAATAGTATATAGTCAAAGAGTATTATACCAAGTAGCATTAGGTCAAAAGCAGTAGTAGATCAGAGAATATAATGTGACTGGAAAGTTTTGAACCATAATTACCACCTTAATGGCGTCCAGCTTTTACATTCGGTGTCGTAATTAATTACCTCTGAATTGGTGTCCAGCTCTTGACACCTGGTGTCATAACTGCAACTTAAAATGTCCAGTTCTTGTGACGTGGAGTAGTAACTACCGCTATCCAGTTCTTGAGACGTGGAGTAACTACCTCTGTCCAGTTCTTGTGACGTGGAGTAGTAACTACCTCTATCCAGTTCTTGTGACGTGGAGTAGTAACTACCTCTATCCAGTTCTTGTGACGTGGAGTAGTAACTACCTTTATCCATATCCAGCGATTATGCCTTGGTATCTGCGTCCTGAACACAGGCCTAAAGATTTCCATGCCGAATTGTTGCCACATCATTGCACTTCTCTCTTTCTCCTTTTTTGTGTTCAACTTTACTAAAAATATTTATTTGTTAGCAGTTTTAGCGTGTTCAACTTAACTAAACAATATTCATTTGATAGCACTAATAGCATGTTCAACTTAACTAAATACTATTTATTTGTTAGCAGTAATAGTGATTTCAACTTAACTAAATAATATTTATTTTGTTAGCAGTTTTAGCGTGTTCAACTTAACTAAATAATATTCATTTGATAGCAGTAATAGCGTGTTCAACTTTACTAAAAATATTTATTTGTTAGCAGTAATAGCGTGTTCAACTTTACTAAAAATATTTATTTGTTAGCAGTAATAGCGTGTTCAACTTAACTAAATAATACTTATTTGTTAGCTGTAAGAGTGTGTTAAACTTTACTAAAAATATTTATTTGTTAGCAGTAATAGCGTGTTCATCTTAACTAAATAATATTTATTTGTTAGCTGTAAGAGTGTGTTCAACTTTACTAAAAATATTTATTTGTTAACAGTAATAGCGTGTTCAACTTTACTAAAAATATTTATTTGTTAACAGTAATAGCGTGTTCAACTTTACTAAAAATATTTATTTGTTAACAGTAATAGCGTGTTCAACTTTACTAAAAATATTTATTTGTTAACAGTAATAGTGTGTTCAACTTTACTAAAAATATTTATTTGTTAACAGTAATAGCGTGTTCAACTTAACTAAATAATATTTATTTGTTAGCTATAAGAGTGTGTTCAACTTTACTAAAAATATTTATTTGTTAACAGTAATAGCGTGTACTACAGGTCGACACTTACCCATGACTCATTAACCTACTGTCCAAATAATTTAATGATCGATTTGATAGTTGGTGTTTTGCTCTTTGTCATGCTGATCACGTCATTGCATATGAAATCCTTCCATCCAACCGTTTATTCATTCATCCAATTTTTCTCTTTCTGTTTTTCTTTCCTCAATTTATTTTACATCCATCCATCTATCCATCGTGTAGTTTTTAAATTTTTGTTTGTGACGCCATTATTGTTTAATCATTCAGAACTAATTACAAATGATGGGAATTTTAATTTATGTTATTAATAATTCCCCAACACACAATTAAGAGTGTATATAACAATCCTAATTCAAAGTGTGTACACTCGACTTCGAGTGCTTGTAAAAATCCTGACTTCTAGTGCTTGTAAAAATCCTGACTTCGAATGCTTGTAAAAATCCTGACTTCTAACGCATGTGATGTTATGGCTTCGAGTGTGGATGACGTCATGATTTAAGGTTTGTGTGTACGTGCGTGTGTACGTGCGTGTGTGTGTAACTAAAGGTATATCTTGTAAAAGAGTGTGGACAGAAGCAAACAGACTGTGGAGAGAATAAAAACAAAACAATACTCTATTTTCTCTGACGTTTCCAGTCTCAATGTCTTGCCGAGCGCTGATTACAGTTTCCCGTATTTGGCTCTTTGCATGATATACAAAGCGCGCTTGACATTTAAATGTTGCTTAGTTATACTGCATTTGTTGTTTAAATACCAGAGTTTTTTTTTTTTTTTAATGGCGCCTAAATGACTGTTTTCGTTTTAATGCACTGCAACACGCAAACGATTTTGTTGTATTTTTACTTGCGGCAAATCTCGGCGTTGACCAGGTGTAGAAAACAACTGATATTATATGAGCAGCATAAGTAATATATTTTTTAGTGTATCCTGCAGGGTGGGAAGTGGGAAGGGCATATAACCCTCACCCCCGCCCCCGTGCCCGTAACGGAGATAAATCAGGTGATTTTTTTGTGCAGATTTCATCTTCCTAGCTGTCTCACTGCCATCATGAATGACAGACATACGAACTCATAAAATGTCTGTTTTATTTATTAGATTTATTGGAGGATGGCAATGATTTTGTTTTTGTTTTCAGTCTTCGTAAATGTACTTGTCTTAGTGATATATCACGTACACTTGTCTCTATTACTGTTGTTTTCAGTCTTCGTAAATGTACTTGTCTTAGTGATATATCACGTACACTTGTCACTATTATTGTTGTCGTAGCATAGCCGCCTGCTTCCAAATCAATAAATACCATACTTTCATGCTTCCCGAGCCTTTGACGATCTTAGTCCGGAATTCACCTGAGGACTGGAACATAATGTCCATTTAGGTATGGACATTAAAAAGAGGTGCGCCACTTGGTTCTTTGACAGTTATGTTACCTGGACAATAACGTTTAATATGGCCTGGTTTGCCACAGCTAAAGCACACTACTGGTTCGTTCTTAAGTCTTTTGTCTTTACTGTAAGGGTGAGATGTGGGTACTCTATCTTTGAACTTTTCATGGAGGCGATGAAGTGGGTCCCGTACTTGGTGTGTGGTCAGATCTATCGTAAAAATGAAGGCTTACATTGTTTTTTTTTTTTTCATGCAGTAGAAAGGACAATCTTAAATTGTTTGGCTGCATGCAGCAAAAATGGCAACTCACAATGAACGGCTGCGTGCAGTAAAAATACCAGTCTTACATTGTTGGCAGCATGCAGTAAAAATTATTATCTTACATTGTTGGGCTGCATGCAGTTAAAATGACAATCTTCAATGTTTGGTTGCATGCAGTATAAAGACAACAAGGCTTTTGCTTGGTTTTTCTGTCTTAATATAATACCAGTCTACCCCTGAATTCACACACACACACACACACACACACACACACACGCATACACAAACACACTCCCTACAAACAAACATATATATGACCCTGAAAGTGCACCAGTATTCCCCTGAAGGGTTATATTTCTCCATTAAAAAAAGTCAAATTCCTCTACATAGAAAAATGAACAGAAATATCTCTCCATTAAAAAGCCACTCTTCCTCTACATTGAATACTGATTCCTGATGCCAATTTAATGATATTAAATGAATATATTAAAAAGAAACATCAATGTCTTCAGAGGAAAATAACGTATGTTGGTCAACGGTTTTCGCACAGTTAAACAGCCTTGTAATTGAAATATTCTTCCTTAGTCAGTAGAATACATCATATGGTCGTATTTGTAACTAGTCGTTTACCTTAGCTTTTATTATTTTTCTCCTCTATCATTTTGTTCGGCCGTATGATTTCTGCCAAATCAAATTAAAATATTACGACGGTTGTGCATTTGAGAGTGACGCAAGTGTCACTTAAGATCGCCATGAGTCATTTCTGGGTCGTTGTGGCGAGTTGACGTGACAGGGTTCAACAATGTGCAAGCCCTACATCGCGACAGAATGGCGGGGAAAAGGATAAAGGGCGAAAGCAAATTAACATTAAAGACCAGAACGAACTCTTATCACAGGAAAGTGAACTCTCTCAACACGCCTCCATCAGCGTTGGAGTCTGGTGACGTTGTTGGTGAAATAGCTCTTTGAAATATCTCTTACTGAAATCACTCTTTGAAAAGATCTCGTACTAAAATAGTTTTTTTTTTTCAATACCTCTTAGTGAAATCGCTCTTTGAAATATCTTTTACTGAAATAGCTCTTTGAAATATATCTTACTGAAATAGCTCTTTGAAATATCTCTTACTGAAATAGCTATTTGAAAATATCTAGTACTGAAATCGCCCTTGTGAAATATTTTTTATTGAAACCACTTTGAAATATCTCTTACTGAAATAGCTCTTTTGAAATATTTCTTACTATAATAACTCTATGAAAATATCTCTTCCTGAAACCACTCTTTGAAATGTCTTGTACTGAAATCGCCCTTTGAAATATCTCTTACTGAAATCACTCTTCTAAATATCTCTTCCTGAAATCGCTCTTTGAAATATCTCTTACTGAAATTACTCTTTGAAATATCTCTAACTGAAATCACTCTTTGAAATATCTAGTACTGAAATAACTCTTTTGAAATATCTCTTACTGAAATATCTCTTACTGAAATCACTCTTTGAAATATCTCTTCCTGAAATCGCTCTTTGAAATGCTTGTTAGAAAAATCAGTCTTCTTTAATTCTATTACTGATATCACTCTGAAAATATTTGTTACTGAAAAAGCCCTTTGAAATGCATGTCAAAGAAAGAAGACTTTAAGAGTGTCTGAAATCAAAATCATTCTTTGAAATGGTTGTTAAAGAAACCACTCTTTAAAATTATCTTTTAAATGAAATCATTATTTGAAAATATATGTTAATACAACCACTCTTTGAAAATATATTTTAATGAATGCAAACATCTTGGGCACTCCTTAGGATGGTATTTTTTTGTAAGTATCAGAGATGGCGTAAGCAACTCGGGTTGAGCTAAATATAGATTAAAGACGGATTTGTCTACTTCTTTCGTAAGAAGTTTTCCACGTACGAAATATTGTGTGACCTAAATGTTTGTTTTCTATGTTGTGTGGAGGAGAGAAAATGTTTATAGAGCCCGCATATCCGCCATATATGATGGACGAATGGTGTCTTCTGGAGAATTATTAATAAACATAAATTAAGATTATCTTCACTTGTAATTAGTTATGGATGATTAATAATAATAATTATTATAACCATTAACTAGGTGGTGTAGGCGTCACACTATCCAGTCTAAAACAGTGCGTGATGACGACTGTGGCAAACTTTCGTTGGTATGTTGCACGTGCTGACCTTGAGGGGCTTTTTTGTGCAAGTTTTCTAGTGCTTCTTTCTTCTTTGCTTCTGAATCCTGATGCACCACTTTGTAGGGACGGAACTTTATAAGGAACTCTTATTTTCATTCGTTCATTTCTTCCATTCCTGTGTAGTCTTCAATCATGCAATAATGTGGAAACATGTTCAGAGCACGCATCCTTATATAAATTTAATCATTTGATAGAATGTGCCAGCCATGACATTGTAGCTAAATTAAAGGCGCCATCTTTGTGCTTATCTCCTGATTGCCCAAGAATCGATGGATGTTTCTTTTTGAGTGGAAAGTGAACTGTCACTGTCTCACTTGTACTTAAGAAAATATTAGCTATTGTCAGTATGTCGTGTACTTAAAAACATTAGCTATTGTCACTATCTTAGTTGTACTTTAAAATATTGGCTAATGTCCCTATCTCAGTTATACTTAAAATATTGGCTATTGTCACTATCTTAGTTGTACTTTAAAATATTGGCTATTGTCCCTATCTCAGTTGTACTTAAAATATTTGGCTATTGTCACTATCTTATTTGTACTTAAAATATTATCTATTGTAATTTATCTCAGTTGTTCTTAAAATATTGGCTATTGTCATTATATCAGTTGTACTTAAAATATTGGCTATTGTCATTATATCAGTTGTATTTAAAATATTGGCTATTGTCATTATATCAGTTATACTTAAAATATTGGCTATTGTCATTATATCAGTTTTACTTAAAATATTGGCTATTGTCATTTTATCAGTTATACTTAAAATATTGGCTATTGTCATTATATCAGTTGTACTTAAAATATTGGCTATTGTCATTATATCAGTTTTACTTAAAATATTGGCTATTGTCATTATATCAGTTTTACTTAAAATATTGGCTATTGTCATTATATCAGTTGTACTTTAAAAATATTAGCTTTTGTCACTATCTCAGTTGTACTTAAAAATATTAGCTATAGTCATTATCTTAGTTGTACTTAAAATATTGGCTAATGTCAAAATCTCACTTGTACATAGATAAATCTGGGATCTGGGATCTAGATGATTATATTTGTAGGAAGAGAAGTAGAACTTTAATTTCGTAATAAATGATGTTCTGAGAACAATCCCGGCCATAACTCCAGGAGTTTTGCCACTATGTACATGTTTCTTTAGCTTAGAGGTCATGTCCTGGTAACCAGCTGATCACATCAACCCTTGCCTCACAAGACTCTTTCTCTCCATGAGAGCAAGTGCAATACTGTTTAAGTCATTAGCAATACTACAGATCAATACGTCTCCAGGAATCATTGAAGAAGCTATTTTATTTTACCTGTTTCATTAACACACATGTCCATAGTTAAGCTAATTTTATATCCTTTTATTTCACAAATATATCCATAATTAAGCTAATTTTATACCAGTTTTATTGCCATACATGTCCATAGCCTAATACACTGCGACAACTAAAAGACTGTGGTACTGAGGTAATACCATTAATATTTAGCTTAAGGAAAGCTTTTACAAGGGAACAACTAAAAAATATGTCTAAAAAGAATCCAATAAGAGTTGAACTATTTTTAATAATAATAAGTCACAAGGTCATGGCGAAAGGTTAAAAATGTGCACAGCCGATGTTTCCCGCGAGTCGACTGATTCATAAAAATAATTGCATTTCCGTTTCAAACGGAAGTAGTACTGGTTACAATCGTGCTTGGAAGACTCAGTGCATATCAAGGTAAGCATTTTTTTTCTTGTTAGAATCTTTCCATATACAATGTATTTAAAGTGTTGGCATCAATCTTAAGTCTAAATGTGTGTAAATTAATTTTCATTTGTACTCAGTATATTTATTTTTACGTTTTTAAAATAAAAATAGATCGCCACAGATGATGGATGAAAATATTTTTCTTACTTGACGAGACTAGAACAAAAGCTTTTAAATCAGGTTATCCACTATAAAAGTGTTTCCCAGAATATTTTATAGGCAGCTGAAATATAAAACATAAGATTTGAATTTGATGGTTTACTAAGTGAATAACATTCTGTGTTCGAAGCATTATTTAAAAATTGTAACGATCGTAATCATGAAACCAAGTGCCCCGATTACTTGTTGTACTGTTTGACTGTGACTTAACAAGCCTGATTTAAACAGAAAAGTGATTTAGTTTGAAACTTTTTGGAATCTGTATTCTTTTTTGAAGTTATTCTGAAAATGACCAAAAACACCACCCATCTAAATAATTCAATTATTAATGCTTTTACCGTCGACAATAGGCATGTGTTTTGATCGGTCGCATCACTGAAACCAATACCACGCGTTACTTTGTTACAAGCGAGAGTGACACCGTTTTGAAGCTAATTTATTTAACATTTTGTTTGATCAGCCAAATTGCATTTATTTTTATATAAATGAAAACGAAACTAAATAACAGGGTTGACTAAAATGTCATATTGACAGTTTTGTGTGAATTAGTGAAGTTTTTTTTCTTCTACAAATGATCGCTTGTAACAAGAGACCACTGATGTTGCAACATTTGGGTCTTAAAATATAAATTATTTTAGTCAATTGTATACTTGTAGATTGATTTGATAGCCAGGGTAAAAGAATATTACAACAATAAAGTTGAAGTAATGGTATAGTTTGTCATTATTAACTCTGAAGTCATACAAACACATGTTAAGGCTACATTTTCTAATTATATTTTATACTTGCAGCTTTTTGAGTTGTTAAAGTAATGTAAAGATTAAAATTCTTGTAACAGATGTCTTCAGTAAGGAAAGGTATACGTTTATCTATTAGACAACAATCTCCAGAGCCACCTCAACACAAGAACCCAAAAATTTCCTGCGACCAGTTCGAAACGGATGAAGGAATATAGACTATTGCTAAAAGCAGATCCAGAAAAATATGCAGTACACTTGGAAAACTAACCGCCAAAGGTGCCGGGCGAACTTGACAGAAAAAGATAGAAAAGGAAATGCAAAATTGTCCAAAGAAAATATGCACAGAAGCAGAAAAAAGAAGAGAGAAAAGCTGTTGGCCCTGAGAAGAATGGAAACTAGAAAGGATATCAAAGCAGTGGAAAAACAAAGAAGGAAATGGAGTGAAGAATACAAGAAAAAAGTCACAAAATGCATGGCAGACCAGATTTGCCATTAATGCAAGGAGAGAAAGACATCAACAGAAAAATCTTGCGGGAAAAAATCAGAGTCCAAGAGTCTACTATCAAAGAAGTGCAATGAAGCTGAAGACTTGCTTACATCCTGCATTGATTTGGAGACTGAATTAGTCGATGACCGAACACCTATTGTTAAGAGAAAGACATTGATTTGGAGACTGAATTAGTCGATGACCGAACACCTATTGTTAAGAGAAAGACATTGATTTGGAGACCGAATTAGTCGATGACCGAACACCTATTGTTAAGAGAAAGACATTGATTTGGAGACTGAATTAGTCGATGACCGAACACCTATTGCTAAGAGATAGGCATTTCAGCGTGCCAAAGCTGGTATGCCCTTGAGTCCCACCAAATATGTCTACAGCTTTTGATCTTATACAAAAATCCACTCCCGTAAAGAAAAAGCTGTTCGCGGCATATAACCTGTCAACACAGTCAACCATACGCAAGTCGCCCACAGTCCAGAAGATGGGTCAGCGACTTATTGATGCTATTCATCGGCTGAAGAAAAGGAATTTCAGAGAGGACCGATTGACACGTAAATTCCTGCTGAGTGTCTGCAGTCAAATGGGGTCAGCCAGATTGAAGTGTCTTCTGCTGAACATCAGCAAAAATACTGCACTTCACAATGATATTCCCGCTGAGCGGAAAAGAAAGCAAAAAAGGTACAAAAGCTTGCAATGAGCATTTTAGAAGATACAGCTACTGCAATTCCTGACAAGAAACTTGTCAGCACAAAAAAAAAAAATAACGGCAAAGGGGCATCAATACTAAAAAAAAGGTCACTGCAGAAAATGCACAATGATTTTTGCCAAAAGACAAATTGCAACATTGGCTTCTCAACCTTTGCAAAGTGCAGACCTAGAAATGTTAGACTAATGACCAAAGCCCAAGTACGCCATGCTTGTGCAATTTGTACAAATGTAAATCTGAAAATCCAGTCACCGAATGCTGTAGCTGCTGCCATTAACAACAGTTGTCGCATCTGGGACGAGCTATGCAGTTCAGCTGACTACTTACAGCATCAAAAAAAAAAAAAATTGCGGCTATGGCCAATGCAACCATTGTGGTGTACAACGACTACAGGTCCGCCTACAGCCACTGCTGATCCATGATGGCCGGATCAAATGGTACAAATCGGAGAGCAAAGTGGTCACATAAAAAAAAAGTAGGCAAGCCTTTAAATTCTTTTCTTTTTCTTTTTTCTTTCTCTCTCTTATCCCACCTCCCCTATTTTTAATGAATTAAATATCGGTTAAATTTAATTTATCTGGAAACTGATCAATTATTACATTAATTTTAAAAAACATTTTGATTCCCTTTCTTTGTGGTGACAGTCTACCCGGAAGGCACTGACGACACTAGTTGGCAACATTGGTCCTGAGTTGACAAGAGAAGTAAAGCTCATCTGCGAACACATATACCGCGAGGACTGGAGGCACAAACAATTTACTCTGGCTCAAGGAACTGAAGCCATTTCCAGAAGAGACTGTGTGCATGTTCATAGACTTCGCAGTAAATTTCACGTGCAGCTACCAAGACGAAGTGTAGTCAGCAAACTGGCACCATGAGCGGGTGTGTGTTTTAGTTTTGTATTACTGTGAACTTTGATATTAAAAGTTGTATATTTATACATGTATTCCTGGCAATTTAATTGCAGCTCTTTTATTGTTTTGTTTCAGATAACTATCCACCGTACACGGACATATTACAATTGTCCCAAGTGTCCAGAGACTATGATGGAATCACTGGTGTTTGTATCTCCTGACAGGGTCCACCAATACCAGGCAGAAACCATTTCACTGCACTGTCAATCCAACATCTGCGCGGCACAAGGGACATCATGGTTTGAAAATGGTTGCTGTCACAGCCTTCATATCTTCTGGGAGACATAAATCGCAACAGGGCAGCCAGAAAGATCGCTACAATTCCAGGAACCCGAGGCTTTCATTCTGTAAAGTGCCTGGAAAAGAACAGGCTTATGACTTGATATCTCTCCTGCTCATGTGAATCATGCAGGAGGGATGATGATGTCTACCAAATATCTAGACTTTGGGCATCGCACACCTTCAGCGCTGTACAGCCTACATTATTTCCACAGATGCAACATCTACAATGGCACCAGAGACTGACCACTGTTGTCATCAGTTTTCTCAATTAATTTTTTTCAAAAAGTCTGGCCTATATTTCAATAAACATATTTTTTTTACATATAATTTCTGTACAGTTTTTAAATTGCCTGAGAATGTTTCAGTTGTGGTTTGAATCACTGGTATGAATTAGTTTGCTTCGTTTCCACATGGTGCTAGTGTTTTGGTTACTGTGTTGAAACTGTTCAATAATTGATCCATGCTCCTCCACAGACCTAAGGTTATAACCAGTTCGGTTTTCTGACTTATATAAATATATAATGATGAGAAATGTTAATTAAAATTAAAAAATACTTTAATGGCACAAATTGGAATATTCCATACTTGTGTAACTACTGTTTGACGATTAATAACTGGCATTTTTATAAATATAATTCTTTGAAAGATATATGTTTTTGTTATTATGGTTACAAGTTAAGTGCAAACAAGCAAATGAAAGTTGATTTTGATTAATATTAACTTTGTAACATATGATAATATGATTCAATTGGTTACTATGTTGCAACCGAACGAACTGGCATATATTTCTTTTGATGGACTCCTGTGCGAATACCACTTGATGAAATATAACAATTCTTGCAGTTAAAATAATCCAAAAGATCTATCTTTTGCTGGTATAAACAAAATTATTAATTCTAACTTTTATTTCTCTTCATGTCACACTTATGGTTCAACTTTCTAGAGAATCACCCAGTTGTAAGAAATTTGTGTGTTGACCTGTTGTAAAGTAGCACATGTACTTGTAAAAAAAAAGTGTGTGTGTGTGTGTGTGTTGACCTGTAGTTGTAAAAAATGTGTGTGTGTTGACCTGTAGTTGTAAACAAATGTGTGTGTGTTTAACTGTAGTTGTAAACAAATGTGTGTGTGTTGACCTGTAGTTGTAAAAAGTGTGTGTTGACCTGTAGTTGTAAAAATATGTGTGTGTGTTGACATGTAGTTGTAAAAAAAATGTGTGTGTGTGTGTGTGTTGAACTGTAGTTGTAAAAAAATGTGTGTGTGTGTTGACTTGTAGGTGTAAAAAAATGTGTTTGTGTGTGTGTGTGTGTGTGTGTGTGTGTGTGTGTTGAACTGTAGTTGTAACAAATGTGTGTGTGTGTGTGTGTGTGTGTGTGTGTTGACTTGTAGTTGTAAAAAAATGTGTTTGTGTTGACCTGTACGACAATAGAACTTTGTTAGGATAGTATAAGCATCTTGAAATGCGTTTTGAAAGGTTTACGTTATGAAATATGATCTTGTTTTGTTATCTCCACTTATTGTTATTATTTACCCTCCAGATCGTACCTGTGCTGGAGACGACCTTTATAGTGGTTTATTTTTTATACTGCTCCACTTCATTAAATCTTTTATTTGTAGAACGTTTTCTTCTGCTCTCTATGTTTCATTACGATATTCACGTTTGATGAAATCACAGATATGTTTAATATGATATTTAAATTTCTTGAGAACATAAACATGTTTCATACGACATTCACGTTTCTTGAAACCACAAATATGTTTAATACGATATTAACGTTTCTTGAAATCACAAACATGTTTAATACGACATTAACGTTTCTTGAAATCACAAACATGTTTAATACGACATTAACGTTTCTTGAAATCACAAACATGTTTAATACGACATTAACGTTTCTTGAAATCACAAACATGTTTAATACGACATTAACGTTTCTTGAAATCACAAACATGTTTAATACGTTAATAATGAAATCACAAACATGTTTAATACGATATTAACGTTTCTTGAAATCACAAACATGTTTAATACGATATTAACGTTTCTTGAAATCACAAACATGTTTAATACGATATTAACGTTTCTTGAAATCACAAACATGTTTAATACGATATTAACGTTTCTTAAAATCACAAACATGTTTAATACGATATTAACGTTTCTTGAAATCACAAACATGTTTAATACGATATTAACGTTTCTTGAAATCACAAACATGTTTAATACGATATTAACGTTTCTTGAAATCACAAACATGTTTAATACGATATTAACGTTTCTTGAAATCACAAACATGTTTAATACGACATTAACGTTTCTTGAAATCACAAACATGTTTAATACGATATTAATGAAATCACAAACATGTTTAATACGATATTAATGAAATCACAAACATGTTTAATACGATATTAACGTTTCTTGAAATCACAAACATGTTTAATACGAATTTCACGTTTCTTGAGACCGCGGACACGTTTAGTAGGATATGCACGTTTCTTGAGATCGCAGACATATGCACCTTTATCCACGCCTGTGTCGACTGCAGGCTCTGAATTTTGTCCTAGCCTACAGGCTGAAAGATCGTGGACAGCATTACAGACACATACTGCCCTTCCTAATTGTCTTGTTAACATTTATTAGGGATCATTTGCTCTCATTCTATTTTTATTTCACCATCATCGTCATCTTCCATGTGAATATCCTTCTTAACTAGTTTGTTAACATTTATTAGGGATTATTTGCTTTCATTCTGTTGTATATTGTATCATCATCATCATCATGATGACCTACTGACTGGGTACATGTAACAATGAATGCTGCTTTGATTATGATGAGCAGCAGACACCCCTTTTGCACCCCACTTCTTAGGCAGAACGAAGGCCATGATGATGCGATTCGTCAAAGACCAGATTGACTGACATTAAAATGGCCTATCCACGAATCTCCATTCACCATTCAATAGGTATATAGTATAGAGAGTGTAAAGAATAGTGATATAGGCTTGATGAATGAACAGTTCACTTTAATTAGCAACAGTGAACAGACCAATTGTTACAGAAGACACCTTAACTATAATTGGCTAAAGTGGAGTGGAAACAATAAACACAATACTGGTTACAGTAGACAACATAACTATAATACTGGTTATAATTCTGGCTAAAGTGGAGTAGCTAACTATAATTCTGGCTAAAGTGGAGTAGACACTTTAACTATAATGCTGGTTATAATTCTGGCTAAAGTGGAGTAGAAACAATAAACACAACACTGGTTACAGTGTACGCGGAATTGATGGTTGTTTGAGCTTGCTGCCAAAACTTGTCTGCAGAATTTTGCAATGGCTGCATGGAAGTTTCTAATTTTCTAATTAAATAAAGCCATTTCTGTCAGCCAGTCATAATGGAACACAGTTTACTAACTCCATTTCTGTCAGCCATTCACAGCTCCACTGTATTAGCTCCTTAAAGCAGAACAACAATTATAGCAATTTCCAGTAACTTCCTTGTACGAGAAATTCCATGAGGTAGTCAGCATACTTTGCCACATACATCAACAGAGTGCAGTGTATCCTTATATACTGATGGTAGATAGGTCTAAGGAATACAACTGATACAACTGATGGTAGATACTTATATAAATCAGTAAACTGGGAAATTCACATATAACAAGACAAGACTGCTTCTTCCCTGTAAAATATAATCAGGGAACAAATGTTATTCTTCTTTAACTCTATTCTCGTTTACATTCAAGTCTCAACTTAGAGTTTCCTGCAGCAGTATTTATTAGCCCAATGCACACGCAGCATAACGAATACAGCATATTAGTTTATTAACAGGTTCACTAGAAACAATATCAAGTGTTTAGCATACTAAATTTGTGCATCCTAGTTCGAACATTTGTAGAAATAATATTCTACTCACATAATACATCTCTATGAAAAACACAAGTATAACATGTCAATCACAAAATGCACGAAATATTTCTAAGTCCAATCTCTTTCAACCTTTCAGTTAACTCATCATTAAGCTAACAGCTCTCTTTTATGACTGGACTTCTTGCCACTCCAAATTCAAAGTGATTAGACAATAGAATTATTTACAGCAAGTAACCGTTTGATCTCAATCAATTGGCTGGTCTTGTTCTTGTAAATCTTAACCATTGGATAATAAAAACTATTCATCTGGTTGGAACTGGTTTGGATTGCATCAGCAATTTCTAGTCTTTCCTCCACCTGAGTTGTTTACTTCCAACTTTGACACTTAAAAATGATCAGCCTGAGCAGTGCCCAAGGTTGGGTCAATTTGACATTTAACAATTTATTTAACAATCAAGTCTAGAAATAGAGATAGGAAAATTTACTCTGCTACATATATGAACTACAACTAATCTGTATGAATATGAAGAGCTCTGACTGCTATACACTTGATCTGCATTAAAGGTATGAACTACACTAAAAACTCTACAATTTGTCATTTGTGCTGGGAGCTGGTTATTCGATTCCCCTAAAGATACGGGGGACGTTTCCTGTGATCTTTGCCCTGTGACGCATGGCCTGTAACAGTTGTGAGATCGTGGGTGCATGATTATAAATTTAGGAGATCTGATGATAGTTATTGTAGTCGTTTTATTTAAAAGATGTCAGTTTAAGGCTTTAAATGAGATTTGAAGATCTCGTCTGCGTCATTTAAAATGCTTTGCACTAGTTTCAGAATTATTAAAAATTATATGACTTCTGTCAGACCCAGCAATAAAGCAAGTTATTTTTATTTAATGTGAATGATGTTTAATACAGTAAACATTATAATGCTTTAGATTTATTTAAATTAACCAACTTAGGTCACACAACATTAAAATGTTCAATATTACTTAGTTGTGACATCTAAACACGTTTAATGTGACTGATATCCAAGGGGTAGTTCTAAGTGGAACGTTTAATGTGACTGATGTCCAAGTGTAAGATCGTAAGTAGAACGTTATAATAATGATGAATTGACGACTCCCGACCAGTGGAAAGTTTATATTATGTTGAAATAAAACTAACAAATATAAGTTTGACTGTGAAAGAAATCAATTTAAATAAGTCTATTTTTATTGATTCGGTAGAAATTATTCATATTAATCATATCATTTTCATGCTTAGTTTGAAAGAAATTATTCAGTTAAATAAATATAACATGCAAACTTTCAATCTGCTGAAGCTGAAAGCTGTTATTGCTTTATTATCTTTACAATGATGATAAGAGTTGTCTTGCTTTAACCGAAACACTTTTGAATGCTGGTACATATGTTGACAGAAATAATTTGAGAACTGATGTAGGTGTTGACAGAAACATTTTTAGAGCTGATGTAGGTGTTGATGTGGTGTTGACAGAAACACTTCTAGGGCTGTGTCGATGTTGATATGGTGTTGACAGAAAGACATTTAGGGCTATGCAGATGTTGATGTGGTGTTGACAGAAACACATTTAGGGTTATGTAGATGTTGATGTGGTGTTAGCAGAAACACTTTTAGGGCTATGTAGGTGTTGATGTAGTGGTTGACAGAAACACACTTACCACTGATATTGGTACTACCAGTTTGCATGTCACAATGCACGTTACAGTGAGGCATGTTTAAGAGCTGCAGTCTCATTACGTTTTTACCAAGAAGTAATCATTTGTGAAATTAATTTTTTTTCAACTTTCACAAAACACTTTCATTGTTAAAGTCATCATTGTATTATCTTTACACAAAATTTTACAATGTTACAAGCAGTCATCATCATTAAATAATGCATTTCATGATGCCATTGTTAACAAATGTCTTAACATCCTGACTCTGAACCCATTAGACTTACGTCTTTTTGTCAATGAGGTATTCATGGTTGTTGTAGTTTGCAAACCAGAATCATTTATCTCTGAATGGTTGACTTTGTTTAGTCTTGTTTTTCAGTGAATCTTTGTGCAACACAAGGTTGTATTATTCCTTGTATTCTATAATATATATATTTTATCTTGTATTCTATAATATACCCGTTTGAACTTTTATTCTATAATATATATATTTTATCTTGTATTCTATAATATACCAGTTAGAACTTTTATTCTATAAATATACCAGTTTGAACTTTTATTCAATAAATATACCAGTTAGAACTTTTATTCTATAAATATACCAGTTAGAACTTTTATTCTATAAATATACCAGTTAGAACTTTTATTCTATAAATATACCAGTTAGAACTTTTATTCTATAAATATACCAGTTAGAACTTTTATTCTATAAATATACCAGTTAGAACTTTTATTCTATAAATATAGCATAATAAACATTTGTACTATAATGTACATGTTTTATCTTTTATTCTATAATGAACTTGATTTAGATTTAATATTATAATTTTATACTATAATTTACAATCATGTTTTATCTTTTATTCTGATATATATGTATATATATCAGAATATATATATATGTTTTAACTTTTTATTCTATAATGTACATGTTTTAGGTTTTAAACTATAATTTACATGTTTTTCTTTTATTCTATTTATTTGTTAATTTTGTTTTAGCTATTATTCTATAACGGACATGTTTTATATTTTATATTATAATGTATATGTTTCATCTGTCTATAATGTGCATGATTTATTTTTGTTATACTATAATGTATATGCTATATCTTAAATTCTATATTGTACATATTTTATATTTTATTCTATAAAAAACATGTTTTAGCTTTTATACTATACAGTACATATTATGGGTGCTGTGTTTTGAGAGGTAGTCATTCTGTGAATGTCATGTTTTAAGAGTTAGTCATTCTGTGAGTATCATGTTTTGAGAGGTAGTCATTCTGTGAATGTCATGTTTTAAGAGGTAGTCATTCTGTGAGTATCATGTTTTGAGAGGTAGTCATTCTGTGAATGTCATGTTTTGAGAGGTAGTCATTCTGTGAGTATCATGTTTTGAGAGGTAGTCATTCTGTGAATGTCATGTTTTAAGAGGTAGTCATTTTGTGAGTATCATGTTTTGAGAGGTAGTCATTCTCTGAATGTCATGTTTTAAGGTTAGTCATTCTGTGAGTATCATGTTTTGAGAGGTAGTCATTCTGTGAATGTCATGTTTTAAGAGTTAGTCATTCTGTGAGTATCATGTTTTGAGAGGTAGTCATTCTCTGAATGTCATGTTTTGAGAGGTAGTCATTCTGCGAGCACTGTATTCTGAGAGCTATTTATTTTGTGAAAACTGTTCCGAGATATCGTGATTGTGTTTGTACTGTTTTCTAAGATGTAATAATTCTAAAAGTATTTTGTCCCGAGAGATAATTATTTTTTTCAAATCTTTATTATCATTCTTGTGAATACTTTGTACTGAGAGGTAATCAGTCTTTTCATCTCATCTCGCCACACATATGAATAATTGAATATACATCCAGGGCTCACTAGCGCTCACACATATCAAGTTATTTATTATTTAGCATTTGTGCTCCTTTCTGCAATTTCCATGGCCCAAAAAATCAATTCCGTCGCCAGCTTGGCATGTTTTCAGCTAACTTATACTCGCTTCATAACGCAGGCACATGGATTTTTTTGTAACGAGAGAAAGTTTGTTGCTCCTTTATATGTGTTTGTTAAGTCAAGATTTGTGGTTATGATTGCTTTATGCTACCGTAAGTTCCGGGAACTGAAACTTTTAGTACGCTACATTAATTGTTTGACTGATTGTCTGGAGTGAGATTGGTAGTAATTTTAGATTGATTTCTAGGGTTGACATACATAGCACTTTAAATTCATTTCTAGGGTTGATATTTGTAGCAGTCTAGATTGTCCAGATTGATATTGAATTACCTGACATCATTTGCTTTGGATTGGTATTTGTAGGGTTGATATTTAGATCACGCTAGAATGTTTGTAGGGTTGATATTTGGATCACTCTAGAATGTTTGTAGGGTTGATATTTGGATCACTCTAGAATGTTTGTAGGGTTGATATTTGGATCACTCTAGAATGTTTGTAGGGTTGATATTTCGATCACTCTAGAATGTTTGTAGGGTTGATATTTGGATCACTCTAGAATGTTTGTAGGGTTGATATTTATCATACTCTAAACTACTTGCATGGACTGACATCTTCTGTACGCTAAAATGATAGCTTTTACTGGTCTGTATTTTATGTTACAATGATAGCTTTGACTGATCTGTATTGAACATTACAATGATGGCTTTTATTGATAGTAGACTGATTTCATGCTGTAACTCTTGACAATCGTAGGTGAAGAATGTGGATGATGACAAACTTATTGCTAGTTCCTAATATTCGAGATGTGATGGGGTAGGGATTCATACACTGCTCTTATGTAACATTGGGAGTGGGGTGTGATTCATGTATTGCTTTTATGTAACATTGGACCGTGTGTGTGTGTGTGTGTGTGTGTGTGTGTGTGTGTGTGTGTGTGTGGTGATTCATGTACTGCTCGTATCTAACATTGGGAGTGGAGGTGGGGGTGACGACTCACGTCTTGCTCTTTCATAACTTTGAAATTTGAAATTTGAGATTTGAAAAGTGTGTGTTCGTGTGCGTGAGGGAGGGAGAGAGAGAGAGAGAGAGAGAGAGAGAGAGAGAGAGAGAGAGAGAGAGAGAGAGAGAGAGAGAGAGAGAGAGAGAGAGAGAGAGAGAGAGAGAGAGAGAGAGAGAGGTTTTTAGCATTCATGCCTGTAATGTTGGATAATGAACTTTGTTCTGTTTCTCAGTATTCACGACTTTCCAGAACACATAGGTCAAATAAAATACACGATGCCATAACTGTCATACAAAATTATTCTTGTGGTCACTTTCTGGTTTTCATTGCTCACTTTAGTCTTTCAACGAACCTCTCACATTTAATATTTGTTTAAAACCAAGAATAGAAACACTGGAACGCGCTGTGCAGTTTATACAAGTGAAGAAAATCAAATCATTCTTGTTTTCAACATTTTCTAGTCTAACATTGTGACTGCGAATGCGATGCACACTTAGCTCTTTATCGAATGTCATCAGAGCCAGATCTCAAGAGACACTGGTTTTCTGCTTTGGAGTTGAAGAATTCTCCACAGAGTGTTTATGATTGCTCTTTTAATTTCACTAATGAAAAGCCTACCGTTGTCAAAGACAACTCTATACCAGAGTTATATCTTAGTAATGACAAGACAACTCTATACCAGAGTTATATCTTAGTAATGACAAGACAACTCTATACCAGAGTTATATCTTAGTAATGACAAGACAACTCTATACCAGAGTTATATCTTAGTAATGTCAAGACAACTCTATACCAGAGTTATATCTTAGTAATGTCAAGACAACTCTATACCAGAGTTATATCTTAGTAATGACAAGACAACTCTATACCAGAGTTATATCTTAGTAATGACAAGACAACTCTATACCAGAGTTATATCTTAGTAATGACAAGACAACTCTATACCAGAGTTATATCTTAGTAATGTCAAGACAACTCTATACCAGAGTTATATCTTAGTAATGTCAAGACAACTCTATACCAGAGTTATATCTTAGTAATGACAAGACAACTCTATACCAGAGTTATATCTTAGTAATGACAAGACAACTCTATACCAGAGTTATATCTTAGTAATGACAAGACAACTCTATACCAGAGTTATATCTTAGTAATGACAAGACAACTCTATACCAGAGTTATATCTTAGTAATGAAAGAAAGGCAGTTAAATGAAAAGCCTACCGTTGACAAAGACAACTCTATACCAGAGTTATATCTTAGTAATGAAAGAAAGGCAGTTAAATAGAATCAGTATTCGTGAGGTGTCCAGCGAAAATATCGTCTGCTGTCGTCTGCTGCTAATACATACATGTACGAACATACCATTCGAACTTGAAAACAAAAGTAATCTGTTGACGGATGTGGCTTTTCTAACCTATCTGTTTGTTGGTCCAGTCTTACTTTCAAATTTTGTTTGTTTCAGATTCTAAAAATGGCTAACTTCTAACAGACGCTTAGAGTGAATATACTTTCCTAGTAACAAATTCACAGAACCAGAATCCACAGAATCTTCTGGATTTACAAATTTCACCGACCTTGGCATATTTAAATATATAGGGAATGGGATAGGGAATGATGTAGATACATGTACTTGGTTGGGGTAAGCTCTTTCATAACTTTCAAAGATGGGAAAGTGAGTGGGGTTGGGGGTGGCTCAGCTTCATGCTGTTTCCTTACATTCAAGTATGGGGTGGGGAGGTAACGTACTTTGCTCTGTTTCTCCGAATATTTGTTTGGGGGACGCTATTTGGATAGCTGTTTTAATATTTGAAAGGAGGGGGAATTAACATTCGGGTAGGAATTTCATAAGGGTTTCCTGGTGTTACGTTGTGGGGCTATAGTAAGGGTTTCCTGGAGTTACGTTGTGGGGCTATAGTAAGGGTTTTCTGGTGTTACGTTGTGGGGCTATAGTAAGGGTTTTCTGGTGTTACGTTGTGGGGCTATAGTAATGGTTTTCTGGTGTTACGTTGTGGGGCTATAGTAATGGTTTTCTGGTGTTACGTTGTGGGGCTTTAGTAAGGGTTTTCTGGTGTTACGTTGCGGGGGGCTAGAGTAAGTGTTTCCTTGTGTTACGTTGCGGGGCTATAGTAAGGGTTTCCTGGTGTTAAGTTGCGGGGACAGAGTGTGGATTGTGAGGACGTGGGCAACCATCAACTTTGCGTTGCTTCTTAACATTTTGTTTGTGTGCATGTGTGTCTTGTGTATACATTTGTAAGCATATGTATGAATGTTTGTGTGTATGTTTGCTTTTGTACGTTTATGCATACGCTGTTCCTTATTGCTTTGGAGGGGAGTGTACCGGAAGACAATGTGCACTTGGCAGCTTCTAAACTGTTCTTTCTGCTAGCTAGATGTTAGAATGTAGAACATCATAAGCAATTTGCCTAGCAAGTCGAGCTGCACATTTCTATTTGAACTTTAGCTGTAAGGTTTGGCTTTAACCTTGAGACTCCTGTTCACAGTAGTCAAAATTCTGCTACTGTTATGGTCTTGCTGTAACCCGAGTGTAACCCACTGTACCAGAATGGAGTCCGATATAACCCGAATTCATCCGACTGCACCGCGAAGATCAACTAATTGTGAAACATTTATCATCTAACTGTAGCTCAGCTATCACCTGACTGTAGTTCGTCAATAAGCTACACTGTAGCCTGAAAGCAGTTCGATTAAAACAGTATATGTGATTCTAGTTTCACTATCTCGCACTCCACAGTACACCAACCAGCAAACTGTTATTCACAAAGTATGTGATTGAAAAAAGTTCGTGCTGTCCCCAATACTCATTCTTACATTCCCTTCCATATGCACCTCTTTGATGTATGCTTGTATACATGATCAGTTGAATTTTACGTGCGTGACAAATTTTATGTGCCCAATTGATGTCACTATTGTTCATGTAGGCGTTCAGTTGATATTTATCTATGTAAGGAAATTTATGTGCCCGATCGTTATGGAGGTGTTTGCCCGATTGCAACTGACTTTAAAAATTTAAAAAGTCATTCACGCAAAAGCGATGCTTTCAAAGACTCTTTATCTCGAGATCTCTCTTCTGTCGGGCGAGACTTGCATTTCACGAGTGGCTGGTGAACATTGCATTAAAGTGGGTGGGTGGTGAACATTATATTATAGTTGGTAACTGGTGAACATTGCATAACAATGGGTGGCTGGTGAACATTGCATAACAGTTGGCGACTAATGAACATTGCATTACAGTGGGTGACGGCTGAACATTGCATTACGGTTGGTGAGGGGTGAATATTACTTTGCCAAAGGTACGGGTGAACCTTACATATCATTGGTGACAGGCAAACCTTGGAAGTGCAGATGGTGACGGGTGAGCCTTCATAACAATGGATGACGAATGGACCTTGCAGCATTGTGAAAGACGGGAGAATATTGATTACTCTGGCAAGCAATTATTTGATGGCCAGCTGAAAGGTAACGGTGCACATTAGATGCTGTAACATCAGCCCGGCGTCTTCAGTTTCATGCGTCTCAGATTTACGCACGTCTCGCGCTACTTCCTGTGGTAGGACACCGGAAGTGCGTAACTGGACAAGGACACCGAAGATCGGAAAGTGCGTAACACTGAGAAAGACAAAGAACACAGGAATATCGCACGTAAAATGAAACTTTAGAAATTGAAAGGGGGGAGATAGCTATACACTGAAACCAGTCGCTTTATAACCTGCAAGGGCGACTCGAAGATCTGGGGTCCTGACTAGTACAATGGATGGATATAAGAGGTACCACCTGTCTTTAGATTTAGCATTTCGACAGTTTATAAGGGCGTACATAATTACTAAAAAAGGGGGGTTCGTGTGTGTGTGTGTGTGTGTGTGTGTGTGTGAGAGAGAGAGAGAGAGAGAGAGAGAGAGAGAGAGAGAGAGAGAGAGAGAGAGAGAGAAACTGCCAGTTTGCAAAGGCGTAGCTGTATGGGAAAGGAGAACACCATTTCACTCTCTGTAATCTTTGTGACGATCTCTCTGACCCAGATTAACAACATTAATTACATTGTCCTTGCAAACAACGAAGTGGAAAGTGATAGACAGCGTTATGAAAGGCACTGTCTCCACGAAACGAATATGTGAATGTAGCAGTTGTTACGGATGAGTTATACATTAATGATAATTCATGCGTACTTACAGTTTTTGGTGTTTCATTTTTCTATATGTCAAACTAACGCTATGGAAAGGTTGACAACTATTCCCCCGCCACACAAATATATATACCCAGTGAACCGTCCTGTGACGCACAGACATTACGCAGATAAATCCGGTGAACCGTCCTGTGACGTAGGGACATGAGTGCTGAGTGCCCATGATTGTAAGCGCTATGAATCTTTAGACAATGAGAGCAATTAAAGGCTTATTATTACTATTATCATCATCATCATTATCGATAGGCTGGTCCAAACATAGTACAAAATACATAATCGCTTAATCAAACTGATTGTACCATAACATAATATACCCTGAGATGAAAACTGCTTGTACTATAACATAATATACCCTGAGATGAAAACTGCTTGTACCATAACATAATATACCCTGAGATGAAAGCTGCTTGTACCATAACATAATATACCCTGAGATGAAAACTGCTTGTAGCATAACATAATATACCATGAGATGAAAACAGCTCTTAAATAACGTGCACGCCTTATTTTCTCTAGACACATCTATAACACTATAACTTCATTTACTGTTTGAGTTAAGATACAACACATTTTACATCAAATATTGTTTGAATTAAAATATAACACTATAACTTCAATTAATGTTAGAGTTAAGATACAACACATTTAACATCATTTACTATTTGAGTTAAAATACAACACATTTGACATAATTTACTATTTGAGTTAAAATACAACACATTTGACATAATTTACAATTTAAAACATAATACAATATTTTCTCTGACTTTTGCAGTGTCAGTGGCAATTTTTAAGACAAGCGAACGTCAACTTCTGCGCCGAATATCCTTTGGTAAATGTGGGTCATGCGGCTAAGAGCTACATCTGCCCGATGATTCACTCATTTGGACATCGATCTGTGGGAATCTAATAGGATCAACTCACACCTACAGCGGAATGTCTTTTAAAAATGTAAGTTAACAAAACCCACAGCAAATGTAACAAGAAACGTGGAATATAGAATCAGTTATACAATACTATCTAAATCCATCCATCCATCCATCCATCTATCCATCCATCCATCCATCTATCTATCTATCTATCTATCTATCTATCTATCTATCTATCTATCTATCTATCTATCTATCTATCTATCTGTGTTTTGGTATTCGTTTTAGTATCTGAATGCCTGTCTGTCAGACATATCAGTATGACTGCATACAACAACAAAAATCAGAACATATTTCCTTTCCTTTTCCTGTTTTTAATGTCAGAATTGATACCCCAAGCCGCATACATTTCTCTCGCTTAAAGGAAAGATCGAGTTTGTTTGTTTGCATAGTGTATTAAGCATAGTTGTTTCTTGAAGTAGTTTCTTCTTTTTCTTTCGTATTTACGTCGCAAGAATGAATGCAAGCTGTGTTTTTGCGTCTGATTATTTATTTTTAATTACCGACACTTGTATTTTAGTTGTGTAACAGACATAGAGAGAGAGAAAGAAGGAGAAAGGGAGAAAGAAGGAGAAAGAGAGAAAAAAGGAGAAAGAAGGAGAAAGAGAGAAAGAAGGAGAAAGAGAGAAAGAAGGAGGAGAGAAAAGGAGAAAGGGAGAAAGAAGGAGAAAGAGAAAAGAAGGAGAAAGAAGGAGAAAGAGAGAAAGAAGGACAAAGAGAGAAAGAAGGAGAAAGGGAGAAAGAGAGAAAGAAGGAGAAAGGGAGAAAGAAGGAGAAAGGAAGAAATAAGGAGAAAGGGAGAAAGAGAGAAAGAAGGAGAAAGGGAGAAAGAAGGAGAAAGGAAGAAATAAGGAGAAAGGGAGAAAGAGAAAGAAGGAGAAAGGGAGAAAGAGAGAAAGAAGGAGAAAGGGAGAAAGAAAGAGAAAGAGAGAAAGAAAGAGAGCGAGTTTGCAATTCTGTCACTGGACAAATGCTCTCTTCTGAACGCATTGAAACAAAGAAAGTATCCTATCACTGAATCTGATTTATCTCTCGAAATTGTACTCCCATGTACAGAACAAGTTGAAGTTTCGTCTTTCTGCAGTGTCGAATGCAAGTGAGTAATCGATTTGCTAAAGTACTTCTTAAGTAGCCACGTCAATCCGTATAAACAGTAGCAGTTGGATGTTTTAAATGGAGGTTTTATTTTAACGACAAAGCTGTGAATTTTACGCAATAACATTTCTTTTAAGAAGTTAAACTATTTTTTTTTTAAATAAGTGAAACTTGTCTAACAACCGCATGCAAATACATTGAGTTTAAGTAGTTAAATTACTTTGAAAATATAACTTGTCTAACAACCGCATGCACGCACATTGATTTTAAGTTGTTAACTTCGAAAATATAAATTGTCTAACAACAGCATGCACACACACATTGATTTTAATTTGTTAAATTGCTTCGAAAATATACGTGAAAGATGCCCTTTACAGAACCTAAAGTAGTAACACAGACTGCTTAACAAAGCATATTTTAACCTTTAACCTTTAACCAGTGAGCGTGGATCACAATAGTGTTCTGGACAGCTTTGTGGCGTTTACGTATCAAAGTTTCAAAAGGCATATACAGTAAATTATACCTTTAAGCAGAGAGCGTGGATCACAGTAGCTTCCTTTATATATCTTTGCAAACTGACGAAATAGGACTTTACGGTTTGACTAAAAATGTAGAAAGAAAAGGTGGATTGTGGCTTTGCATTGACCACAGATTTGTATAGAAAGAATGGTGGATTGTGGCTTTGCATCTACCACTAATTTGTATAGAAAGAAAAGGTGGACTGTGGCCTTGCATAGACTTGTATAGAAAGAAAAGGTGGATTGTGGCTTTGCATAAACCACAAATTTATATAGAAAGAAAAGGTGGATTGTGGCCTTGCATAGACTTGTATAGAAAGAAAAAGTGGATTGTGGCTTTGCATAGACCACAGATTCGTATAGAAAGAAAAGGTGGATTGTGACTTTGCATAGACCACAAATGTGTATAGAACAAAAAGGTGGATTGTGGCCATGCCTAGGCTTTGCATGGAACACAGATTTACATAAATCACGTTTCGTTTTAGGAAGCTAATTATAAAACATAAGAGAAGATATTTTTTACAGATTTCGTCGACTTGTTTAAGAAAATTGTCTTTTAAGACAGTTAAATGAATCCGTAGAAATCCATACAAGATGTATTCTTTGTAGAACTGTAGAAATGTAGAAATCCGTAGAAAATGTAAGGAGAAGTGTTCTTTACAGAGCTGTAGAAATGTAGAAATCCATAGAAAAAAGTGTTCTTTATAGAGCTGTACCACTATAGGAATTCGGGAAAAAAGTAACAAAATATGTTCTTTACCGGAGCTGTATAAATAAGGAAATCTGTAAAAAAAAAAAAAAATAGTTTTCTCTACAGAACAGTATAAATGTAGAATAGTAAGTGAACAATCATTTACACTTGTGTGAAGTTACTTGGACAGTGATGGCAGAAGATAGGAGTCATTCAAATCAATAATTATATTATAGACCTATACCTCCCGTTTTCCATCTAACAGTCTTTCAGATGCGAAACATACTGATTTTATACATTAACTCACATTACTTCGTAAAAATTAAATTTAATGCTCAGTACCTAGAATTGAATCATAGACTATCGGTAAAATAGAACTGAGTACACAGAACTGAATATTGGAAGAATAGAATGTTTCACATAATGGCTTGTGTAGCCCACACCCATATCTCTTCTAAAAAATAGGCTACACATAAACCTAACCTCTGGAAAGGTTGACCCTTATTCTCGTGCTGGAAACATACCTAAATGTTCCAGACAACTCACTAAACTAACCAATCAAAACGCAGGTCAGCCATGCGAACGCATAAACCAGAAAAATCACCTGTAAATCATTAGTTGAATGCAGCTGACTGTTGAGGAAACACGTATTTTGGCTCCCGGTGTTAGCAATGTTTAATCTTACTACTAACCTTGTCACCGGTTATCAACACAGCAGAAATCATCCTCTGTATAATATTACTGCCATAGGTACGTGGTTTTGTTTGCATAACTAGTATTATATTAATGTTTATCTCTTGACAGTAATCGGATTTTATATTGTTATATTTCGCTCATGATATTAAAATGTATGATGACGTTGCAAGTAAGAGTGTTCTGTCAGAGAACACATGAGGAAAAATTCTGATCCCTTGCGTATTTAATTGGTAGATTGGCACTTTATCTGAGACTTTATCTACGATATCTGAGACGGTACCTATGATATCTGATTCATTGAGTTCGTGTAGAGCTGCAAAACAACGCAAGAACAGAACCATGTGGCTTGTCAGCACAAAAAGATACTTAAGTCGGATTTTGGGGGTATTGAGATATATATATCAATAGAAAGAAAATTGAAAGGGCTTTCTGTTGATATAAAAATAAAGAGTGTAGGACAAAATATGGAAAAGATATGTTTGTTTGAAGTGCACTACTGTCCGGACGGCCATTTTGAGAAAATCGGCCTCAAAATTGAATACATGTCTGCGGATTGGCTGACGCTTTTCACTTTGTTTACGCCAAGCACAGCCTTATAAAACATTCTGATTAGACGTTATAAATAACCAGTGTCGTCAGCATAAAAATAGGCTTTTGCCTGAGCATTCTGATATACAACATGATGAGGTTCAGCCAGGGATTCTACCGTCTATGATCGTCAGATTATAGCACTTTTGGGCCATATTTTTCCTTCGAAGTTAGACAGTAGGTCACAAAAAAATAATAATAAAGCTATTTCTAGTTCGAATTAAGGAAAAACACGCTAGTAATTTGTTGTTCGATGGTTTGGGAACACGCTAAAATGAAAATCTCAATTTCACCCATGTAGACCCCCACCTTCGTTTTTGCCGTTTTTCTTGGCTTAGCCTTGCGTGACTTAAGTATCTTTTTGTCCTGACAAGCCACATTTTATCCTGGGTGTTGACTTTGATGAGTCTTGCACTGTAAAGCAGCATTAGAGCAGAAAGACCCAATTTGCCAAGGACTGGTTCAATGGACCATGTGAACCTTGTTAATGACATTCAATGGAACCCAGATGACACGTCAGGCTAGCTTGAGGTTATGTATTTATAAAGTCACAACTGCACAGCTTCAAGATACAATGGAATTAACTCGAACTTTGATCAAAGTACTCTTAGAGTTCACTCAGAAATGTTCCGTGTTGTCTTATAAACTAATTTAGAGTTTGCTCATACGAACGAATCAAATAACTACTATAGTGCCATAGGATTCAAAATGAACATCCCCTTACAACACCACATGGTTGTGATTATAAACTACAACATTTATAATCTCTAATTGTAACGTTGAACTATTCGCTATATGTAACCATGTTGTCTCATGTTATTTCTCGTTGAATACATTTATTGTTAATGCTTAGACCACTCGTGTTAGTGTGACTCACATATTATATGTTGTAATCTGTATTTACTTACTATCCTGGCTGTATGTATTAGTTGGCTCGAGTACCTTCTAGAACTATCACTATTCTTTTCTACATTATCTATCATTCATCTTTCTAACATGTGTGGCCGGCCAGAAGGTGTGTTTGGGGGATTAAGGTTACAGGTGGCCTGGGGTGGTGGAGAATTAACAGCTTGCCCATTTCCCATCAAAATGTCACAGAATGCAACACAGAATTTCGAATGCATTCAACACAATTCTTATAATAGAATACTGGTTGCAGACAGATTGGATGTGACTGTATAGAACAGACTATGTTATTGTATGAAATAAATATTTTATAGCCATTGTGACTTGTGGGTGCACGCTTGTACAGACGTATACAAAGCCATAAGAATTCATACCTCACAGTCACACACGCTTTATAATTATAGTGATTGAATGTCTTAAAAATGAAAAGTTCACATCATAAAATCACCATAGTGATTGAATGTCTTAAAAATGAAATATTCGCATAATAAAATCACCTAGGTCTTATAATTATAGTCGTTGAAGACCTTGGAAATGAAGAGTTCACATCATACAGTCATACACGCCTTAAAATTATAGCCATTGAAAGCCTTCGAAGGAAAGAGTTAACATTACACAGTCAGTGTTAAAATTATAGCCTTTGAAGGGAAGAGTTCACACTACCCAGTCACACAAGTGTTAAATTATAACCACTGAAGTCTTGGAAATGAAGAATTCACATCACACAAAGACAAAAATACGGAAATTAAAACATAAATTTAAGAAATAAAATTGATCACTCGAGTATTAGTATGTTTGTTTTAGTTACTAATGCCTATACCTAACATAAGTATAGAAGTATATGTTCACGCTTGTATTTTAGTTACTAATACCTATACCTAACATAAGTATAGAAGTATATGTTCACGCTTGTATTTTAGTTACTAATACCTATACCTAACATAAGTATAGAAGTACAGAATAAATAGAATTTAGATTGCTTCTTCATTATATTAAAAGCCTCATTCCCAAATTAACTTCTTTCTGTTGAAGCGGTTGTTTGTATCTGGAGTGCCCGGTGCTTTAGACTGTTAATTATTTAGTGGATTGCCTCGTGAGTTGGTCCCTTGACATGGATCAGACAACACACATGTGCACGCAAACGTCTGCCAAATAAGGACAATACGCACACTTGATGTTTGCATTTATTATAAATATTTATCTCATACTTACGTAAAAGAATGACGAAACTTAAAGAGATTGTTATTTTGCACTGAAGGCACCAACAGTCCTATCTTAAACATGCGTCTGATAGTTTTCTGAATTTTATTTTGTTTTAAACTGCTATGTTTCCCTTTCTCACTTACTCTGATGCTGACGACAGGAAATATTGATTCTTGTGTTTTGTCACTTTTAATCTCAGTCAGATAACAGAAATCTTGTCACTTTTAATCTCAGTGCTATAACTATGAGGGAATCTTTTAGTGTTATTTAATGATTGTGTGTGTGATATTATATAAATTCATTGCACTTAATGATATCTGTCAAATAATGGCTTATGTGCCCACATCCACCCCTCCTCTAAAAATAGACTACATGTAAACCTATTTTCTAGAAAGGCTGACCCTTACCCCAGGTTGGAAACAACCCGAATGTTCCAAACAACTAACTAATCAAAGCGTAGCTCAGCCACATGAATGAAAGTACCAGAAACTCAACTTTAAATAGTTAGTTGAATGCAGCTGACCATTAAGACAAGATGTATTTTGGCTCCTGGAGTTTGGTTTGCTGATTGTAAACTGCTATGACCGACCGTGATAGACGTGGGGAGCAGTGTGTATACGTGGAGGATACACTACACTTCATTGATGTGTGGCAGCAAGATATGCTGACTGCATGAGCAATTTCTGGAGCAGAAAAGTTGCTGGAATTATCTACAATTATTGTTTTGCATAATAAGGTGTTGGCGAAAAAAAGTGTCCATGTTAGCTTGAGAGAATAAGTAACAAGAACAGTGTCTTCAACCTGTGAGAGAATCACGTGGAGCTAGCATAATAACAGCAGACAATTATTTGTGACATTGTTGCAAAAGCCTGTGAAAGACAGCACTTAATTCAGGCTATGTAAAGACTATTATCGCTTATCTCTAATAACTCCATTTCTATTGTCTGTTAAGAACTATCCTGTGATTGTATTGTTGGATTGTATTTCTGATACAAGACTGTGTAGTACAGAAATTATGTGAATGTAGTTTCATGGAAATATTGATGTTAGGTAATCTTTTTCATTGTAATTGTTATTTGTATATTTGATCGTTGATTTAATAAATTTATTTTAAAATTTATTGACCTTCTTACACATATTGATTGATAAACCTATGTTGAATAAGAAAGTGGGTGGATGGGGGCTCGCTAAATATAGATTAAAGATGAACTGTCTTCTCCTTTGGTAAGAAGTTTTCCACCTACATTTAGAAAGCAATCTTATCTCACTCTTTAACTTTATAACACTATCATGTCTAGCCTTGTCTTTCCATTTGTTCTTTTTTGAAATTCTTTGATTAACCTTTTGATTTATATTATTGATTGCATATTGTATTGATAAATGTTCTACAACAGTTTCTATTATTGATATGTGGAGATTATATTGTTTACATTAATTGTGCATTTTAAGTAACTAGATTTAAATTTTCAAGTTGCTTGAGTGTATGTTGAGAAACCTTTACAGTGCCCGCATATTCACCAAATGGGGGAGACGAGTGGTGTCTTTTGGAGAACTATTAACAACATAAATTAAGATTCTCATCATTTGAAATTAGTTAGGAATGATTAATTAATTAATAATAATCATAATCTTTAACTAAGTAGCGTTGGCGTCACAGTTAGCAATAATTTAAACAATTTCTTGACAGTTAGACAACTTGACTACTTACTTTGACTGTTTCCTTACACTTCCAATGACAGATAGATAACTCTTCGTCAGTCGATGAAACAATATTTGCTTACGCTAAGAATCAAAGCTAGATAACTCTTGTTCATTCACAGAACACAAGTTACTGCTACTGATGGTATAAGACAAATAATTCGTACCAATCAATAAATAATGCAGGCTGCTGATAAAGGATTCATTGTATGATAACTCATGGCGGGTCAGCAAACACATTTCTTGGCACTGATAAATAAAGCTATAGAACTCGTGGTCAGTTATTATCATATACTGACGATAAAATGTAGAAAACTCGTGGTCAGTTATTATTATAATATTCTGACGATAAAATGTAGAAAACTCTTGCCCAGTCGCTATTGGATTAGAAAGTTCAAAGCTAGATAATTCATGCTGCGCTAGTTAAGATAACTTTCATCTGACAAATCAGTGAATTGTTATCGCCATGGGCTGTCAATGAAAATACCCGCTTTACAGTCGTGTACTTGACGACAGTAAAGTCAAAGTTTCCAAAACAAATATAAAAATGAAAAGGAGCAAATACGCATTTAATAGGTTCTCTACTGTATTCTAATCAGTTCTTTTCACTCATAATTAGAAGACTGTTTTCGGATTAACATCATGATATCACGAAAATTATAATTAAAATGTTTGATTTGTTAAAAAAAAACAACTTCTTTTTGTTCAATTAAGACACTTTATTAAATAAGATTACTGTTTAAAAAAAAAAAAGGGAAATAGTACAAAACAGAAGAAATCGTACGTGTTTGTTTGCTAATGCAAAATGACAACTCTACTAAACAAAACGTCAACACCATTATTTTGTTAATGACAAATTATATGGTAAAAGACAAAACTGGTATTACGTTAATGCTAAATTATATGTAAAAGACAAAACTGGTATTACGTTAATGCTAAATTATATGTAAAAGACAAAACTAGTATTACGTTAATGCTAAATTATATGTAAAAGACAAAACTAGTATTACGTTAATGCTAAATTATATGTAAAAGACAAAACTAGTATTACGTTAATGCTAAATTATATGTAAAAGACAAAACTAGTATTACGTTAATGCCAAATTATATGTAAAAGACAAAACGGGTATTCTGTTTGCTGATGCAAAATAGGTAATAGACAAACAAATTGTTGATTTCTTAATCTTAATGTGAAAATGTCAAATCTAAAGACAAAACGACCATTCTGTTTGCTAATGGCTACTGGCCAGCATTCAAAACAAAGGACTACTGTATTGGTGTCAAAATAGAAGACAAAGTGACTGCTTAGTTTGCTAATGGCAAATTACAAATAAAAGGCAAAATGATTACTCTGATAGGTAATGACAAAATAAAGACAAAACTACTACTCTGTGTACTAATGTCAAATGACAATAAAAAAAAATATTTGTTAATGACAAAAACGATAACAACCTCTATATTTGCTAGTATCAAATGTTAACTATGAGAGGTAACTATATATATATATATATAATTTCTAAAACAGACTTTTCTCTTTCTCATAGAAATAAAGAATAATTGGTATACAGAAAAAGACAAGGCGCTTCGACTGATTAAAAGGGGAGAGAACACAGAGAATACTAAATCATTTGCTATTGGCGCAACAGAAAATCGTTTAATTGCGGTTTACGTCTGATCATGAAAACTCGTTTAATTTCGAATCAATCATTATAATGGCAAAACTGCCTTTTTTTATTTTTTTTTATCTCAGTTCAATCATTTTCGCGGTAGAAAAGCTTTTCTTCTTCTTTCATTTTAATCTTAATTCAATCATTCTCGAAGCAGAAAAAGGTTTTCGTCTGGATTTAAATGCTCTTGAGGCAAAACACGTTACTTATCTGACGAAAAGCTCAGGAGTTTGTGGGCAGAAACTGTCCTTTCATTTCAAAAACCAGCTGTCAGCAACGTGGTCGATATGACAACATCTGTCTTTTGGGCTTTCAGATTGGACTGGTCCTGATTTTGTCTAAAAACTTCTCCGCTTACTGGGGTACATCAACATAGCTATTGATTGCTACCGGCGTAATGTATGGATTGTTTGCAGGTCACAAGAGAATTCTTATATGAATGGATCTTTTGCAGGTTAGAAGGGAATTATGGGTAGAATTGTGAAATAGTGAGAATGATATAAATCGGGAGAAAGTTAAGTTGTGCGAGGGATAAAAATAAGGAGTAGATGTAGAATGTTGTGAGGGATGTCAATAGGAAATAATGTGAAGTGTTGTGAGGATATATAAAAAGAAATATATGTATACATATATATAATGTGTGTGTGTGTGTGTGTGTGTGTGTGTGTGTGTGTGTGTGTGTGTGTGTGTGTGTGTGTGTGTGTGTGTGTGTGTGTGTGTGTGAGTTCGCCCAGGTCAGCTAACGTGCCTTGAGAATAGTTGCTTGCCTTGTAGTTTGGCATCTTGTCAACATTAACTTATCCGTATGGTTAACCGTATTTTTTTAAAACTCCAATTATATCACCTTCTAGTCTTCACTATATATTCCGCTGGAAGTATAATCTACTTTCATTTAGTTGAATCTGAGGTAAAATACAGTCCACTGGAAGTGTAATCTACTTTCATTTAGTTGAATCTGAGGTAAAATACAGTCCACTGGAAGTGTAATCTACTTCCATTAAGTTCAACCTGAGGTAAAATACAGTCCACTGGAAGTGTAATCTACTTTCATTAAGCTCAACCAGAGGACGTTAAATAGTTATAATGGTTAAGACTGTAATTTGCTATTATTTAGCTCAGTAGTTAGCCATCGCTAAACATACATCATTATAAAACTGATTCATGTATTTCTTCCGTTTCATTACCCACAAAAAACACACTCCTAAAGGAAAAAATACATAAATAAATAATCAAGTGGAAGTTATGTTATATACTTAACATAGACGCGACATCAAATAAATTACAAATTATGTATTTCATACTAATTATTCAAGAATTACTTTCATGTCTCTCATTTAAGATTGTGGTAGATTCTTTTAGCCGAAATAATCACTTCTACTTTATTAGTCCGAATAGTTGAATAGAATCTATATTCTTTTGCATAATGATTTTAAAAAAAAATTATAATTTCACACTGTCACGACTCTCACTCTATCCAGTTTTTTCCTGACTTGTAACATTTCACATTTTACTTTTCTCTCTATTTATATCCCTCACAACACTTCACATCTCTCCTGTTTATATCCCTCACATTTCACATCTCTCCTAGTAAGCGTACAACTGGCTGTAACGTAGTAAGCGTACAACTGGCTCTAACGTAGTAAGCGTACAACTGGCTGTAACGTAGTAAGCGTACAACTGGCTGTGACGTAGTAAACGTAGTAAGCGTACAACTGGCTGTAACGTAGTAAGCGTACAACTGGCTCTAACGTAGTAAGCGTACACCTGCAAATCTTGTAATAATGATTGATTATTTATTTTTCATAGAACATTATATGATTGTAATAGTATAAATCATAGTTCGGTTGTGTGTGTGTGTTTTTCCCCACAAACTATAATTGCAGATCTTTTAATACTATAAACGACAGTTTGGTTTGGTTGGTTATTTTTAAAAATTTCATAAAGACATGATATAACTGCATATCTTGTAATATTATAAAAGAAGGTTTGTTTTGGTCGGCCGGCTGTGTTTGTCATAAAACATGACTGCAAATCTATTTATTTTGAATAAGACGATACTGAATGAAGAAACCTAGGCAAGAACATTTTCAGTAAAACCCTTAGTCCATAGAGGCTGACTACAAACTGATGTGGTGAGCTATCAGTTCACTAAGTACGGGCCATCAGTGTTTGTAAGGAAAGGTAATATCAGTTTTCAAATCCCAGCAAACCGCATTTCCCATAGGAAACGCAGTGCACTGGTCAGTATGGAAAATTTTAAACTGGACACAGAGAAAGTATTCTATAGACACAGAGAAAGTATTCTATAGACACAGAGAAAGTATTCTATAGACAAAGAGAAAGTATTCTATAAATGTTTTGCATCACAAAATAAGCGATTGTTTCAACAGCTTGATGACGTAACCTAGTCACTTGAGGGTGACTTTTTTTCGTCTGCTGTATACACGAAATTACAAGTAACTGTCTTGGACCTAGGCAGTGCGTTGTTATCGCCTGTGCCCCAACGCTTTTGTCGTGCAAAATGTTGTCCTGCTTTAATATTCGCGGCATAATGGTCATTTGCTTCTGAGAGGTTTCAAAAGTAATAATTGCAGAAAATCGAAGTATTTTGGATGAGAGGAAAAAAATTATATCCTATGATAATATCAGTCGACTACACAAAGGCCTTTTTTCTGTTTAAGAAAAGGACTGACCAGTAATAAAGCAACTTGCTTTTAGGTACAATTAATTAATTATTATTCGAACATTAAGTACAGTTAGATATTCACTGTTGATCAACTTTACTTATAGTTATGGTAGATATATAAATAAATCAAAGTATTTTTTAGCTAATATATTTAGACCTACCTACGTGATAATAGATAGGCGTTTGTTGGTGTCACCAAAGTAGGTCAAATGTTTCTCCATACTTCGCTCTTTCTTTCTTTCTTTCGTTCTTTTGCTAATAATTTTAAGCTTGCTCAGTAATGGTTTTATTTACCGTTCCTTATGTGTTACTGATAATTATCATAGTGGATGCATTCATATTTCGACAACTTAAGCTATGAGGATTATAGTTCATAAATTTATATACTTGATATTAATTATTTTTTATCTTCCAGAGGCAGATTTGATCTCTTGATGACCTCTGATCTTTTTTTTTCTTATATAAAAAGTCTGGCAGTCGCTTTGAAGAGAATAAGCTCAAAATAATCATTGTGTACTTCTCTCTACTTCTTTCTATTTCTTTCTGGAAAGCTCGCTAATTTCAAACTAAATTTATTTTGTTAATATTAATGGTAGCATGCTTTTAGTGTTAGTACCATGAAGAGAGTGCATTTCTAATAAGCATTCGGTATTATTGTGTAAATCAAGTAAACCAAATGAATGCTTTACTAATTGCCTGATGCTTTCATGAAATCTCTCTCTCGCTTGGTTACTCACTCACTCACTCACGCACTCACTCGCACACTGTTTGATTATCTTCTTAGAACACCTGCCTGATGAGTTGTTATTAATATTCTCTAATAATAATGATTTACCTGTTGAAAATATGGGTTTTTCCAATATCATAAAGAATATATTTTTTTTGCGAATCACAATATCACCACCTACTACAACCGCTAAGGGTCAAAGGGGCACAACTCTACACGACTTGACGGCGACCTTTTCGAACAAATGCTTACTGTGACAACTATAGCACAACACACCATTCGTCTCATGGCGCTTGTCGGTGGTCTCTTTCTGAGTAGAAAACCTCAGTGGAATAGAAAAATGGCCTTTAAACGATTTTACTTAGACTTTATGGCCTACTGTCTTGTAATTGGAAGTAAATTTAATTTCATCTTTAAAAAGTATCCTAAGAAAATGCTATGTTCAACTGTAGTCTGCCCACTTGTGTTCGTAACATTTTGAGGAGAGTGATGTATAAGTCAGGCGAGGGGGTATTTGTTTCTTATAAATAAATGATAGAATATTGTGAAATAAAGAAAAATAGAAACTATTTTGAAAGCATGTTTTATACAGACTATAAATGCCACAGTAAGGAAAGTAGGTCACAAATAATTATTGCCCTCTGTTTTAACTTCTTTGAAAAACATTACTCTCTAGTAAAAAGGCTTCACTTGTACAAGACTCCATCCATCCCAAAGTCATTAACTTCTTCACTTTCTTACCAGCAAACTGCTTTTATTCATCTGGAAGTCTTTAACTTCTTCACTTTCTTACCAGGCAAACAATTTTTATTCATCTGTTCAATGTTGTACATTTAAGGCCAACCAAGTTTGATTTATCAAAATAATAGTAAATCGTGGTCATATCTACAGCTTATCACTCAATGTTACTCACAGTTAATTGCGTCACCGCATTTCGCCGTAAGCGGGAACTTTTGCAGTACTGCTAACACTATGTTCACCATTGCCTACTAGTCAATATAATAAGAGTAAAAATATTATAATATGACTTGGTAACTTAGTCTGGAAAACAATTATGTTTTCATATATTCGTTAGCTCTTAGCTGATATATTACAGAAATGAAATGCGATATTTGTTTTAACAGTTTTCATTTACAAGTCGAAAAGGTTTGAGCTTTATTTTCAGAGATTTTGATTTATGAGCGAAACGTTCATGATCTGTGAGTCGAAAGAAATTTGCTTGAACAGTTGATGATTCTTGAGCTGAAACATTTGTTTATTTCGACAGATTGTCATAATCCACCGTGAAATGAGCCTTCTGAAGATAAATTCAGCAATAGGTTAAAATAAGTACATGTGCACTAGCGTCTTTAAGTGCATTCAGATGTTGTCAGGAAGAGATAAATATTATAATTGTTCTTTTAATCTATCTATCTATCTATCTATCTATCTATCTATCTGTCCGTCCGTCTGTCTGTCTATCTATCTATTTATCCCTTAGTTTGTCGACCGTTGGGGCACTACTGATGACCTGACAACCAGTTTCCTCTTCCATTCCGTTCTCTGCTAATCTTACCGTATAACCAAATAAATAAATACACATTCTAAAATCTTACCGTATAACCAAATAAATAAATACACATTCTAAAATCTTACCGTATAACCAAATAAATAAATACACATTCTAAAATCTTACCGTATAACCAAATAAATAAATACACATTCTAAAATCTTACCGTATAACCAAATAAATAAATACACATTCTAAAATCTTACCGTATAACCAAATAAATAAATACACATTCTAAAATCTTACCGTATAACCAAATAAATAAATACACATTCTAAAATCTTACCGTATAACCAAATAAATAAATACACATTCTAAAATCTTACCGTATAACCAAATAAATAAATACACATTCTAAAATCTTACCGTATAACCAAATAAATAAATACACATTCTAAAATCTTACCGTATAACCAAATAAATAAATACACATTCTAAAATCTTACCGTATAACCAAATAAATAAATACACATTCTAAAATCTTACCGTATAACCAAATAAATAAATACACATTCTAAAATCTTACCGTATAACCAAATAAATAAATACACATTCTAAAATCTTACCGTATAACCAAATAAATAAATACACATTCTAAAATCTTACCGTATAACCAAATAAATAAATACACATTCTAAAATCTTACCGTATAACCAAATAAATAAATACACATTCTAAAATCTTACCGTATAACCAAACAAATAAATACACATTCTAAAATCAATAAGCATTCTTTCATTCCGTCAATATTTACCAAATAAATAAACATTCTAAAATCAATAAGCATTCTTTCATTCCGTCAATATTTACCAAATAAATAAACATTCTAAAATCAATAAGCATTCTTTCATTCCGTCAATATTTACCAAAATGCAACAAACCTTCATTCATTCCTGCAATATTGACTAAAAAGCAATTAGCATTCATTCATTGCAGCAATAATGACTTAAAAACAATAAACATTTATTCATTCCATTAATGCTGATTGAAAAGCAATAAATATTCATTCATTCATCCCAGTAGTAATGAGTAAAAAGCAGTAAACATTCATTTATTCCAGCAATACTGACTAAAAGGCAAAATTTAAAAAAACAAAACATTCATCCTATCCAGAAAGTAATACTTATTCATTCGTCCCACAATACTCTCCTAAAAATAATGAACGTTCATTCATTCATTCAATCATTCATTCCACCAATATTGACTTTAAAGCAATAAACCTTTATTCATTCCTGCAATATTGATTAAATCAGTAAGCATTCATTCATTCCTGCAATATTGACTAAACAGCAATAAGCAATCATTTATTTCATCATTAGAAATTGGAAAATAATGCTAATCAAACAATAATGGTAATGTTTTGATAAAACCAAAATTAATATTCACTTACACAAACACCAAATTAAAATAATATTAATACAATTTAGCATTAAGTTAATATTGATGCATAGCCATCAAAATAATATAAAGCAATCTAACCATCAAAATATTAATCTAAAATAACCATGAAAATAATATTACGGCACTCAAGCCATTAAAATAATATTAATGTACTCTAACCATCAAAATAATATTAATGCATTCTAAACATCAAAATAATATTAATGCACTCTAACCATCAAAATAATATTATTGCACTCTAACCATCAAAATAATATTAATGCATTCAAGCCATCAAAATAATATTACTGCATTCTAACCATCAAAATAATATTATGAAACATAAATAAATAAAAGTTGGTCGAAGTTGCATTCCTAATAGAGTTTTAAGTAAACATTATGGAAATTAAATTTTGATGATCTGATCGATCAGTGAAGTTTATACCGTGGCTAAATTGTGTTTATATTTGGGTTTGATTTAGTTCACGTGTTTGCACGCGCTCATGTTTGTGTGTGTGCGTGTGTTTGTGTGTGTGTGTGTGTGAGAGAGAGAGAGAAAAAGAGAAGGAGTGAGACAACAGATGTACACATTTGTTCCCTTAGACAACGATTTGAGAGAACTCCCGTCTCTGACAAATGCTAAGTGGAAAGTTATGTTCTTGTTGTCATTTGCTCTCTTGCTGCAGAACATGGGTGTAATAGCAGAGTGCTAGAGTCACTGATTTCTCTTAAACCGTAACCATTTCGGTGCTGACATTTTAACAAACGTGTAGAACTAAAATGCTACTGCCAAGAAAGTACTTTAAGCACATCTATTAATTAAAATGTCTCTAGTGTCTTACTTGATAGTGCAGTTATCTCTGCTTGCCTTTTAGTTGTCTATGCATTGCTTTATAATTATAGCTGCTTGCTTGTGTAGTTTGACCAGCAGCTACCTTTGCTTGCCTGTGTAGCCTGACTTAGATGTATCTTTGATAGCCTAACAATTTAACTATGTTTGCTTGCCTGTGTAGCCTGACTTAGATGTATCTTTGATAGCCTAACAATTTAACTATGTTTGCTTGCCTGTGTAGCCTGACATTTTAGTTATCTTTGCTTGCCTGTATAGTTTGACTTTACAGTTATCTTTGATAACCTGACTTTTTAATTATCTTTGCCTGCTTGTGTAGCCTGACTTTACAGTTACCTTTGCTTGCCTATGTAGCCTGACTTTACAGCTATCTTTGATAGCCTGACATTTAAATTGTCTTTGCTTGCCTTTGTAGCCTGACTTTACAGTTATATTTGCTTGCCTATGAAGCTTGACTTTACAGTTATATGCGTTTGATATGTAGCCTGACTTTACAGTCAATTTAAAAGTCAAGTTATCAAAATGACTGTAAAGTCAGGCTACGTAGGCAAACATATTTGCTTGCCTGTGTAGCTTGAGTTTACAGTTATCTTTGATACCCTGACTTTTAAATTATCTTTGCTTGCCTGTGTAGCTTGAGTTTACACCCTGACTTTCAAATTATCTTTGCTTGTGTTGCCTAACTTTATAGTTAGCTTTGAAAGACTGACTTTTAAATTATCGAGCGGAACTCATTTAAGGTTGTAGCACGTCTGCTTATTTTCACCCACCTTCCTTCCCGTCACCTCACGTTTCTACACCTCTACACACGTGGCCTAAGGACTTGTGGTCAAGCGCGACGGGGGCGGTATCGGGGCGGGCGTTAGGAGCTGAGATACAAAACTCTCTGAAGGTCGACAATAACAACGTATGGCACAATATTAAGTATCGGTTATTAAAGAAATAGACACTTAGAATAACAATGTACAGCAGATTCTATCGGTTATTAAAGAAAATTTATAAATAAAAATATAAAGGAGAGTATTTTGATCCACATCACCTATTGTTACATTCTCATTCGTTTTTCTTTTTCGCTCACATAATTATGTCCTCTTTCTTTCTCATCTTTTCTGTCTTTCTTCTATCTCGTTATCTCTCTCATTTTCATTTTCTTTTTTTTCCTACTTTCTAAACTGAACTGTGTTTCTAAGACAACGATCCACAACACAATATAGACTAATTTTGATGATGCTTTTGCCAGGCTTTGAGAGAAGATACCCCCTCCCCCAATTTACTGTGCATGCTTATTGTATGAGAAATTGACATAAATATATTAGCCAATTAGTCTATCATATTAGTCAGTAAGTATATTATATTAGACAGTAAGTCTATCATATTAGTAAGTATATTATATTAGACAGTTAGTATATTATGACAGTATATCAAATTAGCTATTATATGTATCATAGGTCATTGTTCATTTTATAATATAATGGCATATAACAACAAATGTCCATTGTACAGTCTACATATACATTCTCTCTTATTATCTCTAGGGATTTTTGCATTTAAGAATGTATTATTTGATTCGCTTGCTACATTTTCCTCACACAGTTCCTCGAAAAAACTAATTCCGGTCGGACCAATAACGCAGAAAACACTGTACATACGTCACAGACAAACATTTCCTGGCATTTCATACTTAGGCCAAGAAACAGTGGGCATTTGGTGGCGTTCCAGACAAAGCTGCAGCGTCCACAGGCACAGTAGACACTTGTCGATATGTTGAAAACTCGATAATTGCATCCTTTTGTTTTGGCAGTCATGACGAGCCGCAGTAGACTCGAATCTCCAGCGCTGGAAAGTTTGACCATTTCCTGCTGGCAATTTGTCCAAAGCTTCCATCTGCCAGCTTGCGTAGCTTTCACGTTGTTGTAAGCATTGGCTTTCAATTAGGTCTCTCTCTACAGCCAGCGGGCCAAAGCCGTTAAGTGTATTGCCGACCTTTGTGGCATTTACTGCGTCAGTGTGTGTGCACTAGGGTACTTGTGTGCGTGCTCTTCAGTGTGTGCGCGCTAATGTACTTGAGAGCGTGCCATTCTGTGTGTGCGCTAATGTACTTGAGAGCGTGTCATTCTGTGTGTGCGCTAATGACTTCAGAGCGTGCCATTCTGTGTGTGCGCTAATGTACTTGAGAGCGTGTCATTCTTTGTGTGTGCGCTAATGTACTTGTGAGCGTGCCATTCTGTGTGTGCGCTAATGTACTTGACAGCGTGCCATTCTGTGTGTGCGCTAATGTACTTGAGAGCGTGTCATTCTTTGTGTGTGCGCTAATGTACTTGTGAGCGTGTTATTCTTTGTGTGTGTGCGCTAATGTACTTGAGAGCGTGTCATTCTTTGTGTGTGTGCGCTAATGTACTTGAGAGCGTGTCATTCTTTGTGTGTGTGCGCTAAGGTACTTGTGTCCTTCAGTATGTGTTAGCAAGGGTACTTGCGTGCGTGCCCTTCAGTGTGTGCACGCTTCGGTACTTGTGTTCTTGATTTCAGTGTGGTGTGCGTGCCCTTCAGTGCATTTGCACTAGGCTACTTGTGTGCATGTGTGTGTGTGTGTGTGTGTGTGTGTGTGTGTGTGTGTGTGTGTGTGACATCGTTACTTCAGATGTATAATCGCAGGTGCATACCCGAATAATCACCTGATTTCTTTGCTCTTCAATCACCAAACGCAGATGACTGGGTCAGTAACGTAGTAATTGAGGCATTTAGGTAGTGACCTAAATTGGGGTAGTTAGCAAGTGACCTAAACTGAGTTAGTTAGGTAGTGACTTAAATCGAGGCAGTTAGGTATGGATCTAAACTGAGGCACTTAGTGATTTAAATTGAGGCAGTTAGATATGGACCTAAACTGAGGCAAATAGGTAGTGACCTAAATTGAGGCAGTTAGACAGTGACCTAAATTGAGGCAGACTTGTTTCTTGCAAGGTTAAGGAAAGAGCTTCTGTTGCAGAAAATTTGCAAATATATTTTATTGTGCATGTTTCCCAATGAATAAAAAGCACGCTTGTGAAATTACACTGAAATAATCGCGTTCTCTTATACCCCATAGAATTCAAATTATCTGTGCTGCTATGCAAGATAAATTAGTACAGAACATGAACTCTTAATAACTATGATCCCAATTATCTGTGCTGCTATGCAAGATAAATTAGTACAGAACATGAACTCTTAATAACTATGATTCAAATTATCTGTGCTGCTATGCAAGCTAAACTAGTACAGAACATGAACTCTTAATAACTATGATATATAATGATGATGAAATAATACAGCAAGAACTGTGTTCATGCAATACTAATTCAGCAGAAATTAAATGAGATAAAGTGAAACATAGTAAGACAAATTCATCCAAGTAATTTATACCAATATAATTTTCACGTAGTCAGAGTTTAGGAAATAATTACTAATATTGTTTTCACATAGGTAGAATGAGGTTTAAGACCAGACTTCTGCTATAGTGGTCTTTCTGGACTATGGTTTTCCTGACTGAACTAATGGACTGTGGTATTGATAGTGGACTTTTTTTCGGTAAGGAATTTTACCAACTAATGGACCATGCTACATGGGATCAGTTACTAATGATCAAAACAAAATCCGTTCTTTGAGAATGGGGGATAGTGAGTTTGGTATGGTTGCAATGAATATTAATATGCAACTCTTTACGGTTTCGTAAAGCGTGAGACAATGTGCCCTCACCTCTTTCGCCCTAGCTCGTATTCCATTTGCCAGTTCCATGGTTTTCTCAATCTTTTGCACTAACACGTATTTCATTTGCCATTTTCATGTTTTGTCAGCCCTTTGCTCGTATTCCGCTTGTCAATTTCATCTTGTCAGTATTTTGCTTTAGTCAACCTTGATCTAGTCTCCTTGTACTTATGCTGACAGACGCATACACGATTACAATTTAACCACGATTTCAAGTCAGAACACACACACACACACACACACACACACACACACACACACACACACACACACACACACACACACACACACACACACACACACACACACTGCAAAATTACATGTAACCATGGACACAATGACAGGACACACGCATATACTGACGATCACAAAATGTGCACGGTCTCAAGACATAATACACGCACACATGGACGACCACCAAGTAATCACAAGCTCAAAATAGCACACACGAACACACTTCAGTTAGCATGCACAAACATTGAAAAGAAATGTTGCGAGCAAAGCTTGCATATTTTACCCAAGTTCTGTTGCACAGAGGTTAGTTAAATCGTAAGGTAAAGAAATATTTCATTGCAGTCATACACACCATCAAGTTAATTCACAATAATTGTATTGCAGTCATACACACCATCAAGTTAATTCACAATAACTGTATTGCAGTCATACACACCATCAAGTTAATTCACAATAACTGTATTGCAGTCATACACACCATCAAGTTAATTCACAATAATTGTATTGCAGTCATATATACACCATTAACTTAATGCAGAAACAACGGCTGTTTTTCAACCTTACATCCACCCATTCATATAAACATCATCCAGTCGGTCAATTAGTTATTCTCTAATCAGTGAATTAGTTAGCCAATCTCTCCATTTTATTTAGTCGGTTGTGATTTTAGACACGATATATGGCAGAAATTTGACCTTACAGTTGGGGATTGTTTACCTCTACACCACACTTAAGTTTTAATGAACAGTAATGAGTACGTTTAAATAAATATATTCTGGATATTCCCTCTCCGTTATTGTCACTAATTAATGAACAATAATTATTTAATTTAAATGAAAGGGTGCAGTCTGGCTGTTCACATCCTCATTGCATCACAAATGAACAATGCAAAGTAATAGCAAATAAGATTCAAATAATTAAATTGATTGTACAGATGTGTACCTATTTACAGACGTTAATGAACAAGTAATAATGAACAATTACATAAATGAGAAAGAAATCAACAATAGAAGTAATTGTTATTATAAATATCGCTTAATCAATATTCTTTCGTAAGAACTCGAAACACGAAGATATCAGAAGTAAATAATTAAAATAAATTTAATCTTATTTATTAAACTGCTACAGTAATTAAAATTACAAAATGCTATTAAGAGTGTATTCGTATCAAGAGGAAAGGAGTTAAGGTGGCCTTCATGACATGCACCTAACAGAAGACTTCTTTGGTGCTAGACCGGAAATATACAGTCTAACGAGGTCAGCCTGATATACAGCATCAGAGTGATAGAATTGTTTTGCTGTAATCTATTGATTCTTTCTTCGTAGAAACCACGCTGGCTCAAAGGCTTTCTGCCGAGCATGTCGTTGTTAGTCGAGCTGTGTTCGTCTTTAGTCTTTGCATCAAACTTTTCGAATGCTTTGAAAATTCGCTGGAAGATTTATTGAACGTGATTATCTTTCAGCCTGAAATCTTGCTTAAAGCATGCAATATAACGTTCTACTTTGTTCAGTAACTTTCCAGTTTAAATATTTGTCAATGATCTCTTTCGCTATAACATTGATAATTTTCCAGTTTAAATATTTGCGAAAGATTTATTTTTCGCTATAAATACTGATAACTTTCTAGTTTTAATATTTGTCAAATCCCTCTTAGATTGAGTTCTACTTAATAGTTTGTTAAGTTACTCTCTCATCACTTACAATATTCACGCCTATTAGTATAGTTAACCTATATTATTAGCACAAATTTAATAAATAATAAAATACATAGTGTGCTTTAAGTTAATTATAATCTTTTATACCTAAGGATATATAGCTAATATAATTTTTGATTGTTACTTTGTAAAAACCTAGCAGACCGTGACTCTGACTTAACTATTAACCTAGCAGACCGTGACTCTGACTTAACTATTACTTGTTGTTAGTATGTGAAAAACCTAGCAGACCGTGACTCTGACTTAACTATTACTTGTTGTTAGTATGTGAAAAACCTAGCAGACCGTGACTCTGACTTTCTTGTTAGTATGTGAAAGTAAAAGAATAGTTTCCATTGATGACCTGTCTATTACTGTCTTTTCCTTTATTTTTTAAAACAAAATTTCTTTTACTAGAATGAAAGCAAGTCAAACGTTTGTGTGTGAATTTGCTTGACGTATCTCGTGAACACCTGTACGTGATACTTTCTACAATCACTGGAAGTGAAATATGATGATTTATTTCTGTTTGAAGAACAACTAAAGAAAAGGGCTTTGAAATTGATGACTATGTCTGTCAGTCTGGGTGGCGAGTTGCTTCATGGTTTCATCTGTCTGTTTGAAGACCTGGAGCAGCGTGAGACAGGATACATTCTCACTTGTTAGTCGACTTGCCAATAGCTGCCTCGACTTGGACGTGTCTTTTGTTAGTTTTGTTTGTTGATCATTATGAAAGAGAAAGAATTTCGAAAATAATTTTAAGTGACTGCTTTTGTGATAAAACAGTGAAGTAGATAATGTTGCTTCTTCCACCAACTCTAGCCAACAGTATCATTCAATCGTGATTTTTCCACACAACTCTAGCTAACAGTATCATTCAATCGTGATTTTTCCACACAACTCTAACTGTATCATTCAATCGTAATTTTTCCACCAACTCTAGCCAACAGTATCATTCAATCGTAATTTTTCCACACAACTCTAGCCAACAGTATCATTCAATCGTAATTTTTCCACACAACTCTAGCCAACAGTATCATTCAATCGTAATTTTCCCACACAACTCTAGCCAACAGTATCATTCAATCGTGATTTTTCCACACAACTCTAGCTAACAGTATCATTCAATCGTGATTTTTCCACACAACTCTAACTGTATCATTCAATCGTAATTTTTCCACACAACTCTAGCCAACAGTGTCAATCAATCATGACTAAAAATAACCATCGGCTAGCTCGGGCCTCATGCGGTGTTATGACGAAATTAATCATTGCTCGACGTTCATAATGTTAATCAAAAACAGATCGAACCGTATTTTTATGTGTGCGTGCGTGTGTGTGCATGATATTATTTTCAAGGAATGAATATTAGATCGGTCGTTGGAATTAAAAGAAATAAATACTAAGTCAACGGTTTGAATTTAAGGAAATATATACTAACCCAGTGATTGGAATGTAATGCATTATGTACTCGGTCAGTGGTTAGAATTTGAGGAATAAATACTAGACTGGTGATGATATTTAAAGGAATAAGTATTTGCTCATTGATATGAGTTTAAAGGAATAAATATTTGCTCATTGATGTGAGTTTAAAGGAATAAATATTTGCTCATTGATGTGAGTTTTAAAGGAATAAATATTTGCTTATTGATGTGAGTTTAAAGGAATAAATATTTGCTCATTGATATGAGTTTAAAGGAATAAATATTTGCTCATTGATGTGAGTTTTAAAGGAATAAATATTTGCTCATTGATGTGAGTTTAAAGGAATAAATATTTGCTCATTTATTATACAGCTGTCCATGCTGAATACCACTTCATAATAAAATATTTCTCTTATTGAATTCTTGTCCATAGTAACATATCTATATATGGTGAATATAAATATAAATACATGTCCATAATAAAATATATGTATGAGATGAATACCTGTCTATAATAACATATATGTATTAGGTGAATACCTGTCCATACTACTATATTAGTATGAGGTGAATAACTGTTCATAACAATATTTAAGTGCTGTATGAGATGAATACCTGTCCATAGTAATATATTCGTGTAAGGTGAATAGCTGTTCATTATATATCCATGTATTGAAAATTGCCCCCCCTCCCCCCCCCCAAATAACATATTTTAATGGTGGGATAGTTGTTCATAATAGCATTTCTATTTGTTTTGAATATTTTTCCAGGTTAACATATCTGTATGTGCTTAAATAATATATCTTTGTGTCAGTATTTAATTCATATTCATAAACTATCATCTCTTTCTGTTATCAACCAACATAGGTCTCTAATAAATGCGTGCTCTTAGTAACTTCTGTGTCTGTAATTAATTCATCTTCTGAATGACATTCTGTTTGTATTGCATGCTCTTAGTAACTTCTGTGCCTGTAATTAACTCATCTTCTGAATGACCTTCTGTTTGTAATGCATGCTCTTAATAACTTCTGTCTGTAAAAATTAATTCATGTTCTCAATGGCATTATGTTTGTTATCTGTGATATAGTTATCTGTAATTAATACATGTTCTCAATGACATTATTTTGTGTAATGAATTGAATTATCATTGATAGTGTATGTACTAAATTCATATCTTCATGTACTAAATAACAACTTTTTCTATAGTAAACTCATGTTCTCATTGATATCTCTTTCAGTGATAAATTCCATTCTAAGTAATAACTTTGTCTGCAACAAATTCATAAAAATATATAATTCATAAAATTAAAATGTCAAAACAAAATCCTTCTTAATGAATCCATGTACAGGAACCATTGATTAATTACATTTTCTTTTTTATAATTCCTCATTTGTTTTTGATTGCAGGCAATTGGTGAGAAAGTATAGACAGACAGGCAGTACACAAATCAAGAAGTGCAATAATTACTCGTGCTGAAAATGTACTAAAACATTTCTTATCCTCGCTCACTTGGCATCAAAGTTCCTGAATAATTAATGCGCTGATTGGTTACTTGTATTGCACTTACCAAATCGACATTCCACATTTTCGAAAGATCAGAGGTCATAACTAGCAACTAACTGTTTCCTTGTCTGAAAGAACCGTTGAAAGTTCACGAGTGCGGCCGAGTGGCGTCAGAAATTGAAATAGTGTCAAATCGACGTGGGCGCATACCTGTCTGAAAGCTGTCAAACGTTAATGCTGCGAAAAGCGCGCCAGACCTTGTGTCTGCTGGGCAACAGACATAAAATTGATCGCAAACTGTTCATGTATAATCGGCATACAGTCTTCCTCAGCTTTGCGAGTCCACACGGCGAACACCTAGCGGTGTAAGAAATTTCTCCATCAGTACAGTCTTGCAGTTTCCAGACCACGTGATTCACAAGTCAGCACGGCAATAATTCACAGCTGGGTCAGAGAATATTGACAAGCAGGACTGGGCACACTGGTAGCAGTTGGCTTTGGTGCAGTTCGGCTCGAACACTAAAAGTTTGGTAAGCGGAGGTCTTTGTGTCCCGGCGTGAACACGGACCGTGGCAGAAGTGGGATTTGGCCAGTAGGATTGAGCGGGCGAGCGGGCGGGCGTCCTGGCAGCGAACAGTGTGGCGGGGAAGGCGGGGGGTCGGCGGAGCTATAAAGGCGGCGGTATGAACCTGGAGATTCCGGAGGGCTTGGGAGATCTGCTGCGAGACTTTACCGTAGCGGTACTAAAGGAACGCCCTCCAGATCTGTATGATTTCGCAGTCGACTACTTCACCACAACTCGAGACGGGCGGCGCCCCAAAGACGTGCCGATGTACATCATCGTGGAGGACGATGACGAGGCCGGGGAGCCGGATCCTGTCATGTTCAAACCCAAATCCAACACCTCCCGATACGCACGCCGGCAGTCTGTGTCAGCAGAGCGCTACAACCCGGAAGAAGATGACGAAGACGACGACCGTGTGGTGTACCCCAAAACGGACGGACAGCGAGAACGCCTGACGGAGGCCGTGAGTGGCATTCTCCTCTTCAGGTCTTTGGAGCCGGAACAGATGCAGGAGGTCTTGGACGCCATGTTCGAGAAGTCGGTATCACCGGGAGAGACTGTCATTGTGCAAGGTGATGATGGTGATAATTTTTATGTTATCGACTCTGGTGTATACGATGTTCTGGTAAACGTGAAGGGCGAGGAGAAGCGGGTGTACCAGTTTGACAACAAGGGAAGCTTTGGAGAGCTGGCGCTGATGTACAACATGCCCCGCTCGGCCACAGTGCGCGCGCTGACAGAGGGAACCCTCTGGGCCATGGACCGGAACTCGTTCCGCAAGATCGTGCTGAAGAGCGCGTTCAAGAAGAGAAAGAAGTACGAGACGCTCTTGGAGAGTGTCAATATTCTGCAATGCCTCGACCCCTATGAGCGCATGACGCTGGCTGACGCACTGGTGACGCGCACGTACGAGGACGGAGAGGCAATCATTGAGCAAGGTGATGATGCTGACGGCATGTACTTCGTAGAAGATGGCCAGATCCGAGTGACAATTGTGTCCCCTGATGGCCGCGAGCAAGAGATTAAGAAGCACTCTACAGGTACCTATTTTGGCGAGCTAGCACTGATAAAGAACAAGCCCAGGACTGCCAACGTGTATGCTGTAGGGCGAGTCAAGGTCGCCTTTCTGGAGAGGGGGTGCTTTGAACGACTTCTCGGCCCCTGTGTAGAAATCATGAAACGAAATAGCCAGCTGTATACAATATACGTGGACAATGACTGACCACTGTGTACAGCATTTTGTTGACAGTGACTGACCATTGTTAATGGTATGAATGGACAATGACTGACCATTGTACACACGTATGCGGATATTGATTGACTGCACGTTACCTGCAAAAGGTTTTTCTCTAATGTGCGTTGCACCACCTTGTGGCCTGGCATTGCATATCATTAAATTCTTGGGAAAGGTTTTGTCCTAACAGGATCTGTTGCGTTAGAAGTGATGTTTAAACTAAGAAACCCGTGTGCTTTTAGACAGGAACGTTTGCACCAAGACACAAATGTGGCTATTGAAAGTGAGATTTAACCAAGAAAGCCATGTGGTTTTAGACAGGAGCGCTTGCACCAAGACACAAATATGGCTATTGAAAGTGAGAAAAAAATCCCAAATGATTTTGAAATGAATGTTTGCACTAAGAAATATATGTTGTTGGGTTTTTAATTATAGAAAGATGGATTATGTACATCAAGGAAAACGTGGAACTTTAGTTCAATAATTTCTTTAAAAACTTCAAACTTTTGTTTATGGAAATCGTGCTGGCTTATTTTCCTTTTCACAATGTATGATTTGTTGTATTATATGCACTCTGATATTTAGACACGAGCAATGACCCAGCACAGTGCACATTAAGATTTAAGCAGGATCAATGTCCCAGCACAGTGCACATTAAGATTTAAGCAGGATCAATATCCCAGCACAGTGCACATTAAGATTTAAGCAGGATCAATGTCCCAGCACAGTGCACATTAAGATTTAAGCAGGATCAATGTCCCAGCACAGTGCACATTAAGATTTAAGCAGGATCAATGTCCCAGCACAGTGCACATTAAGATTTAAGCAGGATCAATGGCCCAGCACTGAGTTGTTAGTGTACTTAAGATTTAAGCAGGATCAATGGCCCAGCACTGAGTTGTAAGTAGTGTATTTACACATCGCACACCAGAAAAGGGAGCTCGTAATCTTCAGAAATCGATACAAAATATTCCCATTTACCGATCTTTCATTTATGTGCTTTACTTGACGAAAAATGTGTTATAAATATCAAAAATTAAAATATTGACAGCAATGGATAATGGTCGTCTTCGAAATCTGCTCGCCCTGAGTAGAAGTATCGTGCACATTAGTGACAGTTTTCATGAGAAGTATATTTACTGGGCTCTTACGTTTGTTTAGCTGAAATAAATAAATATGAAAACTATTTATAAATTGCAGAAATTTTAAAATTTTCATACAAATATAATTTCACAACACCATAAAGCTGTTTAACTACGTATAAAAATCGGCATATTGATGTGTCAGTTAAATGTTTGACAGACGGATTAAACCTGTTTTGATAAAATAATTTGTTTGCAACATATCTGATACAAATGGTTGTTTCACACGTATATTTGTCATAGAATAAGTCCAATTTATCCCATCCCTCCACTATTTATAGACTGTCAATTCACACGCGTTTGTCAAACTAAATCTCGTTTGCCCACACGCCCTCCACTATTTTATAGACTGTCAATTCACACGTGTTTGTCAGACTAATTATCGGTTTGTCCAGAGTTTTGATAATCTCCATGTACATAGACCGAGGTCCAAGAGAAGTCGATTCGTATGTTTACAGTCATTACATTCTTTCTATCAGAACATAAGTAACCAAGGAAAATTCCATATTTAAACACCCATTATTGCATGTATTTTGCTGTTAAGTATATTTTGTCATTATATGTTATGAATAATTATAATCTCTGCCTCTATATTTCCATTGTACACACACCCTTCCTCCGGTATACACACCAAATGTGAATGCTTCCATTGTACACACACACACACACACACACACACACACACACACACACACACACACACACACACACACACACACACACACCTTCATCCGGTACATACACCAAATGTGAATACTTCCATTGTACACACACACACACACCTTCTTCCGGTACAAGCACCAAATAGGAATGCGTCAGCTTTAGAGTTGTTAATACCAGTAGTACAAAAACCAACAGTAGACTGTTTTAAGTAGATCTGTTTACTTTAGTTAGAATTTTTAAACCAGCAGAGTACTAAAACCAACAATAGACTGTTTCAACTAGAACAAAATGCTTATACCAATCTCAGAGTTTTTCAATTTGTTGAGTGATGACTCCTTCAGCTATAAATGAATGCATAAGCTAAACCAGATTCTTTAAATCACTTGTGTGCTAAAACCAACAAATACACTGTTTAAACTAGAACTGGATGCTAATTCAACAAAGTTTAATATTAGATAGATTAATTTAATATCAGATTATTAAACTCGTGTTAGAGTTCTAAAAGTAATGTTAGATTGTGTAGCGAGACATTAAGATTAAACTGACATTAAATTGTTTGAAGGGACAGTACTATATCAGTATGTAAACCAACAGTAATGTTCTATTCAAAATCAGACTTGTTAAACGACTGTAAACCAGCAATTAATTGCCTAACATCCACCTTAGACCATTTAAACCAACATTAATTGCCTAACATCCACCTTAGACCATTTAAACCAACATTAATTGCCTAACACCCACCTTAAACTATTTAAACCAATATTAATTGCCTAACATCCACCTTAGAATATTAAAACCAATATTAATTGCCTAACATCCACCTTAGCATATTAAAACCAATATTAATTGCCTAACATCCACCTTAGAATATTAAAACCAATATTAATTGCCTAACATCCACCTTAGACATTTTAACCAAAATTATAGTGTTTCAAACTATTAGTAAATTTAACTCACTTTAAAAAGCTAATTTTGAATGATTAAATGGCCTGATTTTAAATGTACATGACAAAGAATGTTTGGCAAAATTAAAATTGTATGATAATGAATAAGTGGGATAATTAAAAGTGCACGATAATGAATAAGTGGGATAATTAAAGTGTGAGATAATAAACAGTGCATACTATTGAATATTGTAAAATAATATGCAATATATCATAATGAATAGGTTATGACATATAGAAGTGTCTGTTAAGAAAGAATTCATACTGGGTGGTGAACAGGAATGAATATATTAGGATACTGAATAATTTATTCATTTTTTGTAATTAGTAGTGTATGATAATCATTTGTGAATATCGTTAAGTGACTTTATGATAATGATTGTAATTTAAATACAAATAATAGTAATAAATGTATGTGATAATGCATATTGCATTTGAATGAGTAGTGTACAACAAAGAGTTGTGATTGATAAAGACTAGAGTCTAATCATGAAAAACAAATAATGTATGGAAATACAAATTATGACAGCTCGTCATACAAAAAGCAAAAAAAACAAAACAAACAAACTTAAAACGTGTTAGGTTAGTACATCAGATATATTTGTAATAGTAAAGTGATAATAGACAACGTTAAAATTACAATACTATAAAGATGGAAACGTAATAAGTAAAGTGATAATAGACAACGTTAAAATTACAATACTATAAAGATGGAAACGTAATAAGTAAAGTATCAATATAAAGTTACTGTGAAGAAAATATCTATAAAGTATAATAGTGCTATTTAAAGATAATGTACCCTACTGGATAAAAATCCTGTTAGGAAAAGAACACTGATAACTAATGATAAATGAAAGCTGGATAAAAATCCTTTTGGGAAAAAGAACACTGACAACTAATGATAAATGAAAGCTGGATAAAAATCCTTTTGGGAAAAAGAACACTGATAATTAACTAATGATAAATGAAAGCTGGATAAAAATCCTTTTGGGAAAAAGAACACTGATAATTATAATTAATGATAAATGAAAGCTGGATAAAAATCCTGTTAGGAAAAGAACACTGATAATTAATTAATGATAAATGAAAGCTGCATCACGTTATTATTTTCCTTCGATCACACATTGATAGACCTGATACAATTTATTTTGTGCTGCTCTCTTCCCCCTTTTTCTGTATACATACACATACACACAAGCACTTACATACATACACACACATACCCACAAGCACTTACATACATACATACATACATACACACACACACACACACACACACACACACACACACACACACACATACCCACAAGCACTTACATACATACACACACATACATACACACACACACACACACACACACACACACACACACATCCCGTACACGTACCTAAATATGCATGAGAAACATTGGACTCGAACCGTTGAACTAAACGCTATACGTGTTTCTCCAATATCTTGACATTGCTTGGTGTGCTTTAACAAACATTTGTTTTTAGAGAGGTTCTTAATATTTAATCTTCAGATGATATATCCTTCAGGTTGATGTTTTAACACTTTTTTAAAAGAACAAATGATATCTGATGATATTCTAACGCTTTTTTTAAAAAGCATCATTCAAATAATGCACAAACCTCATACCACTTGTCTTTGATTAAGTTTGAATTTCATCTCAGTATCTTTGATGCTCAAACATCATATCACAAATATTGCACATCATATCTCATATCTTTCATCTGATAAATAGACGTCATATCACATATATTTCAATTGAAAATCAGACTTCATTACACATATTTTTAAGTTGATGTCTAAATATTCAAGTGTCATGCAGCTTGATGTTCGCATGTGTTCATAAATTATTCACTTACTGTTACTAGACAATCTTCATTTTTTCACAACGGTCATGAACGATAGCAATGAAAAATTCATCGAATCAAAAACCGTTGTGGCTGGAAGAAAATTGCTAAACTCTTCTTCATTGAAGGAAGTGTGTATTGATCGGACTGATTCACAGCCAAACTAAAGCATTTCCACGAATATTGCTTCGATCTCAAGAGAGTTGTAATATAAATAAATATGTTCCTTGTCACTGAGTAAGTCTTTGACCATCACAGTGTGCCGAGCCTGGCTGGCATTGATCCAAAGTCTGCTGCGTCTTCTAATTATGTACATGAGTATAACGCTTCCTACTTCGGGTGCTTTGAATCATCTGTGCATATTTTTCTGTATACAGAGGCATCGTGTAAAGCATTTATATATAACATTATGTTAATCATTATGACATCAAAAGGATATATATAATATATATATATATATAATTAACATTATGTTAATCATTATGACATCAATAGGATCGACGCAAGCTCTTAGTATTTGTTTAGACTCCAAAATTAATAAACGGATGAACCAGTAATCTAAATATGTCTGTGCAGTCCCTGTTGCAGATAATTGGGTTAAATGAATAATCTGAATACACTGTACATGTGAATTCAATATTGCTTGCTAATGGGTTTAATTAAAGACTATTACAGCGAAATATTCTTGGGATTTAAATAAGCGATATTTTGATTTAAAATCTGTCATATATAAGCAAGATATTTTTAATCAATTCGAATTTTGACTAATTTCTTTCCTTGAATTATATATGTATGTATATTCCTGATGCTCTTGAAAATTCAAAATTGATCATGTGCATCGAATATATTTTTTTTGTATATTGTATGATTAAAGTAAACGTTACAAAATACATTACGTTTTAAATTGTTTGTATTCTTTTCTCTATGTTTTTCTTCACGCTTGAGCTTATTGTTTATTCACATAATATCAGACATTTATTTTGGTATCTCATGAAGCTGTGGGCCCATTAATATTTTTCTATGACTTGTGTTGGTCATGATTCTTTCAGCTGTAGGCCCATTAATATTCTTTTATGACTTGTATTGGTCATGATTCTATCAGCTGGCATTTCAGAAAGATCTGGGTCGAGGTGAATCCAGCCTTGAGTGGGTGGGAGCAGTTAGTGTCCTGTAATGATTAGGATCGAATGGCTGAAATCGATTAGTGTCCTGTAATGATTAGGGTAGAATGGCTGAAATCGATTAGTGTCCTGTAATGATTAGGGTAGAATGGCTGAAATCGATTAGTGTCCGGTAATGATTAGGGTCGAATGGCTGAAATCACTTGTGTCCGGTAATAATTAGGGTCGAATGGTGAAATTGATTAGTGTCCGGTAATGATTAGGGTCGAATGGTGAAATTGATTAGTATCCGGTATGATTAGGGTCGAATGGCTGAAATCGATTAGTGTCCGGTAATGATTAGGGTCGACTAGTCATTTAGGTTGATTCGTATCTTGTCATAATTATGGTCTCATTCGGTATCCAGTCATGAATTAAGTAGTTTTATATCTCTTCTTAATTATGTAGATTAGGCCCTACTATTTCGTCATAAGTAGGGTTTCAACCGGTATCCCTTCATGATTTGCGTAGACTGATAATTGTCATAACTATAGTATATCAGTTTGAATCTCTACATGATTTGCACAGACTGATAATTGTCACAACTGTAGTATATCAGTTAGAATCTCTACATGATTTGTGCAGACTGATAATTGTCAAAACTGTATTATATCAGTTAGAATCTCTACATAATTTGTGCAGACTATTAGGGTTTCAATTAACTTTTGGTTATAATTCAAGACAGGTATCTTGTCAAAATAATGATATATCAGTCGATATATAATAATTATTAAATAAACTGATATATCAACATAAGTAAGGTCTGAACCGGTACCCTCACCATGTAGATTTATATCTTAATGTAATTATAGCCTTCTTTAGTGTCAGCTCCTGGTATCTCTTCATCATTTAAACTTCTTACCAAAGAAAAAGATAAATCCATCTTTTAATCTATATTTAGCGAGCCCTCTTTCACCCACTATCTCTTCAACATATGATTATAATTATCAATATGTGTTCAATTGAACAATAAATTTATTAAATCAATATATAATCAAATATACAACAAATGAATATAATCAAAGAGCATTGACATTTACACCACTTCTCAACAATGTTTGATTAACGCAAGGCAATCATTCAGTTTATCCTAGCACAGACATCAGCAGTCAAATTAACATGTACATAACCTTTTCAATGATGGCCACTGTCACTAGTATGTGTTCACAATCACGTGGTTTGCAACAAGTCACTGTCTTAGATGACGGTCCAATTCTAGGTACGTTACACGACTGTTCCAGAATATTCAATGCGCTCACAAAGCACACAGTGGAGAACCATCCAGAACTTTGCATGCACTAACAAAGCACGTCACACAGTATGTTCTAGAATCTTCGTGTGCGCTACTCAGTGAGGCATGTTCAAAATAATCTTCAAGAATTATCGAGACCAAACTCAAACCTCAATTTTTGCTGTATTGGCTCTTGAATTTACATGAATCAATGAAATCAACTTACAGCAACACTTTACTGATAAGTTCAATGATAACAGATATACACACCAATGTGATCCAGTAGAGTACAGTAGTCACTGCGAGCTGAAGCGAGCACAAGACTATGCAAAAGTCAAATTAAGGCAGCACTAAATTTCAGGCATATTTCATTAAGGCAGCACTAAATTTCAGGCACATTAGTTTCATATAAACTAATTTCTCCCATACAAACATTCTCAACTTACAAAACATCACTCTCGAAGACGCAAGTGTGCGCGGAACTATCCGAGAATTACTTTCAACCGCATTGGTTTGAGTAAAATCATAGTGTTCCGCTAAGCCTGGCAATATATTATTTTATTTAATTATGCCCTGTTATAATTAAGCCGAACAGCACTTGATTAACCTCTGTGAAGCAGCTAAAAGTAGCATTGCTTTGAAGATTGTGCTGGGCAAGCGATGGAGAAGTACCGCTACTGACACAGAGGTAATCGATAAATTCAGACCACGAAGTTGAGTCGCTTGGAGACGGCGTGGGGTAAAGGCTGCTATGCACTCGTCTTGCGCTCGGGAGAATCCTATTTAAAAACAGGCCAGGATTAGACTTGCTCAGGAAGAATCCTATTTCAAAACAGGCCAGGATTGGATTTGCTCGGGCAGAGTCCTGTTTCAAAATAGACCAGGATTGGGCTTGCTCGGGTAAAATCTATTTGAAACAGACTAGCATTGGGCTCGCTCGGGCAGAATCCTATTACAAAACAGACCAGGATTAGACTCTCTCATTCAGAATCCTATTTCAAAACAGGTCAAGATTAGACTCGCTCATTCAGAATCCTATTTCAAAACAGGCCAGGATTAGACTCGCTCAGGAAGAATCATATTCGAAAATCGAAGTTGAATGCTAATTTGAAACAGACCGGAATTAGATTTGGGTAGCATCCTATTTCAGAACAAGTCAGGTTTAGATTAGCTCAGACAAAATCATTTGTGAATATAATGCAGCTCGTTGTTCAATCCCTTGGGAACAATACAGCTAGGAGTTCATGCAGGCAGGATACCGGGGGGGGGGGCTAATTGTTCAGTCAGCCAGGATCCTAGAGGGGGAAATACGGCTAGTTGTTCACACATGCAAAATCCTAAAGATAAAATACAACTAGTTGTTCAGTCAGCCAGAATCCTGTTGGGGAAAAATACGAATAATTGTTCAGGCAGGCAGGATCCTATAGGGACAATACAGCTAGTTGTTCAGTCAGGCAGGATCCTTTGGGGAAAAATACGAATAATTGTTCAGTCAGGCAGGATCCTATGGGGACAATACAGCTAGTTGTTCAGTCAAGTAGAATCACGTAACACAACGTTTTGGTCAGTTAAGTGTCATGTCAAAAGAAATCCTTTGACAGGACTGCTCAAGGTTCAGTCAAACAAAACACTATGACATGACATGACATCTTATTTCATTAAAGTGTTCAGAATCCTAAAAATAAAATAAGAATCTTATGGCAAAACAGAATAATATGTGTTTGGATATTAAAAAAAAATTATAATGGAACGGATTTATTTGATCAGTACAAAATCATATGGCAAGAAGTTAAAGTTAGTCTATGTGTTCGGCCATTCAATCATCAAGTTTTATTTCGTCATTCAGTCATCAAGTTTTGTTTCGTCATTCAATCATTAAGTTTTGTTTCGTAAGTCAGAATCATCTGACCATACCGTACAGCTATTTGATTGATCAACATAGATTTATAAACAGGTCAGTATTTTTTTTTATCAACCTATATTTATAAACGGTCAGTATTTGTTTGATCAACATACATTTATAAACAGGTCAGTATTTGATTGATCAACATATATTTATAAACAGGTCAATATTTGTTTGATCAACATATATTTATAATCCTGGTCTAGGATTTAGAAGGCTGGAACCAGTGCACGTTGGAGGAGAGGGTCCAATTGCAAGTGGGGGACTGAGGGCAGAACTTTCTGTCTATTCAGGGGGGGGGGGGAAGATGAGCTCTATTTACCAGACCCATACATCTGAGACAAGGCGGAGATATTTTCTACCTTGTCTTGCACTCTCACAAGACATATGTGTCTTTGGTAGTGACGTGATGTGACTTTGGATGTCTAGAGGTGGTAGTGACGTGATGTGACTTTGGATGTCTAGAGGTGGTAGTGACGTGGTGTGACTTTGGATGTCTAGAGGTGGTAGTGACGTGGTGTGACTTTGGATGTCTAGAGGTGGTAGTGACGTGGTGTGACTTTGGATGTCTAGACCTTTCTTGGCTTGCTGACCAAGCATCGTGATAATTATGGTCTCGGGGTGTGGGTGGGACATGGGGGCATGAGCGCGTTTAACTCCGAGAGAGACAAAGTGAGAACAGAGATCACTCCGTAACAGATATCTGAGATAAGCAAACATTTTATTGCACTGAGAACACAAACTGTTCTCTTCCACTCTTTCATTCTGGAATGAACTTTAACAAATAAACGTCATATTGTAGCCTTACCACAAATGTCAGTCTGTCTTAAATCTATTCTTATAATATAATAAAGTACTAATGTCAATACAGTAGTGAAATAAATACTAATATCAATACAGTAGTGAGTAGTGAAATAAATACTAATATCAATACAGTAGTGAGTAGTGAAATAAATATTAATATCAATACAGTAGTGAGTAGTGAAATAAATATTAATATCAATACAGTAGTGAGTAGTGAAATAAATACTAATATCAATACAGTAGTGAGTAGTGAAATAAATATTAATATCAATACAGTAGTGAGTAGTGAAATAAATACTAATATCAATACAGTAGTGAGTAGTGAAATAAATATTAATATCAATACAGTAGTGAGTAGTGAAATAAATACTAATATCATTGCTGTAGTGAGTTGTGAAACAAAAGGATCAAAAACGTCATCTGTTATTAATGCTCGTGAATTTTCCCACACAGAATATTCGCTATTTCTAGATAAAGCCTTTCTTAGGCTATTCATTCATACAAAATTTTCGATCTATCTTCACACTTACACCGGTCTCCCGTTACACATCGTTTTACTTTGAGAAAAGCACCTGTTATCCGTTTGTCTTCCCTATTTAAAGACTTAGTCACGTTATGTATTTTTGTCACAACTAGACCTAAGGGTCAAGGCTACTTCCCACGCTCCACTCATTCACAAGTTAATTCTCTCCCCCCGCCCCAGACTTCCGAGTGAGTGTTCCCATTGAAGCGCTCAGCGGTCAGGATTACCCCCATCTGCACACTTTAATTGATGTCAAGTCTCTCTTTATACACCTACGCATGTTTACTACAACTGCACCTGTCGGATTTCTGCACACATTTCTTGACCAAAGTTCATGGCCAAATGAAAAACACATTTAAATTCCAGGAAAACATGATTGGGATCTACTAGTGACGTGAATAACTACGTCAAACTTGTGTGCTGGCACTAGACTTTATCACCTTGTGTCTAGATTTTATTCCTTTACTTTCTCTTTTTTTAATGCGAAGTTTAATGCCATCGACTGACAATTTGTTATTTGGCATTATTTGTAAATACATTTAAAACCTCACACGCAGTCTTGTACCATACTCTGTCTTGTGTAAAACGCCACACGCGGTGTCTTGTGCCATACACTGCGTTTGTTTGACAAGTTGTGTATCATACGATGAGCCTTGTGTAATATGCTTTCTTGATTTGTATGCAGTCTTGTGTACTTTGATGTTTTAATAGTATAATACATTTTGACTAGGTTATATTTTCTGTTTCATGTCTGCTGTAATGCATCCTTACAATGCTCTGTTTCATGTCTACTGTAATGCATCCTTACAATGTTCTGTTTCATGTCTGATGTAATGCATCCTTACAATGCTCTGTTTCATGTCTGCTGTAATACATCCTTACAACGCTCTGTTTCATGTCTGATGTAATGCATCCTTACAATGCTCTGTTTCATGTCTACTGTAACCTATCCTTTTAATGTTCTCTGTTCCGTGTGTGGTGTGTTTTTTTTAAAAAGGTGTTGTAAACAATAATTAAAACACTAACTGGCCAACCACACGTCCACCCACACTTCAGCGGTGTCAGGTGTCACGAGTATTTAAAAATTACAATTACAACCGGCTATGACGAGACCCCTAATGCCAACCTGACATAGGTACGAAAGCAAAGATAACATATACAAGAAAACAAATACTCGCAAGTTTTCGGATAAAATAGAAAATCTTTATAAGGAAAAGGTATTAATGGCACGAAAGAATCAGTATATCAGACAATAGTTAGACAGTGTTCAATAGTTAGACAGTGTCCGCTTTGCACGATAGGGATAAGAGTTTGGTGATATTTGCCCTTTAGACTTGCCGAACTGTGACCACTATGGATGATGGTGAGCAGTGATGCGGTTCTCGCATCCTGGTCAGACACGCATGTGGCATAGGCTGGCCGCTGTAGGCTTTTCCGTCTACTTGTGATCTGTTACGAGGACCGTGTCGGACATGGCCTGAAGCGTCATAGGGGCAGACGGGATATCAGCGGATTGCCGATACGTAGTAGATAAAAAGCCGATTGAACTACACATACATCGACATTCCCTAAATACAGGGTGTCATCTTGCACACCAACACACATTACTCATACATGGAAAAAAAAAGGAAATACAGATGGCAAGGGATAGAGATGAAAAATAGAAAAGAATGAGTTAAATGATGAAAATATATATATATATATAATTATAAAGAATATACTTAATACACGCTAGTTATAATTGCGACTACTTACAAATTTTTAAACTATAAGTTCTACCTGATTGACCTTTCTCCGCATAAAAAGACCCCTGAAACCAGTGGTATTCTGGGAGAGGGTTCTAAGTACTGCTGCTCGGCTAGCGACTATTCTCATCGCTCTGAGGGTCGGAGAGTGTTCTTGACGTGAAAAGGGACAGTAACATGGTCAGTCTGGCTAAATATCCAGGATATAATTACAACCTGGTCTCCCGGAGACTTAGGCCACCCAAGTGGTGTCAAGATCGCTCGCCTCCAAGCGTGAGGGGGGAGGGGAGGGCGGGAGGCAATGGTTAAAGAAATTAGCGTCTGCTCTTACCAGTCTGGCATGAAAATGTATCTAAAGATGAATGAAAGTTAGGCGGTCGGGTCTCGTCATTTCAAACTCTGTTGTAACGTATTCTTACAATGTTTTGTTTCATGTTTGCTGTAACATATCCTTACAATACTCTCTGTCCCGTGTCTGCAGTAAGGTATTCTTACAATATTCTGTTTCATGTCTGCTGTAACATATTCTTACAATATTCTGTTTCATGTCTGCTGTAACATATTCTTACAATATTCTGTTTCATGTCTGCTGCAACGTAGACTGACAATGTTCTCTGACTCATGGTATCCTGTAGTGCATTCTTACAATGTTCTGTTTCATGTCTGTTGTAACATATTCTTACAATGTTCTGGTTTTATTTCTGCTGTAATGTATTCTTAAATGTTCCCTGTCCCATGTCTGCTGTAACATAGTCTTACAAAGTTCAGTTTCACGTCTGCTGTAACGTATTCTTACAATGTTCTCTGCCCAATATCTGTTGTAACGTATTCTTACAATGTTCTCTGCCCAATATCTGTTGTAAAGTATTCTTACAATGTTCTCTGCCCAATATCTGTTGTAACGTATTCTTACAATGTTCTCTGCCCAATATCTGTTGTAACGTATTCTTACAATGTACTCTGTCCCATGTCTGATGTAACGTAGTCTTACGATGTTCTTTTTCATGTCTGCTGTAACGTATTCTTACAATGTTCTCTGTCCCATGTCTGATGTAACGAAGTCTTACAATGTTCTGTTTCATGTCTCTGCTGTAGCGTATCTGTGGTGGAGTAAATTGTTATATAATTTGTTAAATGTCAACATGACATGACTTTCGGGTACTGCACATGATGATATTTTTGTAAATACCAGAGTTGAAACAACAACTCAGGCAACGAATATGCTAGAAATTGCTGATAAATCCAAACCAGTTCCAAGCACATGAGTAGTTTTCTAACTAATAGTCTCATACTTGCACATAACAATTTCATCCAATGGGGACAGTGGAGAGCTACTCTGTTTAAGAAAGTTCTATATTCTAATCACTCTGATTCTGATGTAACTTAAGTCCAGTCATAAACACGATCGTTAGCTTATGGTGAGTTAACAGGCTGATAAAAAAGAATAGACTTAGAAATACTTTGTACTTGTTTTCTATTGATCTATGATTTGAATTGGAGAATGCTTTAGGTAATTGAACCATTATTTCTATGTTCACTAATTTGATTAAGTTGTGTACAACTTGTAAATTTTGAACAATACCATAATTCTTATGCTGTGTGAGTATCAGGCTAATGAATATTGTTGAGGATTTGTAAGTTGAGAATATGTGTAAGAGAAAAGGAGTTTAAAGATTAAATATGCCTGAAACATATAGCTGCCCTCAATTTGACTTTTACAGAGAGGAGCATGCCTTTTGATGCTTTTGGTATTTTGTAACCTTGTATCCTCTTCAGACTGAATTGACTACTGTACTCTACCAGATCACGTTGGTGTGTATCCAGCTTTGTCACCAAACTTATCAGTAAACGTTTGGCTGTCAGTTAATTCTTGTGAATTCGATTTGAGGGCCAATAAGTCAGAAATTGGGGTTTGAGCTTAGACTTAAGATTTTTATCAACATTCCTCATAGTGTGCTTGAGTGGTGCACACAAAGATTCAGAAACATTCCTTGTGATGTGCTTAATATTGCATACGAAGTTCTGGACGATTTTCCATGGTGTGCTTTGTGAGCACAGCAAAGATTCTGGAGCAGTTGTGTAATGTGCCTATAACGGCTACATTGGACAGACATCGAATAAGAAAGAAAGTGACTTGTTGCAAACTGTGTGATTGTGAACATGTGCCAGTGACAGCTTCTATCGTTGAAATGGTTATGTACATTGACTATAATTATCTCTCTAAAACTCAGCTCTCAAATCTATGACGAAGCTATATCATGAACTTGATGATGATGATATATATATATGTTAATTTGACTGTTAATGTCTATGTTAGATTAACTGAGTGTCTAACATTTAATCAGAATTTTTTACAAAGCAAAGTAAATGTCAACACTCTTTGATTATATTGATATGTTATATATTTGAATATTGATTTAATAAACTTATTGTTTATTTAAATGTATTTATTTATAATACATTTATTAACTTTCTTGCACATATATTAAAACCTTATGTTGGAGTAATAGTCGGTGGATGGGGGCTCGTTAAATATAAGTAAAACACGGATTTTTATTACTCCATTAGTAAGAAGTTTCCACCTGCAGAAACACATTATATGACAGTAAACCGTCTGTCTTATTATTGTGTAAAGAGTAGAGTTTTACGACACCTTTATAATCCGCGAAGTGAGAGACATGTTGGTCTTGTGAGAGAATTATTAATAAACATAAATTAAGATTTCTCCATCACTTGTAATTAGTAATGTGTTATTAATTAATGAATAATAACCATAACGAGTGAAGGGTGCCCAGAGGTGTCACAGTATCTTTACAAAATTATGTTTCATGTCTGCTGTAACGTATCCTTACAATGTTCTGTGTCACGTGTCTGCTGTAATGTATCCTTACAATGTTCTCTATTTCATGTCTGCTGTAACGTATCCTTACAATGTTCTCTGTCACGTGTCTGCTGTAATGTATCCTTACAATGTTCTCTGTCTCATGTGCGCTGTAACGTATCCTTACACTATTATCTATTTTATGTCTGCTGTAACTTATCCTTACAATGTTCTCTGTTTCATGTATCATAAATATTGCTGAATTGACATAATTATTGATATCTTAGCCATATTGAAGTGCCTGGTGCGTGCTAAATATTGCTTTATTGACATAATTATTGATATTTTAGCCAATTGTTGCACATTTCTGTTTCGAAAGAAATATTGATTACCTTAGGAATGCATTTGTATTCCAAACGCTATATAATTACTGTTTGCTCAGAATTATTAATTATCCTTCCCATGTAATACTGTTTCAATCACACTATATATGTATGGACATATTTGTTAATTATCGTAGCCATGTGATAATTCTCCCCCCCCCCCCCCCACACGTAAAGTTAATGCGTTTGACGAGGCAGAAATGGGAGAAATAATAGAAGTAAGCTAAAAACAGAACACTGTTTATTTGACTCGTTGTTTTCTCTCGCCATAAACACATTACTATAGTGGTTGTCATTTCTCGTCAGAAACACATCATTATGGAGGTTAGCTCTGGTCATAAACACATTGCTATAATGGTTGGTATCGTTCGTCATAAAAACGTTACTACACTGGTTGTTTCTCATCATCATCACCTTACTACAGTGGTTGTTGTCTCTCGTCATAAGCACGCTACTATAATAATTGTTGTCTCTCGTCAAAAACAAATTACTAGTGTAGTGGTTGTTGTCTCTCGTCAAAAACAAATTACTAGTGTAGTGGTTGTTGTCTCTCATCAAAAACATTCAACACATACCTATAACAATATATTTGTGAAAAGTCTCTTTCAGCTGACCTTTTAACAAAATTATAGGTCTAACAGCTGCAGCCATTTTGTTTATAAATAGACAAAATATATTCCGCTCAAACCAAGTACTAGTCCGCCATTATTTTTTTTATAAAATCGCATGTTTTATCTCTTTCAACAAAGATTTTCTAAGTTTGTATGGGAAATAACTCAGGTTTTACTAATCTTATTTAAATCAATGATTATATCCCTTTCTTAGTCATGTTGAACTAAGGCAAAATAAATGTGCACAACATGGGCATATATAAGCCATTTAACAGTTCTAAATATGCACAACATAAGCATATATGAATCATTTAAGAAATTCTATTTATAGATACAAATGAGATTACAGCGTGAATAACAGATATCATACTGAACATAATACAGTATACGAGTGGATGATTGGCACTGAATTGAAATTAATTTGAAAAAGATTTGATCATCGTTGCAGACTTCTCTTTAAAATTATTGGCATTGAATCTATCTTTACTTATAAAATATATTATTAGCCAATCACCCTCTTCCTCAAATTTTGCACTTTCTCCCTACCTGTCTATTTCTGCTTTTGGAATTAGCCTATTGAATGCACTTTCTCCATGTCACATAATGGCTTGTGTAGACCAAATCCACCCATCCTCTAAAAATAGACCACACATAAACCTACCCTCTAGAAAGGCTGACCCTTATCTTAGGGCTGGGAACAGACCTGAATGTTCCAGATGACTCACTAAACTAACCAATTAAAGTGCAGCTCAGGAACACGAACAAATATACCAGAAACTCATTTGTAAATCGTTAGTCAAATGCAGCTGCTTGTTGAGGCAACATGTATTTTGGCTCATTTATCTTTCTAATACATGTGGCAAGCCAGAAGGTGTGTTTTGGGGATAAGCCTAAGATTAAAAGCGGTCGAGGTGGCGGAGAATTAACATCTTGCTCATTTCTCAGCAAAACGTCACACACATACCCTGTTTATCTCTGCTTTTGGAATTACTGAATGCACTTCTGCCTGAAGCTGCTCTCTCTCCTCTTCTCTATCCTCCCCCCCTCTGTGTGTGTGTGTGTGTGTGTGTGTGTGTATGTATATGCGAGTATATGTGTGTTTGTGTCTACTTTCCCGTTCCCTACCTCCCTTTCGCCTATTTATCCTTGAGATCTCGCGATGAGCATTGTGAAGTGTGCATCCGTTTGCTGGCTTGAGATCTTGCGGTGACATTGTTAAATGTGCATCCATTTACCATCTTGAGATCTCGCGATGAGCAGAGCATTGTGAAGTGTGCATCCGTTTGCTGGCTTGAGATCTTGCGGTGACATTGTTAAATGTGCATCCATTTACCATCTTGAGATCTCGCGATGAGCAGAGCATTGTGAAGTGTGCATCCGTTTGTTGGCTTGAGATCTCGCTGTGAGCAGAGCATTGTGAAGTGTGCATCCGTTTGTTGGCTTGAGATCTCGCAGTGAGCGTTGTGAAGTGTGTATCAGTTTGCCGTCTTGGGCATTGACAGTACGACCGTGGTTTTGCGCTTTCCAGATGACACAAGTAGATGTGACACAGCCAGATGCGACACAACCAAGTCGAAGACATGTGGGCGCTTTTGCTGAATATATTTTGTAACGTTAAACTAAACGTCAGAGATAATACTTTATTTTATATAATCTAAAAAAAAAAACCATTTAAAAAAAAACCCAATGAATTCTTCTTTAAATCTTTGAAGAAAAACGCCAGCCATATATTTAAACATGGCAATCTTTTAGCCTCTGTTTATTTTGGAATGAGTTTATCCTAGTTTACAAGTCATTTGTTGGATTTTGTCTTTAAAATTATCAGCAGATGGCTTGATGCCGCAGGACGACTAGCACGACTAAACGAATCGTTTGATCTGTTTAGAAGATAATGTCAATTTAACATTCTTTTGTGCCAAACGCTTGCACTGAATCTCAAATACATTTACAACTTTTTCCTTTTCCTTTTGAAATTTTGTCGCATTAAGGAAAGTGGGAGGGGGTTGAGGTATTTTTTTTCTGTTGTGGTCAAAGCCAATGACTTTTCATACAAAAAAGTTAAATAAAATTTGAATGTTTAAATTGGATTTTTTGAAAATACAAAATTATAACTGTAGAAATAAAATATGAATGAAATACAATATTGTAACTGTAAGAAAGAAAGAAAGAATCTAAAATATGAATCATTGTTGATTATATATTAATTCTTGTTGATTTTGATAACATTGATTCTAAACATCAATCAATATATATTCCAGAAATTACTTCAAATTGTTATTTAATAGTTTCTGGTAATAACTTATCAGTGAATGCTAATTCTACTTTAAAATCTACTTACAAGAAATAGTGGCCATAAAGATGCGTTCCTTTCTTGACATCTTTGTGTTGTTATTCGCTGACACACGGGATGATGAACAACAACAATCCGAGCAATAGTGATCATAAACAATAATAACAATCCGAGTGAAATACATTGGTGATCACAAAGAGTAGCGACAAACTGAGTGAAATATAAAGGTGATCATAACAATAACAACAATCCGAATGAAATACCAATAGTGATCATAAGCAGTAACCACAATCCGATACATATACAATGGTTATCATAAACAATAACAACAATCCGATAGATATACAATGGTTATCATAAACAGTAACCACAATCCGATAGATATACAATGGTTATCATAAACAGTAACCACAATCCGATAGATATACAATGGTTATCATAAACAGTAATAAGAATCCGAATGAAATACAATAGTTATCATAAACAACAATAATTAAACAGTCCCGTGAAATACTTGGAGGGGGTTTTCATAAACAACAACGACAACCCAGTGGCAGCAGTATGGTTGAAATGTCGATTTGCGAACAAGTCATGGTGTTGATAGTAAACTCTCAGTCATTCGTCATCGTCATTTAAGTCACTTTAGGCAGTTGTCCGTTGTCGGCCAAATAGACATGCTTCATACCAGATGCGAATGATCATATATGTGACCCCGATGTGTACACGTTTGTTGAATTTTTAACATTTTGTGGACTTTACTGAGATGTTCGACTTTGCGACCAGGTTGTGTACTTTTCTGTGTGTGTGTTGAATTTGTAATAATGATATCAACTTTATTGAGTTGGGTAGCGAGTCTGTTGAATTTGTAATCATGATGTCAACTTCATTTAGCAGTATACTGAGCCTGTTGAGTTTGTGACTGCGACAAATATTTTTAGAAGTTGAATATTTTCATTCTGCATATGTTAATTATTATAAATCTGTACATTGTTCTCGTCAGAAGAATTAATTTTGCGAATTTCTACCTTTTTAATGTTGAATTGTGAGAGTGTATGGGGTCACGTTCATGCTTACCCAAGTAGATAACCTACCTAATGGGGTATTACGTCTCTATACGGTTAAGGAAAACGGATTTAGCCAGACGTGCGTCCTGATTAAAAGAGTGTTAATGAAGTTATCAAATGAGCTTTTAGGATTGAACACGTGCTTGGAGGGGAGGTAAGACTGGACATGGGCGTGACTCGAGGACTCGTAGAGCAAGACAGGGAGAACTAACGGCTAACAGTGTATGTGGGTTTAGCAAGTCAACCAGTGATCAACGACTATGGACTGGTTCTGACCAATCACAGTGATTTAGTGTAAGACTGGAATTGATATTAGAGACAAAATCTAGGCTGTAAATTCATTTTAAGCGGACGTAGCCAGGCCTTGTTTGGAAATATGGAATTTCACACGCCTTTCATGCATGAACGCACACATTCCAAAATTTTATGACTAAATTAGCTGGTTAGAGTTTCCCAACAACATAAGAAACTATTCGTGTGTAGTCTTGGTTAGAGTTTCCCAACAACATAAGAAACTATTCGTGTGTAGTCTTGGTTAGAGTTTCCCAACAACATAAGAAACTATTCGTGTGTAGTCTTGGTTAGAGTTTCTCACTGACATAAGAAACTATTCGTGTGTAGTCTTGGGTATCAAAATGATCATAGTTCTCTTATTTATTATTTCTCATTTCATTGACTTCTGATGATATTTAGATATATTTTCATACATTAGTGGAACATTCTCTTTTGCACACACACTCACACATATGTTCGAGTGTTTGTTTAAATCGTTATAAACCAATGCAAAGTGAAAAGGTCAAATCGTTTTATAGGTGTACAACACACACATTCAAGAGCATAGATATTTTAGCTAAATGTCATTCTAACAACTTTAAAGAGCTAGATATTTCAACTTAATATCCTTCATAATGACATCCTAACAGAAAAAACTTTAAAGAGTTAGACATTTAAACTAAATAGCATTCATAATAACAATCAGGTTATCAGTGGTGCTCCAACGGTCGGTAAGGCTAATGGATAGGTAGATAGACAGACAGACAGACAGACAGACAGATAGATAGATAGATAGATAGATAGATAGATAGATAGACAGACAGATAGATAGATAGATAGATAGATAGATAGATAGATAGATAGATAGATAGATAGATAGATAGATAGATAGATAGATAGATAGATAGACAGACAGATAGATAGATAAAATGACTGATGCTGCGGACCAGGCACGGACCTTCGCTTTCAGCCTTAAAATAAAATAAAAAAACACAACTGGCGTTCTAATATTTAAGATTTCTATGACGCTTAGATATAAAAATACACATTTGTGACATGCTGATCTAATTACGATAAAATTAATCATACCACAACTTATTTGTAAAGAAAACAACATAATCTGAAAACCGATATTTACGCGAGTGAAGCTAAGCCTAGTACATTGCACATTTATACCAATGACTTACTAACAATGAGTAATCCTAATGATAAATTATAGACAACGGAATAGTCGGAGACTTTTAAAGACGATTGCATTAGGTCATTATAGTACAAGTTATATTATTAGAAGATATTTGACTAACTATATCATCAAGTCATTGGAGAAACTATAGGTCTGAGTGGAAAGTCGAGACATAATGCGTCATAACAAGACGTAATAGTGTTACGTTTGCGTCATTTCTCTATTAATCTAGATTTAAAGATGGAGGAAGCAGATGTCATACAGTGTATTTTCCGATAAAAGTTCACAGTAAAAAAAAAGTGTATTTTAATTTAATCATATCTGTTACTGTCGTCAGCAAGTTCTTTATGCATCAAGTGCAAAGTTGCCCACCATAAGTGTTGTGCGAAAGTATTTTCACGGTATGTGACGTTAAAATCTGTAGATTGTTATAGATAAACAATTTAATTTTCAATAAAACCTGGATACTGTGGCAGTAAAAAATGTGGCCACAGTCATTATGAAGATCATACAGCTGACTGTAAAAGAGAATCAGGCCATAGTTTTCTCTCCTGCCTGCAGCAATGACTGAGGAAGAAGACGATACCAGCAGTCCATGGGAATTGGTAGGGTGCCCCAGGGATATGGAAGAAGAAATCAGTGAAATGGAAAGAGAATTGTCGAGCAAAAGAGACAGTGGTAAAGTAACTACTTGAAATGTTGTTACATTTACAGACATATTGTTTTGTTTTTATTTACACCATATTGCTTATGTCTAACGTTCCTGTTTTAATTCCATTCTGCTTAGGTTCAATGTATATCGATTGTCCTGTACTTCATCCTATTTTGTTCCATATCTATAGTTTTGGATTTTACTCCATCCCAATTTGTTCCATGTATATAGATTTGGATTATCCCATTTTGTTCCATGTACATAGATTTGGATTATCCCATTTTGTTCCATGTATATAGATTTGGCTTTTAGTGTCTCTCCATCCGTTTTGTTCTATGTATGCAATCCAGATTTGGATTTTATTCCATCCCATTTTGTTCCATGTACATAGATTTGGATTTTATTCCATCCCATTTTGTTCCATGTACATAGATTTGGATTTTATTCCATCCCATTTTGTTCCATGTACATAGATATTGGATTTTACTCCATCCCATTTTTCTCCATGTGTATAGATTTGGCGTTTGCTCTATTCCATTTTGTTCCATGTATATAGATTTATATTTTACTCCATCCATTTTGTTCTAAGTGCATAGACTTTGATTTTATCCACCCAAGTTTGTTCTATGTGCTACAGATTATTTGATACATTAGTTTATTACCATCTCTCTTTGTTTATGATAAATACACACCTCTCAATTTTGTGGGCTTGGGCGAAGAAGCAACTTCCCTACCCCTTCCAGTGCTAACATTCATGTTACAAGGGCGACACAGTAGATCAGCACTGACCTGGCATGTACCAATAAGTAGTGGACACCTCTTCAAAGGACTATGCCCACATTGTTAATTATTATGTCCCATATTGTTTATTAGTATGCCCCATATTGTTAATTATTATGTCCCATATTGTTTATTAGTATGCCCCATATTGTTAATTAGTATGTCCCATATTGTTTATTAGTATGCCCCGTATTGTTAATTATTATGTCCCATATTGTTTATTAGTATGCCCCATATTGTTAATTAGTATGTCCCATATTGTTAATTAGTATACCCCCACTACTACTCTGACCTTTTAGCCCAGTTGAACACATGATGTTGATAAATAAAGAAATATAATTTCTTAACTGTATAAATTAACTACACACTACACAGCAATTCAACATTGATCAAGTACAAATAATGGCATATACAACAAATACATACAGAGATACAAAGAATGAAAAGGTAAGTACAGACACTCCACATTTAATGACCTTCCTGTTTAACAACCACTTGGACTTATGACCATCTCTCTAGCAATCTACATTGCCTTTCTCAGTAATAGTCTTGTTCTTGCAGTCAATCAGTATTCACACAAACGATTAAGATCAACCAGTTTGCTTAACAACCTAATCGTAAGAATGGAATTTCCATCATTAAGTGGGGAGTGCCTGTATATATTATCAGTTCAAGTCTATATGCTCTCTTAATAATTGTCTGTGATTGTTCTTCTGAAATATGTCCAGTTCCCCCTTACCCTCCCTCCCCCCCCCCCCGAAAAAAAAAGCTCCTGGAGTGAACCCTATTCTCTAACAATATCACTTTACTCAAATGATGTTTAGATAACACAAATAATATACATCATGAGAGAATAAGAACAGTTCAAAGTTTGTTCACAAAGAAATGGGTCACACACCCTCCTCACTGGCAGTGTGTGACGTCAGAAGCAAAGTTCACCTGCAGGCCACATAGCAGGCAATCAAAACACTTCAATGTGAGAGTCTTCAACAGGCCACAGACAGAAAACCTCACAGACTCATTTACAGAAGGCGCCAGAGAACCAGAAATCAAGAGATCAGAGAACAACAACAACAACAAAATGCTGCCACTCCTTTCTCAAGGAAAACAATATTTGTGCATGTTAGCGCTTTGACTTTACTTTTCATCGGCCCATATATCTTTCTTAACCCTCATCAGACTTAATTTTGTAGATATAAAGTTTAGTCATTTTATTTTCTGCCTTGACTGAATGGCATTACTTCTTTTACTACACCTTTAAATAAAAAATAAATTGTACTGCGTGATTCTTTTATCAATTGTGTACATATTAATACAGATCAAAATAACTGAACAAAGTAATATTACAAAAAAAAACCCTCTAAATAATTACGAGGACAGTTTCACAAGGATTTAGACTTGACACTTAATCGCTACAAGTTCCCAATCAGTTTTATAAATGTTAGTTACAAATAAATTATCTAACATGATGTTTCCACTGAATAAAAATAAGTATAAATATATCTCAGAATTACTAAACAACACACAAGGTTAAACACGAAAATTAAAATACATTATTACTCAGCTGAAAGGAAACATGAAAATTACATCTCCATACAGCTGAAAGGAAACATTACAAGTTAGAAAATGTATGACTCTTGAGTCTACTCATGAGTGGCTTTGATTACACATATGCATCACAAGTGGGGACTTAAGGAAAAGAAGCATGTCTTTCACGCTGGAGTCACCTTCGACAAGTGACGAGGTACAAGGGGTATTTTAACAGGTTGCATGCTGCTTAACCCCTATTGGTCAGATACCGTTGACCATTATGTGGCTATTGGTTAGCCCTATTTGGCTTTCTTCTTAGAAACGCTTGCATCGTTGGATAAGTTATTTATCTATAATTTAGGAACTTCACGAGGAATGATACCCGTGTCATTTCAATATAATATTACTCCAGGAGTTATCCATTTAGGGTGAGCGGTTATGATTTTCCTATTGTGCTTTTGCATAAATATCAGTAATAATAAAGTGTTGAACAAATTTAATAATTAGATATTTCACGAGTAAAGGTCACACATGATGAAAATAAGTGACAAATAAAGTGTTGAACAAATGTAATCATTAGATATTTCACGAGTCAAGGTCTATGAAAATAAGTGACAAATAAAGTGTTGAACAAATGTAATCATTAGATATTTCACGAGTCAAGGTCTATGAAAATAAGTGACAAATAAAGTGTTGAACAAATGTAATCATTAGATATTTCACGAGTAAAGGTCACACATGATGAAAATAAGTGACAAATAAAGGAAGAGGTGGAAATATTTGTCACGCCAGATATTTATAGATTTGGATTTTATTCCATCCCATTTTGTTCCAGATATTTATAGATTTGGATTTTATTCCATCCCATTTTGTTCCAGATATTTATAGATTTGGATTTTATTCCATCCCATTTTGTTCCAGATATTTATAGATTTGGATTTTAATCCATCCCATTTTGTTCCAGATATTTCTAGATTTGGATTTTAATCCATCTCATTTTGTTCCAGATATTTATAGATTTGGATTTTATTCCATCCCATTTTGTTCCAGATATTTATAGATTTGGATTTTAATCCATCCCATTTTGTTCCAGATATTTCTAGATTTGGATTTTAATCCATCTCATTTTGTTCCAGATATTTATAGATTTGGATTTTATTCCATCCCATTTTGTTCCAGATATTTCTAGATTTGGATTTTAATCCATCCCATTTTGTTCCAGATATTTATAGATTTGGATTTTATTCCATCCCATTTTGTTCCAGATATTTATAGATTTGGATTTTATTCCATCCCATTTTGTTCCAGATATTTATAGATTTGGATTTTATTCCATCCCATTTTGTTCCAGATATTTATAGATTTGGATTTTATTCCATCCCATTTTGCTCGATGTATATAGATTTGGATTTTATTCCTTCCCATTCTGTTCCATGTCTGTAGATTTGGCTGCTACTTCATCACATTTTGCTCCATGTGTGTAGAGTTGGCCTTTACTCCAAGCCATTTGCTCCATATTTGTAGATTTAATTTTTATTCATCCCATTCTTTTCCATGTGAGTAGATTTAAATTTCACTCCATCCCACTCTGCTCCATTTATGCAGATTCGACTTTTGTTCCATCCTATTTTACTCCACGTATATGGATCTGGTGTTTATTTATCCTGCCCTTCTCCTTGCATGTAAATGTGAGTTTTATCCTGCCCTTCTTTTTGAGTGTAAATGTTAGTTTTACCCTGCCCTTCTCCTTGCGTGTAAATGTTTTACCCTGCCCTTCTCCTTGCGAGTAAATGTGGGTTTTATAGTGCCCTTCTCTCTGCGTGTAAATGTGGGTTTTATCCTGCCCTTCTCCATGCAAGTAAATGTGAGTTTTAACCTCCCTTCTCCATGCGTGTAAATGTGGGTTGGATCCTGCCCTTCTCCATGCGTGTAAATGTGGGTTGGATCCTGCCTTTCTCCTTGCGTGTAAATGTGGGTTTTATCCTGCCCTTCTCCATGCAAGTAAATGTGGGTTTTACCCTGCCCTTCTCCATGCGTGTAAATGTGGGTTTGATCCTGACCTACTCCATGTGTGGAAAGTTAGGATTAGTACTGACCTGCACCTCGATACACATATCGGTTTGTTTACTCTGTCCTGATGTTCTATTTGTGTAAGTCTGTTTTAACTTATCCTAACCTGTTCCATATCTATAGATCTGATATCTATAGAACTGTAGATTATATTAATCTATGCATTAAATTATGATATCTTTGACTCTCAATTTAATTTTTCAGATCACTTGTTGAGAAATCTATATACTTATACATTATCAGTAATCGTAGTCTATTGAGAATGTTGTCCTAATACAGGCTACATAGTCAGCTTTGTTGAGCCGTGCCTTGCATATCTGCAGTTCTCTTGCTCAGTGGGTTAAGCCTATTAGGCCTTCGCTCATTCGATTCCTAACTCTGCCACGTTAATTTTGCCATTAATGTGAGCTTTATTTGCCATATATGACAATATTGATTAATGTGCTTGTATTGTGAGCTATTTGGTACAAATAGAGAGGGCAATCTTGAAACAATAGAGTTCTGGCATTTGAATGTAAAAAACATATTTTATTATTTAATGATTGTCTCAGAATGAAACATAAAATATAGTTTACTTCTACAGAGGTAAAATGTGAAGAATTCTGCTTACCAGAAATTGTAACTAATACAAAGAGTTAATAAATATAAAATATGAAATATTTTGTATAATGTTATTTGTCTTAAAGTGCAGTGGCAGTAGATATGTATAAATAAAATTGTTTCACCAACTGTCAGAGATGATATGTAGCATTACATTTTTTTCCAGGTCTATTAAGTTCCAAAGGGTGGGTAGAGTCAAGTTGTCCCACTGTCTAAGTACCAGGGGATATTTAGTATCCAAGTTGTTGCACCATCTTTCAAGTATCTGTGGACACATAGCATCCAAGTTGTCTCAACGTCTGTCAATACCAGGGGATATGTAGTATCAAGCTTCCTAGAAACTTTCATCTCTGTCTGTGACATATTTTATAGTGTCTTAGGTGTGCAAGTAAAGCCATTGTTAAATGTTCCGAATGTAAAGTTATTTTCATTACTAAAAAGGAAAAGATTTTATCTATACTAGGAAGACTGCACAGATTTAACTATGATATTTTTAGTTTGTTGCATTTTACAAAAGATTAATACCTCGTGACTAATTGATCTTTTGTCGTCTGTTTTCTAGTGAAATGTCTTGTATTACATATAAACTGTTGTCTGCATTCCTGTGAAGATGACTGATATTGTTGTAAATTGTAAAAAATGATTATTTGCAGGATTTGAACGCAGTCCAGAGAAGGGGTTTCTCAAGTTCGCAGCCATCAGTCGCGCAATAGCAAGCGGGCCAAGCAGGCTGAAGGCAATGAAAGCTGAGCGCTTAAGCAGAAGAAACCTGGAAGCGTCGGTCTCTGGCAATACAAGTACTGCCACACCCAGCGCCACACCTCATTCTTCACTCTTCCGGAAGAGAATGATTTGCTGTGGTCAGCTCATTGTTACCTCCGCGCTTTTAATTGCAAACGTTGTCTTGCTGATTTTTCTTGTCACTGGTTTTACGGGTATTGCTGTACAACTGTGGCTAGATCTTTTTGAAGGTTTTAAAATCGGTAGTTTTCTAGTTATTATGTATGCTTTAATTAGGTGGATCGCCTTTTTTTGGTTAGTACTTGTAACTATTTTAGCCAGTGCCATAATTATTCCATTTATTTGGCTTGTCGTCATTGAAGTGGTGGGGTTTCCATGGTTGGTGTTCGATTATTATTTTCTTCCTTAAACATTGATCAATGCACTGGAACAAACTCTACTGGTAATTTCTGTTGAAGAAAAATGGAGAGGGATATCTGTAGGGAAGTAATATTAATGTTGAGATGGTGACGTAAAGGAATCGACCACTTCAACACATCACATCATATTAATGTTGGTAATATTACAAAACACATCACGTCATATTAATGTTGGTAATATTACAAAACACATCACGTCATATTAATGTTGGTAATATTACAAAACACATCACGTCATATTAATGTTGGTAATATTACAAAACACATCACGTCATATTAATGTTGGTAATATTACAAAACACATCACGTCATATTAATGTTGGTAATATTACAAAACACATCACGTCATATTAATGTTGGTAATATTACAAAACATATGCACATTTTCTATGTTTTTGTTAATAAAAGAAAGTCAAACGACAAATGCCTCCCACTTACTCCGCTATACCAAAATAAAATTAAGTTTGAAATCTTAGAGATGTATACATAGGCAATGAATTTCTGCACTTGTGTGGTTGTCTTTTGAAAATTAGGACAAACTGTGTTTTGGCACTGGTGTGGTTGTCTTATGAAAATCATGAAATAGGACAAACACTGTGTTTTGGCACTGTTGTGGTTGTCTTATGAAAATCATGAATTAGGACAAACACTGTGTTTTGGCACTGTTGTGGATGTCTTTTGAAAATCATGAATTAGGACAAACACTGTGTTTTGGCACTGTTGTGGTTGACCTTTGAAAACATTAGTTGTGATATAGGTGTTTTTTAGCACTGTGATTTGTTCTTTCGAACCTGAGTTGTGACAAAGTCGCTGTGTTTTGACACTGTTGTGTTTGTCTTTTCAAAACATTAGTTGAAGCAGGCACTGTGTTTCTGTGTTTTGTCACTATTGTGTTTGTCCATCAAAGAATTTATTGTGACAGCGGCACTGTTTCACTGAGACCTTTCAAAATATTAGTTGTGACCGAGGTGATTTATTTTTGGCACTCCTGTGTTTATCATTACAAAATACTAGTTGTGACCGAAGTCGTATGTTTTTGGCATTGCTGTATTTATCCTTACAAAATACTACTTGGAAACCGAGGCCATTTGTTTTTCGTACTGCTGTTTATCATTACAAAATACTAGTTGTGACTGAGGCCATTTGTTTTTCGTACTGCTGTTTATCATTACAAAATACTAGTTGTGACTGAGGCCATTTGTTTTTCGTACTGCTGTGTTTATCATTACGAAATACTAGTTGTGACTGAGGCCATTTGTTTTTCGTACTGCTGTGTTTATCATTACAAAATACTAGTTGTGATTGAAGTCGTATGTTTTTTGGCATTGCTGTATTTATCCTTACAAAATACTACTTGGAAACCGAGGCCATTTGTTTTTCGTACTGCTGTATATCATGCTTACCATTTGTTTTTCGTACTGCTGTGTTTATCATTACGAAATACAAGTTGGAACATAGGCCATTTATTTTTGGGACTGCTGTATTTATCATACAAAATACAAGTTGGGACCGAGGTAATTTGTTTATGGCACTGCTGTATTCATCTTTACCAAAATGCTAGATATGACTGAAGTCATGTTTTGGCACTGATGTGTTTATCCTTTCAAAATACTATTTGTGATCAAGGTTTGATACTGCTGTGTTTATGCTTACCAAAATACTAGTTGTGACCGAGGTCATTTGTTTTGGCACTTGTGTATTTAGCCTTACTTTACTTAGTTTATAGGAAGCGCTTCCGGCCTAGACCGATTTCGTCCTGGGGATTGAGGTTGAGTGTGTGTGTGTGTGTGGGGGGGGGGAATCCGTACAAAATACTAGTTGTGACGGAGGCACTAAGTTTTTGGCACTGTTGTATTACACTTTTATAATATTAATTGTGACCGAAATACTTTCTTTTGTACTGTTGTATTTATTTTTACTAAATACTAATTGTGACAGAAGCACTGGGTTTTGATAATGTTATGTTTTATTATTTCAAAATATTGGTTGTATTATCCACTGAGCACTTGAAGCAACATGCAGTTTGATGAGGTATCTTTTTGTTCTAAAATATAATTGTTAAATAAATTAACTTTAAATAACTATAAATTTATAAAACTGAAAATGTATAATACAAAATAAAAGTGTATAGTCCACATTTATGAACTATACAGTCTTACAGATCACGAGGGGAGTTTGAATGCATGCTAGTTTTCAGGAAATCCAGTAGAAACAGATATAAATGTCATTGTTAGAGAACATGACTGATTGCAGGCAACGTAGACACAGGAATATATCTCAGTGTTAAAGAGCACAGCTGACTATAGGCAATATAGACACAGGAATATATCTCAGTGTTAAAGAGCACAGCTGACTATAGGCAACGTAGACACAGGAATATATCTCAGTGTTAAAGAGCACAGCTGACTATAGGCAATATAGACACAGGAATATATCTCAGTGTTAAAGAGCACAGCTGACTATAGGCAACATAGACACAGGAATACTTAGAAATAGTAGAGAACATGTATGGATGTAGCCAGCAATAATTGATACAGGAATATTTAGCAATCACACAGGACTATATAGCAATATTAAATCATGTATTGATGCAGTCAGCATTAAAATAGTAATATATATCAATGTTAGGAAACATTTACAGACACAGTCAGCATTAACATAGTAATATATATCAATGTTGGGAAACATTTACAGACACAGTCAGCATTGATAGGCACAGGACTATATGGTAATTAAATATAGCATGTACACATGAATTTTTAGCAATATTAAAAATGTATAATATACAGTCAGCATAAATAGGAAATTGTAGCAATTTTAAACAACAGGTATAGATATAATCAGCATAGATACAGGAAAATATATCAATGCTAAAGCAGGTGTACAGATGTAGTCAACATAGGCAAAAGAATACACACACACAGATAGATAGATAGATAGATAGATAGATAGATAGATAGATAGATAGATAGATAGATAGATAGATAGATAGATAGATAGATAGATAGATAGATAGATAGATAGATAGATAGATAGATAGATAGATAGATAGATAGATAGATAGATAGATGGATGGATTACTAAACACAGAAAACTGCTGTCAACTTCTATATAAATGTTGAGGTGTCTGTACTTCTATATATAAATGTTGAGATGTCTATATGGGCTGAATGTAACTATAGACAGGAGTGTTGAGATATATGGATGGTGTGGATGTAATTGAATATAGATATGTTGAGACGTATGGATAAAGTGAATGCAACTAGACATGAATGTTGAGACGTATCGATAAGGTGAATGTAACTAGACATGAATGTTGAGACATATCGATAAGGTGAATGTAACTAGACATGAATGTTGAGACGTATCGATACAGTGAATGTAACTAAACATGAATGCTGAAATGTATAAGGGGATAAATGTAACAGTAGACAAAAATGTTGAGACGTATGGATAGGGAGAATTAACAATAGATGTTGATTTTGTGTGTTGCACTCCCTCCTCCCATATCCCGAAGCATAGGCACGCATCGTAACGAATTAATGTGACTGGTTGCCCGCCAGAAAGATTAATAAGCACACATTGTAACGAATTAATGTGACTGGTTGCCCACCAGAAAGATTAATAAGCACACATTGTAACGAATTAATGCGACTGGTTGCCTACCAGAAAGATCAATAGACTCATCATCCCAGAAACACACCATCACACTTAAATAGGTGTAGACAAAAGTTAGTATGAGAAGAGTCTTGCGAACGAGGTGAACTTGAATAATGTACTAACGTGTGCACTGAGGTTACTCACTTAGAAATTTAAATATCAAAGACAAAACAGCGTTAAAATCGTCACACTTAATCTATGCAAATAATTATATTGGTAAAGCTGCAGATTGCAAACCATCCTCGGTTCTTAAATGAGATCAAATCACAAGCTGACTAGCATCAAACTGAGTTTGTAATCTCCAAATATAAATATTAGTGTAGACATACTTCCCTCTTTGGGAGTCTCCTACAGTAGCTTGATACTTGCTTTGAATTCCTCACAGAGTTGCTGACTCGAGATGGGAGAGCAAGAGCTTAGTCTAGGATGAGTAAAGGGCAAGATGACATAGCTAGAGATTAGTCTAGGATGAGTAAGGGCAAGATGACATAGCTAGAGATTAGTCTAGGATGAGTAAAGGGCAAGATGACATAGCTAGAGATTAGTCTAGGATGAGTAAAGGGCAAGATGACATAGCTAGAGATTAGTCTAGGATGAGTAAAGGGCAAGATGACATAGCTAGAGATTAGTCTAGGATGAGTAATGGGCAAGATGACATAGCTAGAGATTAGTCTAGGATGAGTAAAGGGCAAGATGACATAGCTAGAGATTAGTCTAGGATGAGTAAAGGGCAAGATGACATAGCTAGAGATTAGTCTAGGATGAGTAAAGGGCAAGATGACATAGCTAGAGATTAGTCTAGGATGAGTAAAGGGCAAGATGACATAGCTAGAGATTAGTTTAGGATGAGTAAAGGGCAAGATGAAATAGCTAGAGATTAGTTTAGGATGAGTAAAGGGCAAGATGACATAGCTAGAGATTAGTTTAGGATGAGTAAAGGGCAAGATGAAATAGCTAGAGATTAGTTTAGGATGAGTAAAGGGCAAGATGAAATAGCTAGAGATTAGTTTAGGATGAGTATAAGGGCAATGTGATAAAGTAAGAGCTTAGTTTAGGATGAGTATAATATGGCATACAATGTCATAACACAGGTCTAGTGACAGTAGTTTGTATCCTTGAGACAAAAGTGGACCAAGCATGAGTCATTGAGCCCACTCAGATATAGATATAAAGCATCTGTGTAGATTATGTAGGAACATATACATTCCCTTTGAAGTGGCTTGCCTTAATCATTTGATACAGTGGTCCAGTATCCTGAGCTAAAACAGCGTTAAAATCGTCCCCCTTTGAAGTGGCTTGCCTTTGGTTTGTAAACATTAATAATTTGATACAGTGGTCCAGTATCCTGAGCTAAAAAAGCGTCGTCCACTAAAACAGGCTTATAGATCTCGCACCTACATATTAATAAAATAATATATTAAAACAAAGAGATTGATTTCATGAAAGTTATTTAACACGTGATATACACAGAAAGGGATATATATTTTCAGAGACTAATTACAGTTGACCTATCTTTCAGTAGGCGTCCTGTGTTAGAACACAAATAATTTATATGTTAACCAAAGAAATTAATAACTGTGCTGGAAAATCGCAATACAGTCCGATGTGCGAGAACGGCGTCTATGGAAACCAACAAGGGTACCGAGTGGGAACGGACCGATAAGTAAGAACACTTGCAGGTGTCCTCCAGGGTACAGGCGAAATCAATAAAAGATCAACGAGAAGTGTCAAGTGAAAGGTGGACTGGTAGGTTCGAACCTCTTCCATGTACGTTGAAGGAGTCAGAGACAGGCTCAAATGTCGCTCGAAATAGCATACTTGAAGGGAGCTAACCGCCATTACGTGTTGAATTGATCTGGAATTCTCTTTTCTTCGGACGTAGAAGCATGTTGTTTGTATTTTTTTAATCTGGTGATTGTAGCATTAGAAGATGCGTTGTCCATGTTTTGAAGAGTGTTATTGTAAATACCTCTGTTTGTGTAGACTGTGGGTGTCCGTAATTTGAAGAGTTTTGCTGTAAATACCTCTGTTTGTGTAGACTGTGGGTGTCCGTAATTTGAAGAGTGTTGTTGTAAATACCTCTGTTTCTGTTCACGTGGGTGTCCGTGTTTTGAAGAGTGCCTTAAATTCGACTGTTTCTGTAGACCGTGGGTGTCTATATGTGTTGCTGACTGTCTATGAAGCGTTACGTTTTGGAAGTGGTTGTGGCGTGCTCGTCCATTGCGAGATCAAGTCTGGCCAGCAAAGACGGGCTTTAGTCCGGAAATCCGTGGGCTAAAGCACTGTGAGGTGTTGTAGCAACCGTTCTCCATGCAGGGGGATAGGTGTCTTTCCAGAGACCAGGCTTGTAACACACCACGTCTGTACCTAGTGTGTGCATGCGCCTCTGTGTACTGACCTCCTCACTGGTGGTGTTGTCGACGTTGCTGGCACTGTCGTCGTGGCTGTCCCCGGTGAAGATGTTCGAGCAGCAGCTGAATCATATCGGCATTAGGGTGATTAAGTATCTCCACTGCGTGAAATGCTGCTCACTGGACCAAAATTGCTGTTGTAGTTGTTGGCATTGCTGTTGTGGCTGTTGTTGTTGATTCTGTTGCTGTATGATGTGTATTGATGGGTGTCGCCTTTATTTTTTTTCCCTGTTCTGTTTTTGATGTTGCAGTCTGACGTTTTGTTGTAAAGACTTTACCCAAGAATTTCCAACATCTCACAAAGTGCCGCTGATATAGATACGACCTAAATTTTAAACTGGTACATGATATCTTACCAGTCAAATTTATTCCTCATACCAGCCATTTACTTGGATTTTTAAAGTTTGTCGATTAAATAACATTTACTAACCAACGGTACAAAATGTTTGTGCGCTAAAAACAAAACAGAAAATGAATTTCACTTTTATCGTTTGTATTGTGGCACTCGTGTATACTGTAAATTAAAATTTGAATACTAACATTTTACGTTTAGTATAAAGGGAGAATACTCCTCTATGTTTGAACAGTTTAAGATACATGGAAATTGCTTCCCTTGCATAACATCATTTCATCACAGCCTTTTGTATTTCCACTAACTTCGTGGTATATGCGAATCTATGTCGAAATAAAGACTTTATGAAAAAAATAATGTTTAAGAAAGAAGAAAATATCAAATTATTAACAGAAAAATAAAGAAACTTTCTGTCTATACTATAATAATAAAAGTGTTGAATGCTGATCACTTACGTCAGGACTTGTTTTATTCAGTAATGTTTTTAGTTTGCTATATTACTTATTGGTGTTGCTAGAGGTTATGTTAGTTCGCTATTGTATTTATTAGTGGTACTAGAGGTTGTAATGTTAGTTTGCTATAGTAATGATTGGTGGGGATAGAGGTTGTTATGTTAATTTGGTATAGTAATGACGGGTGGTGCTAGCGGTTGTAATGTTAGCTTGGTATAGTAATTATAGGTGGTGCTAGCAGTTGTAATGTTAGTTTGGTATAGTAATGACGGGTGGTGCTAACGGTTGTAATGTTAGCTTGGTATAGTAATTATAGGTGGTGCTAGCGGTTGTAATGTTAGTTTGGTATAGTAATGACGGGTGGTGCTAACGTTTGTAATGTTAGTTTGGTATAGTAATTATAGGTGGTGCTAGCGGTTGTAATGTTAGTTTGGTATAATAATTATAGGTGGTGCTAGAGGTTGTAATGTTAGTTTGGTATAGTAATGACGGGTGGTGATAGCGGTCCTAGTGTTAGTTTGATACAGTACTCATTGGTGGTGGTAGAGGTTCCAATGTTAGTTTGCTATAGTATGTACTGGTTGTGCTAGAGGTTGTGATGTTACTTTGGTATAGTACTTATTGGTGGTGGTAGAAGTTGCAATGTTAGTTTTCTTAGTAATGATTGGTTGTGCTAGAGGTTGTAATGTTACTTTGGTATAGTACTTATTGGTGGTGGTAGAAGTTGCAATGTTAGTTTTCTTAGTAATGATTGGTTGTGCTAGAGGTTGTAATGTTACTTTGGTATAGTACTTCTTGGTCGTGCTAGAGGTTGCGTTACCTTCATTCCACCTCTAGCTTATCACACCTGTACTTCATTGCACCAGTACTTCATTGCACTCGACAACAGACACACCCACTCACATATACATACACACTACCATAATTTTATTTTTAGTATAAAGTAAACTAATTTAGGCATGGATAATCTTAATATATAATATCTAATAATTGATATAGATCACTTAGTGAAATTTATTTCATGATAATGCGCTGTTACACCAAACGACATTTTGTAAACTGAGGTGTGTTGACAAATTTCATTACTAGCTGTAAATGAGCTATATTGATACATTTCATTTACACTATAACTTGACTTGTGCTGGCATGTTTCAAAACAGATGTAAATTGAGTTGAGTTAACACATTTCATTAACAGCTGTAACTGAGTTATGTGTATTTCACTAAATCGTTTAAAGAGAACTGTGTTAACACATTTCAAAACAGCTGTAACTGAGAACTGAACTGTGTTGACACATTTCAAAACAGATGTAATTGAGTTAAGTGTTTTTCACTAAATCTTTTAGACTGAACGGTGTTAGTACATTTCATTAACAGTTGCAAACTTTGTTTATCCATTCTCCAAGACTTCCGGTTTTTCGCCTTTCTTTGTCTCTCGTTTTCTTTCTCTTCTCACTCACAGCTTTAAATCTTCGTAAAATCTTCAACTGATTCTTTAGTGTTTCTACTGATATAGTCATTATCAACTTTTCAATTTGGAATAAATATTTATTGAACAATCAACAGCACTCGTTTTAAAATAATGATTAGCACTCTTTTAACAACAGCAACTACAAATAGTAAAGTCAAGAAGTCGTCATTAACTCCCTTTTCAAACAACAAATAGTAAAGTCAAGAAGTCGTCATTAACTCCCTTTTCAAACAACAAATAGTAAGTCAAGAAGTCGTCATTAACTCCCTTTTCAAACAACAAATAGTAAAGTCAAGAAGTCGTCATTAACTCCCTTCTCAAACAACAAATAGTAAAGTCAAGAAGTCGTCATTAACTCCCTTTTCAAAAAAAATATCACCAATAACGAATTAAAATTTAATGATATAATATAATATGTGTCGCAATTTAAAAATTCTTCGTAACTTTTATACGCCTTAACAGAAAGGATTTAAGTGAACATATTAAAATAAAACATTAAAAATATTTAAATTCAGATTTGACAGTTCGTCCTTGAAACAATTATTTGCATAAACTGTACAGATTCTAAGCAGCATAAAGCAGAAGATGATTAAAGAAGATGAATACTGAAGATACATACAGAAGATGAATAATGAAGATAAATACAGAACATAAATATTGAAGATGATTTAGATATAAATTTTGAAAGACTGGAATATATAGTTTGAAAGCACACAGGAACAATATCTCTGAAACCTAGCAACCAAAAACATATTCCTCAGTTGTGGATTAATATTCTACTAGCAAGACTCAGTTCATGAAAACTTACAAATAAAAAGACCCCTCTCCAGCCCCAATTGGCCTTATATCATTTGATGAAAAATGTGACTTTTGGTAAGCAGACATTTGTTTGTTAGTTTTCGTGTAACGATATCCTGTAGTAGGATATTTATTTGATGAAAAAGGTGACTTTTAGTAAGCAGACATTTGTTTGTTAGTTTTCGTATAATGATGTCCTGCTAGTAGGATATTTATTTGATGAAAAAGGTGACTTTTGGTAAGCAGACATGTGTTTGTTAGTTTTCATGTAATTATGTCCTGCTAGTAGGATATTTATTTGAGGACGTACACTTAAGGTGCAGACTTTTCAAGTTATAATTATAATGCTAACATGGATTGATTTTAAGCTCTGGTATTTATATTTATGACAGTTGTGCTTTATTAACATTTTGTTACAATATAATAAGTTCCTTCATTTGTTAATGATTTTATCTCATGTGGATTTGATATTTTTACTGTTTCATCTTCTTGGAATGTCTTCTCAAAGTTCATCTCATTATCATTGAAGCTAGGGCTATCACACTTAGCCGTGATTTTCTGCGACTTGTCTGAGTCCATTTTTTCATCTTTAGAAAGTCCGGTGCGAACTTCCCACGTGAGAAGAGCAAGGGCAAGGGCAAACAGCGTGCAGGCAAACGCTTTACTTGCTGTCTCCAACCCAATGTAACGGTGTCGTAGCGTGCTGACGTCATAAAGGTCGCAATTGCCGGATCTGCCACATGTCGTTTTCCACAGAACACAAGCAGTGTCAATCACGGCGCCATAAACGATAGGCGCAGGTATAAAAGCTGGCAATACAAACAAGACAGATTATCATACACCTTATATCGCAGGTATAAAAGCTGGCAAAACACACAAGACAGTTTATCATACACCTTATATCGCAGGTATAAAAGCTGACAATACAAACAAGACAGATTAACTATTACAATGATGACGACAATGATGAATGAGATAATAGACTACAAGTGACCAATATATTTAAATACGATAAATATTTTATTCACTGGGCAGTGGACAATACAAGATGATTACATTTAACCCCGAAAATATGTTTTGGTGTTCTTTGGATAATGAATAACATCTAATCAAGATATTTAATGACGGTAAATCTATATCCGTAATTTCCAGTCTGTGTGGCAACAAGTACTATAAGGTACAAGTGTTAAGAGCAAGGCATTAGACAGCACAAATTAAAAAAAAGGCAGAAAGGTACTATGCAAATGTTGGCAGAGATGTACTATACAAATGTTGACCGTAAGGTACTATACAACACACATGTTGACCGTAAGATACTATACAACACACATGTTGACCGTAAAGTACTATATATAACAAACATTGGCAGTAAGGTACTATACAACTATTGACAGTAAGGTATATACAAGTGCTGACAGTAAGGTACAATACAAGTGTTGACAGTAAGGTATTATACAACTATTTACAGTAAGGTATTATACAACTATTGACATTAAGGTACTATACAACTATTGACAGTAAGATACTATACAACTATTGACAGTAAGATATATACAAGTGTTGTCAGTAAGGTATATACAAGTGTTGTCAGTAAGGTACAGTACAAGTGTTGACAGTAAGCTACAATTCAAGTGTTGACAGTAAGCTACAATACAAGTGTTGACAGTAAGCTACAATACAAGTGTTGACAGTAAACTACAATACAAGTATCTGTATTAGGGACTGTATGATAATCGATTTCCAAAGATATAGGTATCAGACGCTGAAAATCTTCTTACCAACAATTGACATTGTAAAGGCTAATAGTCCCAAGGCAAGGGTTTTATCTTCGTTAGACACACATCTGCAAAATCAAAGTATAGATAATTAGTACCATTGTTTATTCACCATCTTAAAACATCAGATTAATAAGTTACATAAAGTTCGTAATCCTTATTTTAATCTTTTGTTTAAACATCATAATTTAATAATGAGTTTTTCTTTGCATTTATAAAGAATAGTAAGTATTCTGACCATATAAATACTTTGTAAGTACCAAACTTATTGTAAAATCTTATGTAATGTTGCATGTTGTTAGTACCAAACTTATTGTAAAATCTTATGTAATGTTGCATGTTTTAAGTATCAAAGTTATTGTAAAATCTTATGTAATGTTGCATGTTTTAAGTATCAAAGTTATTGTAAAATCTTATGTAATATTGCATGTTGTAAGTATCAAACTTATTGTAAAATCGTATATAATGCTGCGAGATTTGTACACTGATTATCATGATATAAATTTAAGAAAATATACTGAAAGTTAAAATTTAACTTAAAAATAATGATTAATATAATTAATTAATTAGCAAATTCTATGATACATTTAAACTATAATTAATGAACCACGCATTTTTATATATTTTAGTATGATACCTGTATTATTCACCTCATAACCAATGTCAATATTATAAAGGATATGTTTTGCTATTATCTTCCATACTATATATTAAGACTGTCAATACTAAGTATATCTATAAGCCTCATGATGTCATTACGATGCTGGTGTTTTCGCCTCATGACATCATTACGATGCTGGTGTATTCGCGTCATGACATCATTACGATGCTGGTGTATTCGCCTCATGACGTCATTACGATGCTGGTGTATTCGCCTCATGACTGTCTCTATGATGCCTGCCTATTCGTCTCATGACGTCACTAAGACGTCTGTCTTTTAATCTCATGAGGTCAATGCAATGTTCGTCTTTTCACATCAAGACTGTCACTACGATATCCGTTGCATTCACTTCAAGACTGTCACTATGAGGTCTGTTGTGTTGACCTCATGACCGTCACTATGATGTCTCTTGTGTTGACCTCATGACTGTCACTATGATGTCTGTTGTGTTGACCTCATGACTGTCACTATGATGTCTATTGTGTCTGACCTCATGACTGTCACTATGATGTGTGGTATGTTGACCTCATGACTGTCACTATGATGTTTGTTGTATTCACCTCATGACTGTCACTATGATGTCCGTTGTATTCACCTCATGAATGTAACTATGATGTTTGTTGTGTTCACATCATGACTGTCACTATAATGTTTGTTGTGTTCACCTCATGACTGTGACGAAGATTGGGGTGACACACATAGCGCCGAAGGCTGTGGAGAGGACCTGAATGATGATGAACGGGATTAACAATGAGCAGGGAGTCGGACACGTTCCCAACGTGACGCTGCCGTTAACAGCAGCCCCACAGTCCAAGAATGTCTGGAACAGTCAAAACAATTGTAAAACTTCATTATTCATAATTTCATTAGTGAGTAGACTATGTACCTTAACAATCAAACAATTGTAAAACTTCATTATTCATAATTTCATTAGTGAGTAGACTATGTACCTTAACAATCAAACAATCGGTCAAACTGCTGAGTTCCCGTATTCATGTGCATGCTATTACATATGTGTGTTTGAATGTGTGTAGAAAAGGATTGATGAAAATTCTACTTTGTATTGTTTTTCTATCGCTTTTTAGGGAAAAGATCGAGCGTTTAAGTAACTTGTCTACCAAAATCAGCGTCATCTCAACCTAAACCTACCTACCGCTATGAGACAGTACTGTTTGAATTTGCCTGAAGATTAAACATAAAGTATCCACAGTTTAATAGTACTGTTTGAATTTGCCTGAAGATTAAACATAAAGTATCCACAGTTTAATAGTACTGTTTGAATTTGCCTGAAGATTAAACATAAAGTATCCACAGTTTAATAGTACTGTTTGAATTTGCCTGAAGATTAAACATAAAGTATCCACAGTTTAATAGTACTGTTTGGATAAGCATGAAGATTGAATTAACAAGGAATCAACAATTAAACATACCGTTTGACTTAGTTCGGCAAGATAAAAACAATATGTTCACTAGAAAATAGCACTTTTACTTTTTCTTCAGAAGAACGAAACATGCCGCACCATTCATTTCACAAAATTGCTGACCTACTTACAACATAGTGCATTACTGGCCCTGAGTACTCACAGAGTGCATTACTGGCCCTGAATACGCACACAGTGCATTACTGGCCTGAGTACGCACATAGTGCATTACTGGCCCTGAATAGGCACACAGTGCATTACTGGCCTGAGTACTCACAGAGTGCATTACTGGCCCTGAGTACGCACATAGTGCATTACTGACCCTGAATACGCACACAGTGCATTAGTGGCCCTGAGTACGCACAGAGTGCATTACTGGCCTTGAATACGCACCATCTTCCATCTAAACACGTGTGTACGAACGCATTGCCAGTCTTGGTGTATAAAGTACTATTTACACATACGATTGTATTAATAGTAAAGGAGTAAATTGTACAACAAAACACACTTACATACGAATGTATTAAGGATCCAAACACAACATTTAATACACGCGCACGGATGTGTTAACGGCCCTGATGGAAATCGTCCTACACACATACATGCACGCACTATATATAAATACAGAAACATTAACGCCTAATGTATATCGCCCTATACAACATACATATTTATGTACGTAATTATTTATACCCCCATACATAAAACATTACAAAAACCATTAACGACATGATGCATATCGTCCAACAAGCACACACAAACACACACATACGTACAGATACATTAACGATCCTGGTACATCCGGCATGACAAGGAGAAAGAAATGTTTGTTGTCCATCACAAACAGGCAGGTACTGACTTCTATCACACCGACACGTCACAACACCATCGTCGAGGACATGGTCTCTAAAAAAAACAAAAAACATTTAGAAAGGTGGGAAGATACTTTCGGTGTAACAAAAGAAATTGGCAATTCCCCAACATAATAACATTTAGAAAGGTGGGAAGATACTTTCGGTGTAACAAAAGAAATTGGCAATTCCCCAACATAATAACATTTAGAAAGGTGGGAAGATACTTTCGGTGTAACAAAAGAAATTGGTAATTCACTCTCTGGAATTTCTTAGAACTTATTGAACATGGATAGTTACAATGAATGTAATATGCTCGCGAGAAATACTTAGAACTTAGATTGGTACAATAAATGTCATCTACTCTCATGGGTCACTTAGAACTTAAGTAAAATAAATGTCATCTACTCTCATGGGTCACTTAGAACTTAAGTAAAATGAATGTCATCTACTATCATGGGTCACTTAGAAATGAACCCATTGTACTGTACCTCACTTTGCACCTAGAGCATTTAAAAAGAGATGAAATAATATTTAACAGATACAAAAATAAACGTAATACAATAAGTTCAAAAGTAGATGTACATAATGGATGTACTGAAGGATGTAGTGATATAAAAAGGTGATAATAGATGTAATAATTTATATAATAAAATACATACGAGGATTTCTGCGGTGAGATAATTCAGTAAAACACGAAGTATTTTCAATGCTGCTCCGTTTTAGGGAGTAAAGTAAAGCAGCAAACTATTGTTCCTTTTCAGTACGAAACACAAACAGTGCTTTACCAACTGACGTTGATATGACTGGCTAACTTGTTTAGAAACACAAACAGTGCTTTACCAACTGACGTTGATATGACTGGCTAACTTGTTTAGAAACACAAACAGTGCTTTACCAACTGACGTTGATATGACTGGCTAACTTGTTTAGAAACACAAACAGTGCTTTACCAACTAACGTTGATATGACTGGCTAACTTGATTAGAAATGAAAACTGCTTTACTGCAGTGGAGTTGATATGATTGGCTAACTTGTTTAGAAAAGGTTGCACACGTGTCACCGGTGAACTATACGCCCCCTCATAATGACGGGTGATTATAATATCAAAGACGTGGTGCATTATCTGCTTATAAGTCCTGGTTCTGTTTATGAAATATCCATGACGATTGGACTTCATTAAGTTTGTGCAAAAATGTCTTCTAAACAATTCATGGAGAGAATTAGCACAACTATTTGACAGTCTTCAAAGACTTATTGAATTGTTTTCAAAACAAACTGACGATTTTTATGAGATGCATTATCATTGTGTGTGTGTGTGTGTGTGTGTGTGTGTGTGTGTGTGTGTGTGTGTGTGTGTGTGTGTGTGTGTGTGTGTGTTATACGTGGATCATCATTTCGATCCGGCTGAAATTTTGGTATGTTGATGCATTCTCCTTGTCCTAATTTTGTTGAGTCTGAGTTTGGTTCATCATTCAAGTGAGGGGAGAAGATAGTTAAATATAACACAGTTTAGTATCACTGTTTACACTGACCTCAGCTCAATATCAGTTTTACACTGACAGTTCAATATCACTATGTCAAGTAAGGGAAGAAAGCATAATCATTGTAATTATTTACTCGAGTGGAGTTTTGCTTGTGCCTACTTCCCCTTAATGAATTCCTTTGTGTAAAACTCAAGATAAACATTGCAAAACACGACTTGAAGATGACTTTGAACTAACTGAGGATACCTTTGATAGTAATGAAGAAAACATTTGATTTTAATGAGAATATTTTTGCATTTACTGATTTTAATTACAAACATGCTGAAGATAACTTTGAATTTGTTGCGGTTTATCTAATTTTTGAATAATTTTTTAGTTGCTGTGAATAAGTTTGAATTTACTGAGATAATTTTGAATTTACTGAGATAGCTTTGAGTGTATTGAGATAACTTTGAGTTTATTGAGATAACTTTGAGTGTATTGAGATAACTTTGAGTTTATTGAGATAACTTTGAGTTTATTGAGATAGCTTTGAGTGTATTGAGATAACTTTGAGTTTATTGAGATAGCTTTGAGTGTATTGAGATAACTTTGAGTTTATTGAGATAACTTTGAGTGTATTGAGATAACTTTGAGTTTATTGAGATAACTTTGAGTGTATTGAGATAACTTTGAGTTTATTGAGATAATTTGGAACCTACGACTGACTTCCTTCATCCTTTGTTCACAGGATGTTTCTTGGCCACTGAACTGACGGCGATAATACATTTGTATTTTCTCATTGCCAGAACCAGCCGGAAATTATTGTGTCTATTCTGAACTTACTTTCCGTGCAATAACAGTGATTTTACTGTAAAAAGAAGCCATGACTGTGTACCTTACATGAAGACCAACGATGTTCTGTCCTTCACAGCCAACGAACACGTTTACTCCCGCAAGGACGGTTGATATAGTACATGACGTCACCACTAAGCGGAGACAACCCCGGCGTGTCAGATTCATTTTCGTCACTAGAAGTCCTCCGGTAAACGTGCCAATTCCACCCAGTACAATATTTGACAAACCTTCAGTGCAAATACAGCATTCCTTAGGACATAAATGCTGATTCTACTGTTAGAAAATGTATGCTACAATATAATTTCATCATTATTATTTAGTCCTTGTCATTTAACATCTCAATCATTATCATCCCAGTAAAGCGATTGTTCTTTAAAAGTGCAAAGCTTTCTTTTAACATTCACACAACATTCACAGACAACGCGCCTGAGAACTGAGACAATCCATAACTGTCTGGACAGAAGAAAAAAAAAGATGAGTAGAATATGAACTTTGACCTAAATGCAAACTCACTTTCACCTGCTGACTACGTCATTATGGGCTGACAGAAAACAGAGACCAGTTAGCTGCAAGGTATGCTTGGGTTTTATTAACGATAATTGAACGTGTGCCATAAATCCATAGACAATTTACGTGTAGAAGTGTGCGACTCTCACTAATCAGTAATAACGCTGTAGAAGTGTGTCAGTCTTGCTAATTACTGATAATGGTGTAGAAGTGTGTCAGTCTTGCTAATTACTGATAATGGTGTAGAAGTGTGTCAGTCTTGCTAATTACTGATAATGGTGTAGAAGTGTGTCAGTCTTGCTAATTACTGATAATGGTGTAGAAGTGTGTCAGTCTTGCTAATTACTGATAATGGTGTAGAAGTGTGTCAGTCTTGCTAATTACTGATAATTGTGTAGAATTGTGTCAGTCTTGCTAATTACTGATAATGGTGTAAAGTGTGTCAGTCTTGCTAATTACTGATAATGGTGTAGAAGTGTGTCTATCTTGATCTTTATTGATAATAGTGAAGAAGTGTGTCAATCTTGCTAATTATTGATAATAGTGTAGAATGGTGTCTATCTCGCCAATTATCACTAACAGTGTAGGCGTGTATTCGTCTTGATAATTATTGATAAAGTTGTAGAAGTGTGTCGATCTTGATAATTATTGGTAATTGTGTATACGTGTGTGACACAATGCCACTCTATTTATTTGTTATATGATTGTTGTTATTAATAATCATCCATAACTAATTAGAAGTGATGAGAATCTCCATTTATGTTATAATAAAACACCACTCGTCTCTCTCCCTTGGTGTATATGAAGGCGCTGTAAACGTTTTCTCTTTCACAACATGAAAACAAACATTTAACATAACACAGTGTTTCCATAGGTGGAAAGTCTTACCAAAGAAGAAGATAAACCCGTCTTTAATCTATATTTTAACGAGCTAATTATTAATAATGGTGTTGAAGTTGTTATTTTAAACTGATTTCCAAGTATACAAGAATATATATTTTGCTAGCTTTTCTGTAAAAGTTATTAACTATTTCACTTTAACACACATTATTTGAATGTATGAACTTTAGTCGAAGTATCTCAATTTATTGTATCACTGCTGTTGCTTTATGTTAGATATTAACTGAGACGATTTTCTAACATTTTCCAGGTACTAATTTATCTACTCTTTTAGCAGACAAAGGGGGAAAAACGGAAGCAGGTACTACTTATGGGAGATCAAATTCCACAATTTGTTGATTCTTCAAAATGTTATTGGGACATTAATATGAGATGAAAGATCTTACTGTTGATAACTGCTATTATTACTGATTGGCAAGACTGACAAATGTCTGCAGACATATTTAGTCTTATCAAACATAAGTGTGAAAGAAGTATGTAATCAGTCTTACCAAACATAAGTGTGAAAGAAGTATGTAATCAGTCTTACCAAACATAAGTGTGAAAGCAGTATGTAATCAGTCTTACCAAACATAAGTGTGAAAGAAGTATGTAATCAATCTTACCAAACATAAGTGTGAAAGAAGTATGTAATCAGTCTTACCAAACATAAGTGTGAAAGAAGTATGTAATCAGTCTTACCAAACATAAGTGTGAAAGAAGTATGTAATCAGTCTTACCAAACATAAGTGTGAAAGAAGTATGTAATCAGTCTTACCAAACATAAGTGTGAAAGAAGTATGTAATCAGTCTTACCAAACATAAGTGTGAAAGAAGTATGTAATCAGTCTTACCAAACATAAGTGTGAAAGAAGTATGTAATCAGTCTTACCAAACATAAGTGTGAAAGAAGTATGTAATCAGTCTTACCAAACATAAGTGTGAAAGAAGTATGTAATCAGTCTTACCAAACATAAGTGTGAAAGAAGTATGTAATCAGTCTTCCAAACATAAGTGTGAAAGAAGTATGTAATCAGTCTTACCAAACATAAGTGTGAAAGAAGTATGTAATCAGTCTTACCAAACATAAGTGTGAAAGAAGTATGTAATCAGTCTTACAAAACTTCAGTGTGAAAGAAGTATGTAATCAGTCTTACAAAACTTCAGTGTGAAAGAAGTATGTAATCAGTCTTACCAAACATAAGTGTGAAAGAAGTATGTAATCAGTCTTACCAAACATAAGTGTGAAAGAAGTATGTAATCAGTCTTACCAAACATAAGTGTGAAAGAAGTATGTAATCAGTCTTACCAAACATAAGTGTGAAAGAAGTATGTAATCAATCTTACCAAACATAAGTGTGAAAGAAGTATGTAATCAATCTTACCAAACATAAGTGTGAAAGAAGTATGTAATCAATCTTACCAAACATAAGTGTGAAAGAAGTATGTAATCAGTCTTACCAAACATAAGTGTGAAAGAAGTATGTAATCAATCTTACCAAACATAAGTGTGAAAGAAGTATGTAATCAGTCTTACCAAACATAAGTGTGAAAGAAGTATGTAATCAGTCTTACCAAACATAAGTGTGAAAGAAGTATGTAATCAGTCTTACCAAACATAAGTGTGAAAGAAGTATGTAATCAGTCTTACCAAACATAAGTGTGAAAGAAGTATGTAATCAGTCTTACCAAACATAAGTGTGAAAGAAGTATGTAATCAGTCTTACCAAACATAAGTGTGAAAGAAGTATGTAATCAGTCTTACCAAACATAAGTGTGAAAGAAGTATGTAATCAGTCTTACCAAACATAAGTGTGAAAGAAGTATGTAATCAGTCTTACCAAACATAAGTGTGAAAGAAGTATGTAATCAGTCTTACCAAACATAAGTGTGAAAGAAGTATGTAATCAGTCTTACCAAACATAAGTGTGAAAGAAGTATGTAATCAGTCTTACCAAACATAAGTGTGAAAGAAGTATGTAATCAGTCTTACCAAACATAAGTGTGAAAGAAGTATGTAATCAGTCTTACCAAACATAAGTGTGAAAGAAGTATGTAATCAGTCTTACCAAACATAAGTGTGAAAGAAGTAGTAATCAGTCTTACCAAACACAGATGCGCTAAGCCAAGAAGGCAATCCGAATTGTTTTTCCGCGAACTTGATCAAGAACGTGGAGAAGCCAATGACAGAAAAGAGGTAAACAGAGAATGCCATCAGGATTACAAAATACACCCGGTTTTTCAAAATTCGCAGCAAAGACAATGAAAGATCTGCAACGGTAATAAATATGAGATACAATGGTAGGTCAACATGATATCAGTGACTAAGATAATAGGAAATTTGTAACAATAATAAATATTAGATACAATAATAATAAATATGAGATACAATGGTAGGTCAACATGATGTCAGTGACTAAAATGATAAGAAATCTGTAGCAATAATAATATTAGATACAACGATATTAAATATTAGATACAATGGGAAATCAGCATATCAGTGACTAAGAAAATAGGAGATGTGTAACAATAATAAATATTAGATATAAAGGAGGTCAGCTTGATGTCAGTAACTAACATAATAGGAGATCTGTAACGATAATCTTTATAAATATTAGGTACAATGAGAGATATAAAGTGATAATAAATTTTAGGCACAGTGGAAGATTAGAAATGATAATAAATATTAGATTAAAAGTGATAATAAATATTAGCAATAAATTTATTAAATCAACAATCAATTATAAATATAACAAATACAATGTAAAAAATTACTTGACATCAATATTTCCACAAAACCACATTCAAGTAATTATAATTTCATAAAATCTAATATCCTGAAACACAGTTCAACAATTTAGTGCCCTTGCAAATCACAAGATAGTTCTTATCAGAGAACACAAATGGAGTTATTAGCGATAAGTGATAATAGTTTGTACATAACATTATATTCATATGTTGTATATTTGATTGTTGATTTAATAAACCTATTGTTAAATTTATTAACCTTCTTGCACATATATATTAAAACTTATGTTGGAGTAATATTGAGTGGATGGGAGCTGGTTAAATATAATTTAATATTTAATTTAATATAATACAAACTTCTTATTAAAGGAGTAATATTGTGTGGATGGGAGCTGGTTAAATATAATTTAATATTTAATTTAATATAATACAAACTTCTTATTAAAGGAGTAATATTGTGTGGATGGGAGCTGGTTAAATATAATTTAATATTTAATTTAATATAATACAAACTTCTTATTAAAGGAGTAATATTGTGTGGATGGGAGCTGGTTAAATATAATTTAATATTTAATTTAATATAATACAAACTTCTTATTAAAGGAGTAATATTGTGTGGATGGGAGCTGGTTAAATATAATTTAATATTTAATTTAATATAATACAAACCTCTTATTAAAGGAGTAATATTGTGTGGACGGGAGCTCGTTACATATAAATAAAAGAGGAATTTTTATTACTCCTTTAGTAAGACGTTTCCACCTCCAGAAACATTTCGCAACAGTCAAACGTCAAAGTTTTTACTGTGTAAGAGTAGATTTTTACAACCCCCTTAGTGAGAGACATGTTGATCTTGTGGGAGAATAATTAATAATTATAAATTAAGATTATCGATCACTTGTAATTAATAATGTGTTATTAATTAATAAATAATAATCATACTGAGTGAAGGTGTTCGGACTTGTCAGTTTCCATAATTATAATGATACCTTTCAAACTCCTTTTGAGCTTCTCCTTGTTACTGTAGCTCTTCGTTTTGACTTTACTTGCGTCAGTCTTGTCCTCTACGTCACTAACATGGACTGTGTTAATGTCACCTCTTAATGCTTCAGAATCGCCATTTCCAGTGTTGCTCCAGTCTTCTGGAAGTCAAACAAAAAAGAGAATTCCGTTTATATACAAGTCAGATAAAAGCGATATGTTTACAAACAATGATAGATAAAATAAAACTCTTTATCTACAGACTGTGTAACATAGTGTCGTTTATAAACAAAGTCAAATAGAATCGTTCTATTTATTCTCTCTCAATCAGTTAGTCAACTCACCATTAAATAACTACAGGTATTTCATGACCAGACTTTTGTCACTCCAAATTCAAACTTATTAGAAAACGCAATCCTTTTCAACAGGTGAACTTTTGATCCCGGCCCATTTTAAATCTTAACCAATGGATAATAAAAACTACTCATCCATCTAAAACCATCTAGATTATATCAGCTATTTCTAGTACATTCTCCACCTGAATTGTTTACTCCCCAAAATCATCATAAGCAGTGCTCAAGGTCGGGTCACGTGACATTGAACAATATATATATATATAAGAATGGAATTTAGAAATAGGGATATGCAAATTTACTCTGCCACAATCTTTATCTTTAGAGTCTTTGTCGGCTATGACGTCACTTTACCTTCTGTCTTTAGAGTCTTTGTCGGCTATGACTTCACTTTACCTTCTGTCTTTAGAGTCTTTGTCGGCTATGACTTCACTTTACCTTCTGTCTTTAGAGTCTTTGTCGGCTATGACTTCACTTTAGCTTCTGTCTTTAGAGTCTTTGTCGGCTATGACTTCACTTTAGCTTCTGTCTTTAGAGTCTTTGTCGGCTATGACTTCACTTTACCTCTGTCTTTAGGGTCTTTGTCCGACTTGACTCCTTCACTTTCCATCTTGATCCTGGAGACTGCAGGCATTCTGCGAGGAAAGAAAAATAACGGCAGTGAAGATACCGCTGTAAGAAGTCCAGCCACCAGGAAACCCAGCCACCAAGCCCCAATCCAACGTGGGTCCAAGGACGACATCGTGGTTTCTGATAGTTAATGCAAAGAAAAGTTACATAGTGAAATTACTGTCATTGTACGTAGGCTTGACATAGTGAAATTACTGTCATTGCACGTAGGCTTGATATAGTGAAATTATTGCAATGCAAACAGAACTTGACATACTGAAATTACTGCAAATGCAAGCAGAACTTGACATAGCGAATACTGGCATTACATACAAACAGAACTTGATATAGTGAAATATTTGGCATTAGTTCAGTCTTGGTCCCACAACTGGAACTGATGTAAAATGCACCAGATTTTGTTTCGTTTCTTTGTAGCGTTGTGTCTGTCTGTCTGTCCCTCTGTCTGTGTCTCTTTTTGGAAATAAAGTGAAGTGAACTAGTTAGTACCAGCAATCTCTATTCATTTATTCAAATCATTATTCAAAACAATGTTTCTGTACTCTAAATAGAAAATGTACTTTTCACATTTCATATTACGTCTATACTTGTACACATTTAATTAGAGCAGTTAGTTTTCATACATTTCATTAGTAGAGCAGTTAGTTTTCATACATTTCATTAGTAGAGCAGTTAGTTTTTATACATTTAATTAGTAGAGCAGATAGTTTTCATACATTTAATTAGTAGAGCAGATAGTTTTCATACATTTCATTAGTAGAGCAGTTAGTTTTCATACATTTAATTAGTAGAGCAGATAGTTTTCATACATTTCATTAGTAGAGCAGTTAGTTTTCATTCATTTAATTAGTAGAGCAGTTAGTTTTCATTCATTTAATTAGTAGAGCAGTTAGTTTTCATTCATTTAATTAGTAGAGCAGTTAGTTTTCACATACTGCACTGAAAATTTAAAAGTTAACATATTTAACGATAACCATGCATCTAAAATGTCATTTTATTTAATAAACTTCAGTGCGTAAATTTCCATAAAGGAAAGAATTGCTAATATCTGATATATAAAATTAGGTTTGTATCTTCACTCATTTAATAGTATGTTTTAATTTACACTCATTTAGGATGCCTCTGTCTGACTATACACATATTTATAGCACATGAAAATGTCAACATATTTATAGTATATCTAGCTGTATACACAGTGAATAATATATCTATCTACACACGTTTCATAGTACATTTAAATGTCGACATATTTATAGTATATCTAGCTGTATACACAGTGAATAATATATCTATCTACACACGTTTCATAGTACATTTAAATGTCGACATATTTAATAGTTCTTTTACACATATTTAATACTATGTCTAAATATGTAATATGAAACATATAATCGAAACTTAATTTCTCCTTACATTTATTTGACATTAAATGAATATTGAATACAACATGAATTTATACAAATTGAAAACAACGTATTATGATATACTGATGCTTGCTTTTGCATTTTTCTAGTACGTTTTGATCGGCATAGGACTGGTGTTGGTTTGTTCTGTTTATGTCTTGATTTCATAGGACTGGTGTTCTTATGTCCTGATACGCATAGGATACGCGTGGTTCTTTCTGTTTTGCCGAGATCTGCATAGGGTTTGTGTTGGTATGTTCCCTTTCATCTTGTTTGTTTGTTTGGGGTTGTTCTATCTTGTCTTGAATTGCATGGGTTTGTTTGGGGTTATTCTATTTTGCTGCATGGATTTGTTTACGGTTGTTCTACTTTGTCTTGAATTGCATGGGTTTGTTTAGGGTTATTCTATTTTGTCTTGAATTGCATGGGTTTGTTTGGGGTTATTCTATTTTGTCTTGAATTGCATGGGTTTGTTTAGGGTTATTCTATTTTGTCTTGAATTGCATGGGTTTGTTTAGGGTTATTCTATTTTGTCTTGAATTGCATGGGTTTGTTTGGGGTTATTCTATTTTGTCTTGAATTGCATGGGTTTGTTTGGGGTTATTCTATTTTGTCTTGAATTGCATGTTTTTATTTTAGGATTGTTCTATTTTGTCTTAATTTGCATGGATTTGTTTAGGGCTGCTCTGTTTTGTCTTGATGTGCATGGGTTTATTTGTGTTGTTCTGTTTTGTTTGGATTTCTGATTCCATTCGCGATACATTAATCCTGACAGTGTAGAAAGAGAGGTGTACTTGGAAAGACTGATCATTTTACGTACACCGGGTGGAATTGATCTGTGTGACTAGTTTTAACAATATGGTTGAGCGGTTTACTACCGTACAAATATAATTGTACTTACCTTGCAAGTCGACAGGAATTCGGCTAAAGAAACCTCCCATGGCAAATCCAATTGGGGGGCCAAACAGTATGACAGTGTTCATTAAACCTGAAGAAAAAAAAAACGTCTTACGTAGGAACTCTACCTGTTGATTTACTTGGAACACAGAGTATGGGCGAGAAAACAGTCAAACTGAGATATTAAAAAAAACATACGTAAGAGAAAGTTCTATAACTCAAGGACGTAGAGGTGTGAGAAAATGTCACAGAGACCAGGAAACAAAGCAGAAAAAGGTCACAGTTCATAATGCACAGAATGCAGCGAAATATAGATTACTTACGCACCAAAGAAATACGTTATTGTTTAATGCTTAACATCTATTTAATAAACGAATGAAATACACTGTCAACAGTCGCAACTTTAATTAGCTAAAATGATAAAAGATAAATTTTAAGATAAAAATAAACATTGATTTTTTAAAAAATTTTACTTTATGCAAAAACTTTGGACACGAGTTCTGTGCAAATCAAATATGTCAGGTATCATCACGCAGATGTCGTGTCATGTGACACGGCTATCAAGATAAAAAAAAATAATCGCATGTAAGGTAACCAGGAACATACTTAGAGAACACAACTGTCTGTTTTCTGTATCCTGAAACTGATGTAACCGAGAGCATACTTTGAGAAAACACCACAACTGTCTGCTTTCTGTATCCTGAAACTGATCTACATTGGTTGATACTGGAACATGACTGCACTACTTGAAAACGATCGCCAGTTTTGAATCTTACCGAAACACTGAAACGAGTTCGCTCTAGCAACCATGTATTATATTTACTGGCTACCGACACACTGAAAAAATTTCCCATAGCAACCATGTATTATAGATATACTGGCTACCGACACACTGAAACGATTTCCCATAGCAACCATGTATTATAGATATACTGGCTACCGACACACTGAAACGATTTCCCATAGCAACCATGTATTATATTTACTGGCTACCAACACACTGAAACGATTTCCCATAGCAACCATGTATTATAGATATACTGGCTACCGACACACTGAAAAAATTTCCCATAGCAACCATGTATTATATTTACTGGCTACCGACACACTGAAACGAGTTCTATTAGCAATCAAGTATAGATTTACTGGCTACAGATACACTGAAATGAGTTTCCGTAGCAATCAAGTATAGATTTACTGACTACACTGAAATGAGTTTCCGTAGCAATCAAGTATAGTTTTACTGACTACAGATACACTGAAATGAGTTTCCGTAGCAACCAAGTATAGATTTACTGACTATAGACACACTGAAACGAGTTCACTATAGAAATTAAGTGTGGATTTATTGACTATAGACACACTGAAACGAGTTCGCTATAGAAATTAAGTGTGGATTTATTGACTACAGGCATACTGAAACGAGTTTGCTATAGGAACTAAGTTTAGATTTACTGACTGCAGTCCAGCTCAAAGTCCATGGCGTATTAATTTATGTTAGAATTTAGATTTCTTTTTATTTTGGTTGTATAAATGTACCGCAATCATGATATGCTTGTTTTCTCTAGAATTTATATTGCTTGCTTATCATTTTGCTCCATGAATGTACTGCAACTATGATACGTTATTTTCTGGTCATGACTTTATCATTTTGACTGCGTCAGTGTTTTGCAGCCATACCATAATTTGGATTTTTTTGTGAATGAAGACATTCCTACTAGGCTCATCCTGACCTCAACAGTCTGGATACAGCCTGTTAAGGAACGTGTGACTTATTAAAATACAATCTTATTTAAAATTATAGACATGCGGAGCACATCCTTGACTTATTAAAATGCAATCCTATTTAAATTATAGCCGTAGGGAAGATTTCATTGACTTACCGAAGTGCACTCCTACATTGGATTTATGCTGAATGTTGTTGTCTATATACGTGTTTCCGAGAGGCTGACGTGCTGCCTTGGCAACGCCCTGAATGGCAAGCAGCATTCCAATGCCGACCACGAATGGCAGATGGTTACTAGAACCGTCACCAGTTTTACGAATGCAGTCTTCATCCAACGTCCTGTCTGCCATTTTAGGGACACACAGGTACTTCCGGTGTCTGGTCACGTTTGCAGTGACGCTGTTGTTTGGTCCACCACGCCCACTGTTGCTGTCCTGCAATAAGAAGACAGACAACCCGTAAAAAAGTGAGTTGAGATATTAAAATAAAATACGTCAGCTGTCGTATTGTGAAACAAGTTTTGTTTGTATTAACTTCCTACCGACCATATATATGTCTATCTATCTATCTATCTATCTATCTATCTATCTATCTATCTATCTATCTATCTATCTATCTATCTATCTATCTATCTATCTATCTATCTATCTATCTAAACCCACCCACCCATTCATCCATCCATCCATCCGTCCGTCCGTCTATCCATCCATCCATCTATCTGTCTGTCTATCTATCTATCTTTCTTAATCGGGGAGATATGCACGATTAATGGGTGAAAGCACACACAACTAGAATGCACTTTAGTTAGAACACACACAACTAGAATGCACTTTAGTTAGAACACACACAAACTTGGAATGTACACTAACAAGGGATGTTCATGAATCGGAAACTTTTAAAAATTCTTTTCCTATTTGCACAAGTTGCCTTTTCATCTTTAATAAAATAAACTCATATGTATATGGATTATTTTCAGTGATTTTTTTTGAAGTTGTATTCAGCTGAAATACATTATTTACTTGCACTCGTTGTAGGGCCGTCTTAACAGCATTATAGGCCCACGGGCCACGGACAAAGCAGTGCACTGAGCCCCCCCCCCCTACTTATACAACCACTCACAGCAATAAAAATTAACAGCGTCACAATATACATAGATTAGCATGGGGCTCCGTGGCAACTGACCAGTGTGCGCATGCGTTAAGCGGCACTGACTCGTAGTATAGATTTGAAAGGCATGCATTACGTGCAATTTTACAGACAGCATAAAGAGCAATAATATATACATATGCATTATATACAGTTCTATATACTATCTACATAAATGTATATACATTGCAGCTTTAAACACGAACAAAATGGAATACATGCAATGTTTCTACAAGCATAGAAATGAACAAAATGGAATACCTGCAATGACCTTGGGTTTACGAAATACATGGTAGACACGAGGGCAGATGAAAGTCCAAAGACAATGAAGGCAAAGGCAATAATTCTCGGAATGTAGGCATGTTTGGCGAAATGACTAACAAATAGCACTGTCAAAAGAAAGCCAATATCATTGGCTGAAAATAACGCTCCCATTTGTGCACTGTTCAACTCAAAGTAGCGCTCTATTGACGTCACCTAGACAGGTTAAACGAAAAAAAAAGAAATACACATGAAATAGTCACGTCTTGTTGTGGAGAGGAATATTAGCACATATGTCACGTGATCTTATGGAGCAAAATGTCTGTTATGTAAAACTATTCACGTGCTACTGTGGAGAGGAATAATAGACAGATAAACATCTACGTGTTAGACACATAAAACAAGTCACGTGATTTTATAGAATGGAATGTTAACATTGCAACGTGGAAAAATTGTCATATTATATTATTTAAAAGTGTATGAATTTTAGATACATAATAACAAGTCACGCGATCTTTTAGAATGGAATGGAATGGAATTGCGACATGGGGAAAAATGTCATATTATTTAATAGTGTAAGAATGTTAGACACATAATACAAGTCACGTGATCTTATAGAACGGAATGTTAGCATTGCAACATGGAAAAAATGTCATATTGTATTATTTAAAAGTGTATGAATTTTAGATACATAATACAAGTCACGTGATCTTATAAAATGGAATTACGCCGTGGAAAAATGTCATGTATTATTTCATAGTGTATGAATCTGGCAGCTTAAGATTCTCAAACGCCTACGTTTTTATTTGTTGTGTGCTATTCTGCTTTTTAACATCTAGCTATATTCTGAGTGAATGCCTACGATAAAAGCCCACATCTTTTTATATTCCGACTAGCCACAACAAAATGTTTTTGATATGTTTGGGGGTTTTGTTATTGACTGGAAGGATTATGTATATATATATATATAAGCATGTTTGTTTTCAAAGGTATGTATGTTTTATGTATGTAATTTTATATGCATGTGTACATCTAACCTTTACCTGTGATGCGGAGTATGCCCCAAGCGTGTGACTGCAGAGACCGGAAAATGACAAGAACAACGTGAAGACAATCAAACGAGCGCAGCCTTGCAAACGATGTGGCCGACATTTACCAATTCCACACAATTCGTCGTTTGTTCTTTCTTGTCCTAAATCTTTGCGTTTCTCTTCAACAGTGGTGGGTGATGTGTTGTTTTCTTGTTTGACGGCACTGTCCATTGCAAGGCACTACGAACTTGGTTCACACAAAACTTAAAATCTTTCGAATTAAAAGTTAAAAGAATTAGGGTAAATCTCTCTCTCTATATATATATACACATACATGAGCATTGACACATCCTTGTATTTGCATAATACCTATGTAAGATTGTATGTACGTTATGTCTGTCTATTTATTGTGCAGTGTTTGATATTGCTTGACAGAAATGAGCAATGCACTACAGTGGTTTAAACAGAGCATACACGAAAGTAAGAATTCAGAATACAAATAGGCAATCACCACTGCAGCAATATTAATGCTATGTCATGTCAAATAATGTGATGTTTGTGTGTGGTGTTTCATGCGTACTTGCTTATGAGTGACGTTGACTTTATTTTTTAAATCACGAAGTCTCTCCGTACACTGTGCTATGTTTTTATTGCAGTTATTTTATTTTTATTATCTCGTAGTCTCTCCGTACACTGAGTTATGTTTTTATTGCAGTTATTTTATTTTTTTTTAATCTCGTAGTCTCTCCGTACACTGTACAGTTCATGTCCCACTAAATGTCTTTCTCCACAATCTGCACCTAGCGGTGGTTAACTGGTGAAAGGTCCGTTAAAATTTACATTAATTTTGGGGAATAATAAAACGTTTATGCATTGTGATGACGCTACCTCAAAACAAAAGTGTATATAAAAAGACAAATTGTGCATCAAAAGACTAGGTATGTTTTGCGAGTGTAAAGTGTAGGCCTACATTAGGAAGTGTTTTCAGTCCAACAGTAAGGTGTAGGCCTACATTAGGAAGTGTATTACGACAGTAAAGTGTAGGCCTACATTAGGAATTGTATTACGACAGTAAAGTGTAGGTCTACATTAGGAATTGTATTACGACAGTAAAGTGTAGGCCTACATTAGGAATTGTATTACGACAGTAAAGTGTAGGCCTACATTAAGAAGTGTATAAAGGAAAGAAATGTGTATTACGACAGTAACGTATAAACTAGGAAACATATTAACAAACAAAGTATTATTAGGATATAAAGTGTATGTTATGTTTATTAGGAAACATATATATTTAATTACAAGGTGTATTAGTATATATTAATTAGGATAAAGGTGTTTTTTGAGACAATGTATTGTTAATAGGCAGAGCATACATTGATATAAAAGTATACAGTGGGGAAAATTTACAAAGTATTATGAGTACGCATTAAAAGAAGACCAAATATATAGTAGGAAGCAATAATATAGAATGAGAAACCAAAGGGTAATGGGAAACCAAATGGTAATGGGAGACAAAAGGGTAATGGGAAACCAAAGGGCAATGGGAGACAAAAGGGTAATGGGAAATGTCAGGATATATAAAGCAAATTATGCTGTTATAAAATATATTTTTCGTAATTCTAAAATCATTAAATTATCTACCGTCTCTACTATCTGTATAATCGTTGAGAGGGTTTCCGTTAAGGGAATATAGAGTAAGCCAGAGGTGAAGGACGGGTTGATAGATGGATGCTAGATGCCCATATTTGGCCATTTGCTTTCCATATAGTGACGTAGCGCTAAGCCGTTAGATGACATTGATTCATTCATATAATTGCCTGAATGAATCAAATTTTTTGTCAGATGCACTGAGATTGATGCAGAGTGCCCACTGTCCATGGGTCAAGAGAATCGCATCCACCATTTTTATGATCGTACCTAATTTCACAGAGTGGTAAATATAATTGACTTCTCTTACTTGTAAACTGATGTATTTTGTACTATAAATATTGTGTAGAATATTTATGTGATTATTAATGTTGCCAAATGTTTGTCATATTTTCCTTACAGAAGCTAAGTGGTGTTAGCGATTATTACACTTGTAAAATGGTGAAGTGTGTAGTCATGTTTCCATTGATTAATTGTTATCACAGGAAGAGCTAATGAGTTAAAACATGCTGTGTGAATCACTAGCTAAATTGTACTATAATCATGATTGTATTATGATGGAGGAAATATATATTGCAAAGAGTGTATTCATTTGAACATTCATTAATTCAAACTGTGAATTAGCTAATATAGCTAATTAGTGAAATTGTAAAGAACAATTATCGCTGTTGCCACAAAGCCCACATAATTGTTATTGCCACACAATACTGTAACATGATGTTATTCATTACAGCCGGTCTTGAATCACAAGCTGGAAGTCAGAATCCAAGCTCGAGGAATCATCAGTCTCATGGAGACAGGAGCCTAGAGGTGAACTGACCAAATCCACGATCTTCTATACTGGAGGCACCTTCCACAGTCTATGCCTGAAGTCATAAAGGACCATGAGAAGCCACTAAAAAGATTCACTATGTGACGTCAACGCCACATTGAATGATTGAAGACAAGATGTTCAACTGTTAAATGAACTCTAAGATAAGTCAGTGTTCCAAACGAGACATAGAACTCAGAGACAGTGTGTGTTTAAGTATCTGGGCTGCGCGATAGTACGCTCTGTTAATTGCGAATTGTAATTGTTAATTTTTCTTCTGTATTAATTGAATTGTTATTAAATTTATTGTTATCTTACTCGTTGTTACATAATTGTTTGTAGCATGACGAGAGATCCAATTAACTGGGGGTGAGCCGTAATAAAGGGATAAAGAATCATAAATCTTAATTTATAAATAAGGGGAGATAACATTGTCAGTTGAGGCAAGTCAATTGATTTATCTGGCGAGGTGTCGTGAATAATTGGCTGAATATTGTGGCATTTCGTGGAAGATAAGTCAAGCCGTCCGGCTGTCGCTATTGTTAGGAATTATTCAATAAACCAATAGTGATAGGACAGGGTCGTTAAATGTAGACCAGACATGTGACAGGAAGCAAAAAGGGTAATGGGGGACAAAAGGGTAATGGCAGACAAAAGGGTAATGGGAAACAAAAAGGGTAATGGGAGACAAATTATGAGGTGAAGTGTATATTATGATACAAAAAATATATTGGAAGACATAAAACACTATAACAATAACAGTAAAAAAAAGATCATAACACGTAATAAAAGCACAACGCACAATATAAATTCAATTCACAATATGAAAGAAAAAGTAAGAGCAATCACTAGAAAGTACAAACACAACACAATTTAAAGGATTCAATACAGCAAAAAACACAAAGATTACAGCAAAATATAGTACAAACATCCAGTACAAAATATAGTACAAACATCCAGTACAAAATAAAAAAACCAACACAATATAAAGTATTCAATCAGCACACAATAGACAACAAATCACAGTAGAAACAACAAAAACACAATATAGCAACCACTACAATGTATAGCCAACACAGGTATAACACAACAAAAACACAATATAGCAACCACTACAATGTAAAGCAAACACAGCATAGTATAAAACAACAAAAACTCAATATAGCAACATCTTCAATGTATAGCCAACACAACATAGTATAAAAGAACAAAAACACAATATAGCAACCACTTCAATGTACACCCAACACAGCAATATAAAACAACAAAAACACAATATAGCAACCACTTCAATGTACACCCAACACAACATAATATAAAACAACAAAAACACAATATAGCAACCACTTCAATGTACACCCAACACAACATAATATAAAACAACAAAAACACAATATAGCAACCACTTCAATGTACACCCAACACAGCAATATAAAACAACAAAAACACAATATAGCAACCACTTCAATGTACACCCAACACAGCATAAAATAAAAGAGCACCTACCGCAGTAACTTCTTTTACGCCTGATGCCACATCTTGCAATGTCAAATGATATAGCGGGTTAGCGACAACTGTCATTCATCATCTGCACAGTGGGACGTTCACTCACTTAACGGGCGAGTGCCGAACAGCGCAGCCTATAAAAACGTGACTGTCATTTTAAAAAATGAAAGCTTCTGTTTTGTAATGAATAGGTTTCAGCCTTAAATACATATCCATGCAAGCACATGCAAAGCGGCCAACCTGAAATTACAGCAGGCATAGCCAGTCTTCAGCAGGCTTCAAATGAGGGCCCATAAATATTAATCTGTGGCATGTTTCAAACGAAGGCCCACATATTAGTGAGTCTGTGCGAAATGAAAAACTAACGGCTATGCATTTTAAATGTAATTTTCACGCCTAATAACAACCTTCGATTATGGCCGAGGGAGAGATTTGTAATTAGAAAACTGATACAACAGCTGTATAGAAAGAGTGAGTATTTTGAGTGAATTGTGATGGAGCAATTTTGCCTGGATAGCGACCCAGGGTCTACAATGTCAGATATGTAATTGCAAATTAATCTTTAGTAAACGCACCCTGAAGTCCATTCGACATTCGACCCCTTATACCGTTAGTGAGACCATCGTAGGCTCAGAAGCAGTTTAATGTCACTTCTTCATTTTTTTTTTCACTACAAGCACTGATCAATCGCTGATCACTTGAGCGAGAAGCTAGTGGCCTGTCTTCTGCGCTACCGAACGTCCCTAAGACTTACTTGTATAGGATGTTGGGGTGGGGGGTGGGGGGTAAGGTGTATAGGTTTCAAACATGGGCCCTTATCGGTCTTAGCCTGACAGATTTCTGACTTTAAGGCATCATGTTAATACTGGGACAGTTCGCAGACTAAGACATCATAGTTTTCAAACTTACGCGTCATACAAAGCTTAGCTAAATTGGGGAAGATTTTAAATACTGGCTCCGAAGCAGCCATAACCGGTTTAAAACCGGTCTCGATCGTGAACACCATAATGTTCTTCACTAGTTTTAGGCAGGTTTCAAATGTGTAGTATAAGGTAAGTTGCAAACGTAAAGCCAATCAATATTCAAAGTGATGACGTGATACCGCGTTTGACGTCACGTATAGAGCGCAGAATCATAAGGAAAGTAAATAGGAAAGTATTATACACTGAGGTGGATTTCCTGGAAAAGTATGTTTGTGTTTAAGAATAAATTATTGTAAGAGAGCAATATCAGAACATTTTAGGAATAAACACATAACAATTATGGGACCATTTACCAAGTAATGTGAGAAACAAAATATAGTAATTAAATTTTAAATATATATATTAATGAACGTATCACATCCTAAGGTATCACCTCGTGTTAGACTCTGGTGTCTGTGCTCGACAATCCCGAACTAGGGAGAGGTTGGGATGGAAAAGGTGAGCTGAATCTATTACCCGTTCACAAGAGTCCAGCGCCTAGATCTCGACAATTTCGAACTAGGAAGAAGATATGTCGTGAAAAAATCCAATTGATTGCGACGAATCTGGAACCCCTGACCCCTTGCATACAGTCCAACGCCAAGACCTCTCGACCACTGTCACTCAGTAAAAACATTTCGTCCTTATTGACCTATTGACCTATTGTAGGTTTGAAATAACTTGCGTGTGTATACGTCAATGCTTTTTTTGCATATGTTGAAGTTATCATAAACAAACAAATATTTATCATCCGGAAAATCGTTTAGCATACAGAAAACATACTAAAGGTTATCGTACAGAATACACTCTAAAAGTTATCAAACATAATACAATTATTTAATTTATTATAAACAAAACAAATGTACATTTATGATACACAAACAAGAAACTTTGAAATTGTTAGAAACAGGTACTTTATCCCACGAAATACTGACACGTCCGCGAAAATTAAAATTTGATTAAAAATACTTATAGTCAATAATTTCGTTTTCGTTAATTTTCGTAATGTTTTACAAACAAAACATTATAACATTCAAAATATGAGAAGAAACAAGCCAATACATAAAACGTGAGAATGTCTTACAAACAAGACAAGCCAGGACAAAAAAAGTGAGAATGTCTTACAGACATAAAACGCCAAGACAGCATATGAGATTGTCTTAAAACAAAACAAGCCAAGACATAAATAGTGAAAATATCATACAAACAAAACAAGCGAAGAAATAAAATGTGCGAATGTGAGAATGTCTTACAAACAAAACAAAACAAACCAAGATACAAACGTGAAAATATCTTAAAACAAAACAAGCCAAGACAGAAACGTGAGAATGTCTTAAAACAAAAGAAGCCAAGACATAAAAGTGAGAATGTCTTACAAACAAAACAAGCCAAGACATAAAATAATATTTATGTGGCTATTTGCTATTTGTAGTTTGGCTATTTGCTATTTGTAATTTGGCTATTTGCTATTTAAAATTTTGGCTTTTTGTTATTTATAGTATGGCTATTTTCTGTTTGTAGTTTGAAAACTTGCTATTTATAGTTTGCCTATTTGCTATTTATAATATGGCTATTTGCTATTTATAATTTACCTATTTGCTGTTTATAATTTGGCTATTTGCTATTTATAATTTGCCTATTTGCTGTTTATAATTTGCCTATTTGCTTTTTATAATTTGCCTATTTGCTATTTATAATTTGCCTATTTGCTGTTTATAATTTGCCTATTTGCTTTTTATAATTTGCCTATTTGCTGTTTATAATTTGCCTATTTGCTTTTTATAACTTGCCTATTTGCTATTTATAATTTGGCTATTTGCTATTTATAATTTGCCTATTTGCTGCTTATGGATTGGCTATTTGTTATTTATAATTTGCCTATTTGCTACTTATGGTTTGGCTATTTGTTATTTTTAGTTTTACTTATTGGATTTTGTAGTTTGGCTATTTGTTACTTGTAGTTTGACTATTTGCTATTTTTAGCTTGGCAATTTGTTATTTATTATTTGGCTATTTATTATTTGTAGTTTGATTGTTTCTTATATATTCTTGTCTATTTGCTATTAATAGTTTGGCCATTTGTTTTTTTAATGATTCAATATTTAGTGTTTATAGTTTGTCTATTTTCATTTGTAGTTTGTCTATTTGCTTTTTATATTTTGTATATTTCTTGTTTATAGTTTGGCTATTTGATTTTTATATTTTGTTTATTTGAAGTTTTGCTATTTGGTATTTATAGTTTGGCTCCTTGCTATTTGTTATTTGGATATTTGTTATTTATAGTCTGGCTGTTTGTTATTTATAGTTTGGCTGTTTGCTATTTGTACCTAGGCTTTCTTTTGCTATTTGTAATTTAAATATTTGTTATTTATAGTCTGGCTGTTTGTTATTTATAGTCTGGTATAGTCTGGCTGTTTGTTATTTATAGTCTGGCTGTTTGTTATTTATAGTTTGCTGTTTGTTATTTATAGTCTGGCTGTTTGCTATTTATAGTCTGGCTGTTTGTTATTTATAGTCTGGCTGTTTGCTATTTATAGTCTGGCTGTTTGTTATTTATAGTTTGCTGTTTGTATTTATAGTTAGGCTATTTCCTGTTTGTAGTTTGGCTATTTCCTGCTTATAGTTTGGCTAAATGCTATTTATAATTTCGCTATTTGCTATTTATAGTTTGGCTGTTTGCTATTTATAGTTTGTTTATATACTATATATTATACTATACTAGCTGATTCTGGGATTTTAGGATTAGTTAAAGTTCGTCTAGCACTCTAGCTGATTCAGGGATTTTAGGACTGGTTAAAGTTCATCTAGCTGCCGTGGATTCTGTTTCTGCCAAGTTGATGTTACTATCTGAGGGTCATTCTATTTGTCAGCGTGCCTGTATGAGCAGTGATTATGGTTATCCTTCGTATAGTACAAGTCGCTACTCGTTGAAGAATGAATAATATAATAGATATAAAAGTCTCTCGAGATGAGAGGTGGTTATTATTTTAGTGATTGTACGGTTTATAAGGTAGACGCCTTGCAACTGATGCAAAGTTAGCAGCACAAAATTGTTGTCTTTCTTAATAGATGTGAGAATAGAGCATTTGCTATTTGCAGTGTGTAAGTCTCTTGATTGTTCACGATCACTTAAGTATGATTTCTAACTGCAGTGTGTAAGTCTCTTGATTGTTCACGATCACTTAAGTATGATTTTTAACTGCGGCGAACTAAGGATGAGCAGAGTAGGAGAGGTCATTGACATTTTAAATAATTTAGCGATTGACTTAAGGCTGAATGGAATATCGTATTGTAAGTGACGTGAGTGGGTTTTTTAATCAGACTTAAATATTGACATGTCAGGCGCTACTAACTCAATTTCATGGAAAAATCCATCTGCTGGCGTAAATATGAGTTTATCACATCTGTGGAGTTGCATAAGAAAACAATCTAATATAAAGACTGTAAACAAAACATCTATAACGTCTGTGAAGCTGCATAAGAAAACAGTCTAATATAAAGACTGTAAACAAAAAATCTAACCTTGACGAAACACACTGATCAAGTCGTAATGTGCAGATTAAAACGTTATAGTGGTTGCATGTTACAATGTCAAGACGTTATACTGATAGCTGGTTACACATTATAACGTTTATTAATATTATAACGTTTTGTTGGCAGCTATTAACACTTAAAAATGTTAAAACGTCTTAGTGACATTTCGTTACACATATGAACCCGTCTGAGCGAAAGATGGTTGCATCTTTACTTACTATAATGGTGGTCAGGGTCAGGTTGAAATAGGAAATATGTACAAGTCTATTAGTGAAAGTATATCTACTTCATTAAGCTTCCATAATGAGGGGTCCATTTGGGGTGGTCGTATCTTCGGAGTCTAGTGAGTCGAGCAAAGAATGCTCCAGAGCTATCCAAGGCCGAGAACATTATAAGCCCCTGCAAACGCAAGCTCTGGATGGGAAGGAAACTAACAAACACACACACACACACACAAACACGGAAAGTAAAATGAGGTCTTTGAACTGACGCGTGTTCTTGTCCATTCTCTTTCCAGGGACCAAATGTCATTTTTCCGTATTTTCTCTTCCATTGCAACAGAACGTTGAGTTGTAATCTCTATCGATGTTCTATTATAACTCACTTTATGATATCGGTATCCATTTACATGTTGTAATGTTTTTCAATGAGCGCTTTCATGGACCAGTTAATGCGACCAGTTGTAATATTTTTATGATCACTATCATTGACCAGATGTAACAATTTTCACGATCACTGTATTGATCAGTTAAAGCATTTTAATGATAATTATAACTGACCATTTTAGCGTTCTTTTATGATAATTACCACTGACCAGTTGTGACGTTCTTTAATGATAATTATCACTGACCAGTTGTGACGTTCTTTTATGATAATTGTCATTGACCAGTTGTGACGTTCCTTTATGAGTGATCTACTGTAACCTTTGTTTTCATTGATCAATTGCAATATTCCTTTATAATTAGTTTCCATTAATTTACTGTGACGTTTTGAAGATCAATTTGCACTGGCCATTTGTAACATTCTTTTAAAATTAGTATCCAAGAACCATTTGTAACGTTTCTGTGTGAACAATTTCATTTTATCTTTAAAAAATACCATCAAAATATTTTCGTCATTATTATTTGTAACATAACAAAAAATATTACTTTAAAAAAAAAAATTAAGTTATCAAAAATAAAAGTTTATAGAGATGTCATTATTTGCTTCTTTATGCTCTATGAAATAAAGTACAAACAACAATGTTTACAAACAACATGTAATTGCTTCTTAAGTCCACCAAAAATTAAGCAAGCTTACAGATATGTCATTATTTGCTTCTTTGTGCTCTGAGAAATAAAGTACATTTACACATAACGTATAATTACTTCTTAAGACCAGAAAAAGAAAGCAAGTTTGCAGACATGTCATTATTTGCTTCTTAATGTTCTCGGAAATAAAGTATGTTTACAACGTGCAATTACTTCTTTAAGTCAACAAAACAACAAATAAAGCAGATTTACAAGCAACGTGTCAATACTTGTTAATTTTCTTACAAATAAGATTACAAGCAGCGTGTTACTATGTACTTAAGTTCTCACAAATGCTACGCCGTTAAGCAGTCATGTCTGCGGGATTGAATGTCCGTACCATAGGTGTAGCATTGTTGCAATGGCGAACGTGTGTATTTCCATGCACAGTTGTATGAGCTATGTGAAAATGGAACACGACCGAGATAGCACCACGTGACTGCATCGGATGAGTTGGTTAAACGTTGGATGCTATTATTTATGAGCGCTATAAACATCACCGTTTCAAAAGCACACGATGAAGAAATGCCTTGGATTGACAGTAACGTTTGCAGTTTGAGGTCAGACGGACTATTAAAGCTGTTGGTCTCAAAGTAATTAATTATGTGTAGTAACGTCTTGTGCCTTGTATTCTCACACGTATATATTAACTTACTGACTGATTGAACAACAGCTTCATTAATATATATATATATATGTATATATAGATGACAATGAATTAATACTATACATACGTCTGTACTAGCGTATTGAAAGAATGAATATTAAATTCATTAATACATACGTCTATACTAGCGTATTGAAAGAATGAATATCAAATTCATTAATACAAACGTCTATACTAGCGTATTGAAAGAATGAATATCAAATTCATTAATACATACGTATATACTAATTACTGGCTGAATACCTAGCTCGCAATGCATACACATGTGCAACCATACGAATGAATGAATACCATTACTAGCTTAATAAATTAATACCATTGCTGCAATTATAATATTAATACAGTTATTGCACAGTATTGCTTGCATAGTATAATTACTAGCTGAATGAATATCAAACTCATTCATGCACACAACAAACACACGTATATACATATTCGTGAACAACATGTAGATTAATTCACTTTTTATTGTAAGGATACATATACAATGATGACAACTCACTGAATAATTTTCATTATAATACGTATATAATGATGATGACAACCCATTGAATATCTTGCCATTATAATACGTATACAGTGAATGACTACAACCCATTGAATACCTTTTCATTATAATATGGATTCATTGATAACTACAATCCATTTCTACACACAGTTTTCTCAAGGACTTGGTAAGAGTAGCATCCAGATTTTGGACTAAACCATTACATAAGGATGCTAAGGAGTACTTCTAAGCTGCTTTTTTTCTCAAGAGTTGGTTAACTCTTTCATTAACTCGCTCATGAGTCCCTCTATCGGACAAGATTTTTCCCCTGAAAACCTACACGAGAAAATGGTGAACAGCGCATGTGTTATTGATGTGGTACTAATAAAACCAAGAGCAACCACCTCAGGGTATCGTGTAGCATAATCAATGATGGTGAGAATCCATCTGTGACCTTGACCTGATGAGAGCACAAATTCTCCAATGAGATCAATGGATACATGCCTAAAAGGAATATCAATTGTTGGGGTTTCTCCTAGTGGAACCGGGCAATCCATGTCTCTATTCACTTGCTGACAGATACCACATGACTGACAGTACTCAGTGCCATCTCCTTTCATTCCAGGCCAATAAAACTCAGCCTCCACATAAAGTTTTGCTTGGTTCCTAAATGACCGACAGTGGGTGGGTCATGAGCACGTTTGCTCAGTAGCTCAGAGGTACCCCACCAACTGACTGCTATCAGTCATTTCCTGTTTATAAATCAATTGACCATCCTTCCAGCAAATTTCATTAGCTTTATCAGAAGATTTAGACATGCATGATCCTGAGAGCTTGGTCTTCTCTTGACATTTCCCTAGAGAATCATCTGTCAATTGTGCTGCTCTAGGCAGGGCAGATTTTTCCCTTTAGATTCAGCCACACAGTCTGACAGTTAGAAACAATTATCTGCCCTACTATGACTGAGTCTGGTTTTACTTCCTGGTGACACCCCACTAATGATAGTTTCAGCCAAAGTTGTTGGTGCATCACCTTCACACTTGCCTCTGACAACTGTGCCATTCTGAATAGGGTTCTTTCCCCCTCAGAGTTAGCTACTGTCTGGCAGTCCAGAACAATTACCTCTTCCTCACATCTTGGGGAGTGTTCCAGAACTTTCATGTGTGCTACGTAAACACACTTTGAGGAATGTTTTAAAAGGTTTTAATAGAATACAGTGGTCACTGCAGTCTGAATGGATACAAGGTTACAAAATATCAAAGCATCAAACTCCTCTCTGCAAAGTCAAATGAAGGGCATCTCTAAGTTTCAGGAATATTTTGTCTCTAAACTCCTTTCTCTCATAAAACACACTTTCTACTTACAAATCGTGCAATATTTGTTAGTCCGACACACACTCATCATAAGAAATATAGCATCAATCAAAATTCACAAGTATAATATACAATGTAGTCAAATTGGTGAACACAGAAATAATGGTTCAAATTACATAAAGCAATTTGTACATGGCAATCATATGTCACGTAAAGCCTCGCATTTTATTGTTGTTAAAGTATTTTATACATTGCATAATACTTTCTTTGTTGCTGTTTAAGCATTAGATAATTAATATGCCATTTAAAGCTCATGTCTTCTGTGAAAAATGCGTAACTTCAGATAGACTCACGCAGTCATCCATGAATTTGACCTTGGAATGACATATTAGGCGTCGGGTGACCTGGATCTTATCGATGGGCTGCAACTGAAATTGTAAATGCATCTGCACGTCTTTATGCAAATTATCTATACTAACACTTTAGATTGACAGAACTACTTGTTATTTATTTCAAACCTGCAATCAGTGGCGACCACGCTGTTGCTGTATGTTTGTGGTTTGTTGTGGAATTACGTTTTCTTTCCAACAAGCTCTATTTACCCACTCGTCATTCGGTCTGCTGTATATTTGTGTATGCTGAATGTTTGTGTGATTTGTTGATGGTTGTTGTGGAAATGTGTTTTTCTTGTCAACAAGTGTTTTGTTTACCACACCAATCATTCGGTCTGCATATGCGTACATAGGTTCAAAACTAGTCTGTATGTAAAACTGATTATTAGTTTAAAACGAAGTTGTTATAATTTACTGAAGTCTATCAAATCAATACTGCTATTACATCATTATTATAATGATTTTGAGCACTAGAATTATGTGATATTAATTAAGCTGTCTCATCAATCATTATCATCATGATTTTGAAAACTAGAAATACGTTCCATATTAGTAGTGGTTTATAATTTTAGATGAGGTATTGCAAAGTATTATAATATTTATTTGATAAATAGTGAGGTAATAATAAAGAAGTATTTTTAAATGATACATTGCAAGGATTAATCTATTTTAAGTGTTAAATGCTGCCCATTCTCTCTCAGCTCAACTTACAGAAAACATAAAACAAAGAACACATTTATTTTTTAAAATTAATATTACAGCCAAAACATTTTATTTAAAATGTGTGCTAAAAAAAAACATTAGGTAGTAACAATATAACTCAAATGCAACATTTATATTTTATTTTATCTAAATATACTTGAATTTTTTGCAACCTGGGGAAACTGGTTGGCACAAAGACCATTCATGTGAATCAAGTGAAGATGTGATGGACAATCAAACTAATACATGTACTGTGAAAATATGATGGCCAGTCAAGTTAATGTTTAGTGTTTGATTTCACTATTGCTACTCAAACTAATACAGTCTCAGAGTCTGGACTCAGGGAAACTATACAGCGTACACTTAACAAGTAGAATCTTTAAATAGTTTATATTAATTATAATTCTATTTTGTAAAGATATTTATTTTTGTGATAACTATTTCTCTATATATGTGTGTGATGACCTGGACAACAATAAATAATTAACCTGTTCCAAAATTAATTGTTTGTAACAATTAGGATTAAGGATCAAAAACTTCACAGATGTTGCTGAAAGGCAATGATGAGATCAACTTGAAGAAACAGTTTTCACAATCCCAATGGATATTGTAACATAAGAGATTGAAAGAATACAAATCTGCAAGATTTCCAATTAAGATGAGCTATGATATCAAGATACATCACAGAGCCACCATTTTATACAGAGAAGTTGCATCAATTCTGGTGTTCCCTTAGTTGATCTGTCCCTGGGTCAGCATCAGCTTACGCCATCCTGAGTGTGACATTAGTATTTCAATATACACAAGTATTTTATATAATTAAATGGTCCTTAAACACAAACCAACTATGTGTACTTCATCTGATGCTTAGCAGAAGAAACAGGAACCTGTTGCAATACTGAAGGAAAAGCTGGCCGTATTGATTTATTGAGAGCCTATATGTCTCAAGAGTCACCACACCAGTACTCATCATTTTGATCATATGAGATTTTCACTTTTCACACTGATGTTAGAATGTAACCCCCAAGTAGATACAACTCCTCTGTACTGAAGGTATGACAACAAAACATCATCTGCACAAGCATATAACAAAATGTCCTCTGCACTAGTGTCTAGTGTTATTGCATACCTTTAAGTGCACACAGAACAAAGCAGAAGCCTTAACCCAGAGTATATTAACCATTTGTATTGTCATTCAGCAGTCTCAAACATCAATTAAAATATAGATTTTTATTTTTAATATTTAGACAACATTTATTAAAGTTCTTGGCTATTTAAACTTTGCCAGGACATTTTGAAAAGTTTAAATTACCCAAATTCTGTTGATATTTTAAAATAAATATATATTTCATTGTGAATTTTTATTACTTGGGCTTTAAAATTAAAACTTATATTCCTGTGAGTCCAGCTTCTCAGACACTCTAAAATGGGGAAATGAAACAAAATAATTAGTTAATTATTGAACCTGGAAATTTGTGTTGTAAAACAAACACTGAAACAGTAACCATAAAACTTAATTACAACATAAATAGTGTGGTATTTTTGCTATATTAACTGAAGTGAATTATTTTCCCTACCTATAGGATGTATAACAATTAAACATTCTATCCAAACTTTATTTAAAATAAGTTTTTTCATATTCAATATTAGGTTTTAAAATGTTTAAAATTATTTTGTAACTGCAAGACAGGCATTTCTTATTAACCAATTACATTTTAATTTAAGAAATAATCTAAGAATCTAACAGTCACAAGACCTAGAAAACAGTTATGTCATATGGTCTTCTTAAATAAAGAAAATGGCAGAACGGGATGATCATGATTCCATGTAAGAAAGAGATGATTATATCTCAATGAAAGAAACTGATGCTTATGAAAGCAGTGATAACAGAAAAGAACTGTACAGGACACAAATGACTATTTTTTCTTTTCTTGTTCTTTCTTCTTTTCAGCTTCAATCTTTGCTTCCTCCTCTTCATGAACCTTGATGAGTACTTCTACCTCTCTATCAGGCAAAATCTGAATCACAGTTTTCCCGTTTTTCCTTGTCAGGGTGGCCATCTCAACTGTTAAAAATAATACATTGTCAATAATCACAGTTTTCCCGTTTTTCCTTGTCAGAGTGGCCATCTCAACTGTTAAAAATAATACATTGTCAATAATCACAGTTTTCCCGTTTTTCCTTGTCAGGGTGGCCATCTCAACTGTTAAAAATAATACACTGTCAATAATCACAGTTTTACCATTTTTCCTTGTCAGAGTGGCCATCTCAACTGTTAAAAATAATACATTGTCAATAATCACAGTTTTACCATTTTTCCTTGTCAGAGTGGCCATCTCAACTGTTAAAAATAATACATTGTCAATAATCACAGTTTTCCCGTTTTTCCTTGTCAGAGTGGCCATCTCAACTGTTAAAAATAATACATTGTCAATAATCACAGTTTTACCGTTTTTCCTTGTCAGAGTGGCCATCTCAACTGTTAAAAATAATACATTGTCAATAATCACAGTTTTACCGTTTTTCCTTGTCAGAGTGGCCATCTCAACTGTTAAAAATAATACATTGTCAATAATCACAGTTTTACCGTTTTTCCTTGTCAGAGTGGCCATCTCAACTGTTAAAAATAATACATTGTCAATAATCACAGTTTTACCGTTTTTCCTTGTCAGAGTGGCCATCTCAACTGTTAAAAATAATACATTGTCAATAATCACAGTTTTACCGTTTTTCCTTGTCAGAGTGGCCATCTCAACTGTTAAAAATAATACATTGTCAATAATCACAGTTTTACCGTTTTTCCTTGTCAGAGTGGCCATCTCAACTGTTAAAAATAATACATTGTCAATAATCACAGTTTTACCGTTTTTCCTTGTCAGAGTGGCCATCTCAACTGTTAAAAATAATACATTGTCAATAATCACAGTTTTACCGTTTTTCCTTGTCAGAGTGGCCATCTCAACTGTTAAAAATAATACATTGTCAATAATCACAGTTTTACCGTTTTTCCTTGTCAGAGTGGCCATCTCAACTGTTAAAAATAATACATTGTCAATAATCACAGTTTTACCGTTTTTCCTTGTCAGAGTGGCCATCTCAACTGTTAAAAATAATACATTGTCAATAATCACAGTTTTCCCGTTTTTCCTTGTCAGAGTGGCCATCTCAACTGTTAAAAATAATACATTGTCAATAATCACAGTTTTCCCGTTTTTCCTTGTCAGAGTGGCCATCTCAACTGTTAAAAATAATACATTGTCAATAATCACAGTTTTACCGTTTTTCCTTGTCAGAGTGGCCATCTCAACTGTTAAAAATAATACATTGTCAATAATCACAGTTTTCCCGTTTTTCCTTGTCAGAGTGGCCATCTCAACTGTTAAAAATAATACATTGTCAATAATCACAGTTTTCCCGTTTTTCCTTGTCAGAGTGGCCATCTCAACTGTTAAAAATAATACATTGTCAATAATCACAGTTTTACCGTTTTTCCTTGTCAGAGTGGCCATCTCAACTGTTAAAAATAATACATTGTCAATAATCACAGTTTTCCCGTTTTTCCTTGTCAGAGTGGCCATCTCAACTGTTAAAAATAATACATTGTCAATAATCACAGTTTTACCGTTTTTCCTTGTCAGAGTGGCCATCTCAACTGTTAAAAATAATACATTGTCAATAATCACAGTTTTACCATTTTTCCTTGTCAGAGTGGCCATCTCAACTGTTAAAAATAATACATTGTCAATAATCACAGTTTTACCGTTTTTCCTTGTCAGAGTGGCCATCTCAACTGTTAAAAATAATACATTGTCAATAATCACAGTTTTACCATTTTTCCTTGTCAGAGTGGCCATCTCAACTGTTAAAAATAATACACTGTCAATAATCACAGTTTTACCATTTTTCCTTGTCAGAGTGGCCATCTCAACTGTTAAAAATAATACACTGTCAATAATCACAGTTTTACCATTTTTCCTTGTCAGAGTGGCCATCTCAACTGTTAAAAATAATACATTGTCAATAATCACAGTTTTACCATTTTTCCTTGTCAGAGTGGCCATCTCAACTGTTAAAAATAATACATTGTCAATAATCACAGTTTTCCCGTTTTTCCTTGTCAGAGTGGCCATCTCAACTGTTAAAAATAATACATTGTCAATAATCACAGTTTTACCGTTTTTCCTTGTCAGAGTGGCCATCTCAACTGTTAAAAATAATACATTGTCAATAATCACAGTTTTACCATTTTTCCTTGTCAGAGTGGCCATCTCAACTGTTAAAAATAATACATTGTCAATAATCACAGTTTTACCGTTTTTCCTTGTCAGAGTGGCCATCTCAACTGTTAAAAATAATACATTGTCAATAATCACAGTTTTACCATTTTTCCTTGTCAGAGTGGCCATCTCAACTGTTAAAAATAATACACTGTCAATAATCACAGTTTTACCATTTTTCCTTGTCAGAGTGGCCATCTCAACTGTTAAAAATAATACACTGTCAATAATCACAGTTTTACCATTTTTCCTTGTCAGAGTGGCCATCTCAACTGTTAAAAATAATACATTGTCAATAATCACAGTTTTACCATTTTTCCTTGTCAGAGTGGCCATCTCAACTGTTAAAAATAATACACTGTCAATAATCACAGTTTTACCATTTTTCCTTGTCAGAGTGGCCATCTCAACTGTTAAAAATAATACACTGTCAATAATCACAGTTTTACCATTTTTCCTTGTCAGAGTGGCCATCTCAACTGTTAAAAATAATACATTGTCAATAATCACAGTTTTACCATTTTTCCTTGTCAGAGTGGCCATCTCAACTGTTAAAAATAATACATTGTCAATAATCAGAGTGTGCATTATTCAAACTTCCTATCTACATATGTATGTAATAATAAAGTAGTTCACTCCAGTGAAAGATTATAGATGATGTTTATATAATTTCTATATGCTGACTAAAGGAGAAAAAAACTCAGGTGATGCAATTACTTCTTTCATTGTAAACATTCCCTTTTAACTATAACAATTACACTGCAAAAGCTGTTTTCTTAGATAACTACACTCAAGCAAGAGCTTGAGTATAAGTCCACTTATAGACCACATGTGAATTCAACATTTATTCTACTGAGAGAAATAGAATTAGTTATATTGTAGGTAAGCTCCCTTCATATCTATTTATTTAATTTTATGAGAAAATATTAGTTAACGTGTGATAAAGCATTTAATAAGCTAATACATTCTGATTAGGGAGTATAAATAAATGTTTCAATTTTCATAATTTCATCAGGTATTACTATTGAGGATATTGCACCCATACCAACAGAAAACCCAAAACATTTAATATGCAATAATATGTCTGAAATACATTTTATTATCTCATTTTAAGGGATAGAAATGTTATATGCATTTTTATGTGTGTGGTTTACTTATGCATATTGATGTAGATGAATAATGGAATATAATAATAAAATATACAATAATAAGATTGTTCTGTTTTTCAAAGAAAGACTGAGTCAATGGTCACTGTTAATGTGATGTCAACAACGTTATGATGGATAAACATGGTATTTTCAATGAAAATAAAACAAGATCAGACAGTTATTACCCAAGTTTTAAATTACCACGAAAAGAAATGATTTAAAAAAAAAAATAATGAATGACAGATTTAAAAACATGTGCTTTCATTCAAGAAATTGGGTGGGTATAATGTTTTGATGCTGGAGTTATATGCTGGTTCGAGCTTCACCCTGGCATCATGAAAGCATGGAAAAGATTAATAGAAATTCACTTTCATTGGTGTTTTTCCAGTTCTGACTGCAGTTTATTACTGATCAAATACACCATTCTGGCTGCTAAACTACCTTACACATTTTCTTTGGGGTTAGAACAATCTCTCACATGCACCAAATAAAAAAGGAGCCAGTTTTCACCAAGCATTTTGTCTTTTATAATACTTTTTCACATTTTCTAAATTATCAAAACATTTCTTTGACAAAATCATATAAATTTACAAAAGAGATTTTGCTTGTTTAAAAATAGTTACATGTGGCTTATACCTCCAGCATTGTAGAAAATATATCAATTATGAGGGAAAAAAGTCATGAAATTTAATTCAGTGTGTAAAGGTTAACAATACACTGTTCTCCATAAAGTGCATTTTGCTTTTCTTTCAGTTTATTTTTTAAGAATAATTAATAAATAAGTAAATGAGAAAAAACTTTTCATCAGCATACCTTTGTCAGGGGTCAGCTTAGTTAAATCCAGGCTTTTACTCAAAACTTTGACCCCTAGAGAAAGTGCATCATTCAGGGTAGTTTCCCCTTCTTTGTACTCTTGCTTTAGGAGTGATACTGCATTCTATTGACACAAAAGCAGGATATCAACTCAGCTAGCCAAACAACAAAAGATCTGACTGATTCAAAGTATGACATTTTAAGAATAAAAATTAATGAAATATACGTTTTAAAAATTTCTTTTGAGTTTTGACATGAAAAATTGAAAAACTTTAAACTAATACTGATGAAACTTATGGTTTGCCAATTCAAGACATAAATGAACGAACATGTATTAAGCTAATCTTTTAACTTACTTTCAATGATGTGGTCGCCTTTACCAGAGTTCAATAAATGACTAAAAAAAATGTTAATAACAATAGCTCAATAATAAAATTAATAATATGCATGCTTTAAGATAAAGTTAGTTGTCACTGTACGCTTGCTGCAACTAATACTGAAAGCCTAGTTGAGGTATTTAAGCAACAATAACATTTGTCTCTTCTCGCCAAGTAACGATCCATGCCAACCCCAAAAATTCTGGCCTGTGCCACTAAACACTGCTCGTTGGAATGCTTGAAGCTGGTACAGACAAAGAGCATCTAGCTAATATGGCCAAGTAAGGGAACTGAAACTTGTGAGCACTCCACCAGCCGTATTGTCTTCTTTTCGTGGCAACAGAGGGCTGGCCAGATACAATTCAAGCATTGCGTCAACGGCGTTGTGAATGTGGTTGTTTCATTGACGGTGCAGACAGATTTGTCACAGGCCACAGAAGACAAATCCCTGAGATGCGACAATGATGGTCTAGTGGTATTTGTTTCAGTTTAAGTTTTCTTTTTTCTTTTTTGGTTGGGGTTTCTTCCTGCTTCTCAGCAGATGCAATTATGATGCATTTTGCTCTAAGATTCTCTGGATCTGGTCACAAGTAATTCTTCGCTGAATAGGTGATGCTTGAATCATGGATTCAAGATGGTGGCCAAGACAAGCTTCTTGTTTATTCAGTGACATCAACATATCAGTGCATTATCTGAATACCTTGACTCTCTTCGTGCCCTAGAGCCAGCAACATTCAGAGCATTTTCAGCCTAGGACGACTGATGGATACTGATGTTTAGCTACCACTTACTTCCTTGATAATGTCCACAAATGTAAGGCTAGGCAGGCCATAGAGAGTAGCATAAACCCCCAAGACTTGTTGGTTCCATTATATGAACAAAAATAAGTCATAACAATGAGCAATGTGTGTGCAAAATAGATGATGCATTTGATTTCAGCCAGATGCATTGCTTTAACCATGTTTGCACCTCCGTCATGCAGAAGAACATGGATATGAGTTTTGGGAATGTTGTATTCCTTGCATAATTTATCCAGTTTGCTTGCCAAATATTCTACTATGTGGATTCGTTAAGAAGCGTTACTGCTAAAATCACCTGTTTCCCCTGAAAGTCTTCCATCAGCCAGTGTAGCATAAGACTCAACAAGATTACGCCAATGAACGGTTCTGACCATGCCTCATAGGTCAAACTAAGGTCAGAAACTAAATCATGCCCTTGCTTTGTATTGCCTTAAGCATGTCAGATATCAAAGATACGGAAAAGTACTACCAAATAGAATTTTATAATGCAGTCTAGCCTTGGCCATCAGACATCGAAATCTAATGTAACAATGAAAAATACTTGCACATCAACTGTCATGAACTCTTTAATAGCTTTGTGCCAACAAATAGCTCTCGGGTCATCAAATGCAAATGGTTGTTTCTGGTCCAGCATGGCATAGTAGTAGTTATCAAGTGTTTCGAGTTTGACATTATGCATAGGCTTGGTAGTATATTTAAGTGTACAATCAATCACTAGTCAATATTATTATATTAATTATTCAATCAATTAATTTGCGCTCTTGAAACAATGTTTTAAATCAAGTAAGTTACTACTAAGTTGTCCACAGGCTGGTTGGATGCACACACCATGCTGTGATTGCATGCTGAAGCAGCTCAGCATCTGGGGTATTCATTTATTCCTTAATTTCTACTATTTAATTCTGATTTAAAACTCAAACCACGTCTAGATGAATGGTATGATTGAATTTTATTGCGGAAATTTGTTTAAATCGGGACCATTATATCAGTACAGCCTGAGTGTAATTAACCTAACTAGAATAAGCTGCTTTAATTATCCTCAATGCAATGAGCTATTAACTATGAACTGACAAAGAATGCATGATAGCTCACAGCACTGTTGTTTCCAATGCATGTTGCCTTCCAGCCACCATAGTTCCCACTAGGATCACTCTGATACAACTGGAAGCCATAATGTCGGTCCCATCCAATGTATAAAATGGACACACCAAATGGCCGTTTTCCTATTTAAAAACAATCAAAACAAAATGCACACATAAACTGCTTATTATTCTTTATTATGCTATTCATAGTTTCACTCAACTATAAGTCATAAGTTATCAAAATGTAATTATCAATGTTTTTCAATCATGCCGTTTGAACCATCAAAAACTACTTTGTTTTTTTAAATACCAGAAAGAACAGGATTTAGTCGTTTTTACATTTATAGTTTTAATATAATTATATTTTCAAATACATTTTGATAATGTTCTTCCAAACTTCATACTAAGGATAACTACCTACACAAGAAAAATAATTACTACGGATAACCCACTATACAACAAAACTAATTACTTGCTTGTCGTTTGGATTTTCATATAAAAATTCTTAAAACTATATATAGTAAAAAAAAAAATTAAAAAAGAAATATAAAGCAAAAGCCCATAAAATATTCAAAGTATATCCCTTTAACAAAATTATATCTAAACATTACAATCATGAAGAAATTGCTTATAAGAACTTACTCACAAGTTCTAACAGTCTGGAAAACCAGCTGTAAATTAAATATCTCTAGCATAAGAGCATATATACATGTGCATTTGTTTGCATATACACTCAACCCCAAACTGTAGGGCTGCTTAATGTCATAAAATCATGAACATAATCACCTCCAAACTGTGTGTAGGCTTGTTTAATGTCACAAAGTGTAGCCACTACCTGTTCACAAGGAATAGGTTCTTGATACTGAAGCAAGTACCTGTAAATATATTTGAATAAATCTTTAAATATAATTTGAAAAACTATAATGAATGAATAAGCATTGAATTCTATTTTGTGCATTCTACATCCAGACAAAGCTGGTTCTTTCTGCTAGTGTATGCAATAAATATTGACATGTTCAAGTGAAATATTACCTCTGGGCTATAAGTCGCAGTTCATTGGTAAGTACATTTGCATCAGCTGTAATTCCAGCAACACTGCATGCCATATCACTAAAAAGACAGAATACATTTGTTACAGAGCTACTTACTAAATATACTCACACATACCAAGTGAAGCATGTATTAAATGTAGTCGTGTTAACAATTAAAAAATACTACAGATTATAGTCTAAACTATACAGTATACTATCACACTAGATGTATTCATACAGACTAAATGTGAAGTAGGTAGACATGCGGACAATTTAAAATGTTAAAGATCATAATCTACTTTATAGAATCAATACTAGATATACTCATGTATGGGGCATTCTCTGCAGGACATGAATTGCAAAAAAATAAAGTGGATAAAATCTAACTATTTTACATGCTAAAGTCACAACATGGTTTAATGCATACACAAAAACATTATAAAAAAAAAAATTTGATATTATAAGAGTTTGAAATATGGAAAAAGCAAATGTTTCTGCTGAAAACTTATAATGTTGAGATGTGCTTTTCCAGGCAAAAAAAATATTTTAAAATAAGCAATATAATTATCTCATTACAACAAATATATTTTCTTTATTATTATTCTTTCTACATTATTAACTTAATCTGGATAAATATTTGTTTTAAATGGGTTATAAAACTCCATTGCACAATTCGTGTTTTTTCTCATTTTTGAGAATCAATAACTCAAAAATTAAAATAGCTATTGCCTCAGAAAAAAGTCAGGCTTCATGTCAACATTGGAATCATGAGGTATGCAAAAATTTAGCTCTGTCAGATAATCAATTTTTACTTTAGGTTGATGAAAAAATGGCAAAACATAAAATATGTGTAAAAAGCATCTTTTCCATTTTTGAAAATTGCATTAAAAAAAAAAAAAAGGAAGAAAGATTAAGCAACCATTTTTTTTTTGTAAACTGACTTCTTTCACCATGATAGTTATATGGTATAAAATTCATTAATTTCCAAAAAGTTTGAAAAAGTTTGAAAATATAGCTGGCTCTACCTATAATAATTATGAATTTATAATTGTCTTTGTCAAGTGCTAGATAGAATGAAGGCAAATTAGTTTTTTTTAAAGCTGAATATTTCTGAACACAATTAATATGAGAACAGCTCATGAATAGTTTGATTGCATTGATTGTTTAAATAACACATGATATTTATGTATAAATGTAACTGCTTGGTAAAAGAATAACAGTTTTGGATCTGATTTATGTGGAAAAGAAGTGACAAAGAAAATGCCCTTTTAAAATATTATTTCTTCATAAAATCAATCATTTCAAGATTAAAAGGATCTAGAATGTTGCTTTAATGCATTGTCACTTCTAAGAAAACCCTTGAATCGGTAAGTCTACTGGATTATTTATTATTATATACAAATAATTACAAAATAAATAAAAACAAATTCATGCAACTATCTTATTTATATATTTATATATATATATACACACACACACATGATATTTCAATGCTTTATTTTTAAGACAACACATTTCAAATGGACCCACCCTATGTGGTACATTCAGCCATATATTTATATAAATCAAGAAAGAGAGTGTGGGGGCGGGGGAGAGAGACAAACAGACCTCTATTCTGGAATGAAAAACATCCAAGACAGGTAAAACCTTACTTGCTGAGTCTGTAGATCTTCTCTGAGTATGAAACCTCATCAAGTAACTTGTTTGTGTTACGTCTTTCAGCAGCAAGGACTATGCCATCTTTTGCCAGAATGCCAAGACAAGTGCCTGCATGTCCAATAGCTTCCATGGCATATTCAACCTGATATAGTCGTCCTGGATTAACAAAAACAAATCAGTGAAGTGAAATCTTTTAAACTTCATTGTACTCAGGGTTTGTAAATAGCTGAATAAAATAACATTAATAAACTGAGGAAAAAATAAAGTAGGCAGAAACACCAATAAATAATGGATTAATGAAGAAATAGGAAAATTTGATTTTTAAAATATCTTTTCACAAATCTGTTTTTAAAGATAATACATTGTGTATGTTTATCAATGGATCACTCTGTGTTTGTATTTTAACTCCTTATAGATAAGACCACTCAAATTTTGAAGTCTGGCCAAATAAGCTGATATTTGCAGGTTATGTTATCTACCTCAAAGTAAGTTTGCATACAAAATTTTGGAGCTCTAGCTTTAATAGAAAAAGTTATGACGGTTCAAAGTTTGACGTAAAATGCAGAAAAACACAGATTTCACGACTCTCCAATTTTGAAATAACCACACAACAAAAACTATGAAACATACACAGCTCATCTTTGCTATTTCAACTCTCTGTAGCACAAATAATATTTTAAATATATTGCTGATTTTTTTTTTTTAAAAGGATCACAGATGCATAGAAAATGAAATACAATCCTCTCAAAATAGCATTTTGTTTAAATTTTCAAATGGTAAGTGGTCAAAAACTGAATAAAATGTCTATTTTGGAATCTTGAAAAATAAAATCTACTTCATGTACACCATCTAAATTTGGTATACTTGCTCTTTGGAGTATAGACATTTACAGGGTGAAGTTTTAGACTTAGTTTTAGATTTAGAAATACAACATCTCAAAAATGTAGTTTCATGCAATACATCTGCACACTTGTTGAAGAGGAAAAAAGGTAAAATGAAACATTTATTATTGTAATGCAGTGTTTCTAATTTCTGTAACTGACAGCATGATCATTCTAACTAAATAAAGTCATAAATTATATTTTGCACAATATGCATGTACTTTAACAATTTAAAACACAGTTCTTTAATTTAATAAAATACGATTACAGTGTTAGTTGTTGCTATTACCAGTTTACTTTTTTGTAGTTCAACAGCAATTGTAATTATTAGTATCTTTATTTTTAATATGTGTCTATTTGTTTCATAATATAAGACATTAACATTCTAAAAATATCTTGAAAATTGAAAGCTAAAGTCTTTCATAGTTTTACTTATATGCCTACTCTATCAGTGTATACTGTATGTAGTGTGAGAAGCATGTTACTCCTCATCGTTATCCTGATCTCAGTTTTTACCATACATCGATTCACTCACTCACTGACAAATTCTAATTATCATTTACTAGATTGTTTCTTAAGGTCCTAGTTATAATAAAATAGCAAAAGGTACTGATCAGCTACAGATGAACACAGACAAAAATCCTTCAGTATTAAGAGTTGTCGTTCTTTATTTTGGATTGGTGCTTTATAAAATTAATTTAAAATATCGCCAATTAGTTAATATATTTTCAAAAAGAATTAATCTCATCATGAATCATCGTTTAATCATTTCCAGTCTGCATTTCTTGTATAGGATTGTTTTTAATATAAGCTGTTTGTCATAACAAATCATCACCCTCTTGCAACCATATTTTATATGGCTGATATTTAGCTAACCTCGTTAGTGATCAAAATAAAATTTTCTAACAAATCGTAACATAAAAATAATGAATGATCATTTTACTGTAGCAATATTTTGATGAAATTTATTAGTTTTGTTAAAATTTAACACAAAATGTTGTCTAGTCGATCCATTTTAAAACACGTCTTGTCCAAGATGGCGAACTCTCATCTCCTTCGGCATGAGCGCGATTCAAACTGTTAGGGTCTCCCGCGTTCATTGTGAATCACTCTTCCGGGATAGAGACTTCTGGTTTATGTTAAATACCATTGTAAAGGGCAAAAAAGTGACCTTTTCAACAATATAAAGGAGGCTGATAGATGAAAATGGGTTCTGAAGTTATAATGTGTCAAACATAACACATAATTTGGACTCTAATTTACTACAGTAAAAATTTTTAAAATTGAATGAACTGATGCTTGTGTTAAAGGTCATTATCTTAACTTTCCGTTGATATAAGCTTTATTTTTATTGGTTGAATCCCGGAAAGTCGATAGCAATTTATGTGAGCATACCCAAAACAATGTAGGAGGTCAGCCATGTTCAAATTTCGCCAATGGCGCTTTAGTATGCTTTACCGGCTGTATGTTTATCAATCAATACGTAATAAATACGTCATTCAAATGTACAAAGAAAACTTATTTAATGTTTGAAGATTCCTTTATTTATTAAAACAATTTTCACCCATTACCCATTTCTTTCTTCTAATTACCGAGATAGACAGTTTTGGAAAAGAGTAAAATCAACTGATATGTAATGTCTCTAGTCTCCATTTAGAGAGTGGGATTATCTACCTCTTATCAAGTAAAGATTAAACTTAAAGGAAAATCACACTAACCCAAACTGAATGCACTCATCCATAGTCTAGTTTGCGTTGTGGTTTACCTCAGAAATTTTACTTAGGGCAGTTCTGAATGTATGATGATGTTAAAAATTATTTATTTTTTATATGCATCATATTTTCTATTTGTATAATTGCATATATTTATTTAAATCTGCACTGCAAGTTTATTTTAATTGAAGTAAACAAGAATACTCATACATATGATAAAAATATTGTGAGAGTAATTTAATTGTGATTACATAAATATAAATTTAAAAATTAAACTATAAAATCCTGCTTATAAATAAAACAATTTTCCCATGTATAATTTCTTCAAAGTTATAATGATAAAATGAAGTCACTCTTTAAAGCCATTGTCTCCAGTGGCACTCACAGTGGAATTCAAGATACAACAGCCTCACAACAATTAGGTGGGTGTATGTGTTGACCAATAAAATGATGGAGCCCTTAAATAATTTCCATATAAATTATGTGGGTCTCCATACTATTTCATATCCTAGAGACCTAGATAGTAGATATAATAATAATGATAATCCTTAATAATGATTATTATTGTTTTTGACTGATACAAACATTAACACCTTGCTTTTCCAAACCCAACTTGAAAAAAAATGAAAATTAGTATTAATAACAGTCAATGGGTGGCAACTGCATTCAAAAAGTGTGAAACCAGCCATGCTTTGCTAAGTTTTAGATGTACTTATTTTGCTTAACTATTTTTTTTTTCATATTCTATTATTTCATCTTGCTCCAACTTCAACTGCTATTGCTTTCTAGGCTATAAACTCAAGAGATATTTTAAAGATTGTGCAAACATACTCCTATGATAATAGTCTGATTAAAGGACAAAAAATGTCTAATTATTGAATGTACAAGTTGATTTTATTACAACTACAAAGATAATGTAATAAACATTATTAATCAAGATAAAATTACCTTCAGGTGAGAATATTGTTGTTCGTGAATCATATCTTCGTGCCTAAGAAAGAGTATGCAAAAAAAAAAAAAAAAAAAAAAAAAGAAATCAATGATGAATAATTATAATAAATTTAATGTATAAACAAAAAGTTACTGCAGATTAGAAAATAAAGTGACTTTTCTTTATACTGACAGACTAATGGAAAGCTGCTCTATGCTTTGACAGCAATAAAAAGTAAAAAAGATTATCTTATGAATGTAGTATTATATTTAAACTTTATTGTGGATATTAATATTTAATAAGTATATATTAAAAGTATTATGTGAACATCAACAACACATAACAAATATCCTGGTGCTAACCTAATAATATATACATTTACTTTGCATGTATGTATGTATGAGTGTGTGTCCTCTAATGCTCTATACAAGATATTATCATAATTATGTATTGTGTTTTGTATTTCAAACTGGTTGAAATATAGTAATGCTTCAATCATCAGTGTTTCTTCTAAAAATAAAAATAATAAAATCTGTTGCCAGAAATGTTGTCTAAAGCTTTTCATTCATGGACAGTTTATTTATGCCAGACACAGTAACACTACTACTATTGTACTACTACTAATAACATATATATTATTTATTACATTCAATGATTCATATAACACACATCAAATGTGGATGTACATAAAAATATACTGATATATTTTTTTTAAATACCAAAATCTCAAGTATAATGTGCATGTTCACCAAAAACTTTCTTTGACAAAGTTGGAATGCACATTACACACAGCAAATTTTCTGAAATTGTATTTGGCAATTCTGTGTCAGACAATGATAGGTGAAAATATTATTAAACAAGAAATCATGGCATTACTAAAAATCAATATTTCTGTAATACCTTTATGTATAATTACAAAACTAAAATTAACTTATTTAAAACAAAAGGTGTATGTATCATAGAGAGCAAAGACATATATTCACAACCTCTGAGAGATTGAAATGCCAGACATTTTGTAGTAATCCAATGACTCAGGTAGAACTACTTCTATTCCACTTCCAGTGGTTAATTTACCCAAAATCCCTTCTCTCAATTACTGAATTAGTTATGAAGAATAGTGCTTGACCTCAATTTCAGGATGCTCAAACACTGACTTTGATTGGATAAATATCATAAGAATAAATAACCAGTAAATCAAATGTCAGTAACACATTACCAGTATGTGTCTGTCAGTACCATAATATAAGCCTATATCTGATATATATCAATGCCAGTACCAGTTTAAAGCTATATTCATTATATTAATATATCAATACCAGTAAATGTTAGTACCAGTATAAGCATATGCACCTGGCTCTTTACAAAACCTAAGTAATATACAATTATAGACTTTACACACTTTTTCTTTCAGTTTCACTCCACTACTTTAGGGTATTCTTTTCAAACTTCTTCCCTGTTATTAGGTAAGACCACTCGCTATATGGAGACTGGAGACAACGTCACTTTTTGACTGAATTCACTCTTTTTCAAAACTGTCTATCTCAGTAATTAAAAGAAAGAAATGGTTGGAAATTGTTTTAACAAATAAAGGAATCTTCCAACGTTAAATATAAGTTTTGTTTGTACATTTGAATGACATATTTATTACGTTTTGATCGATAAACTCACAGTCGGTAAAGCGTACTAAAGTACCCGTGGCGAGATTTGAAAATGGCTTACCGCCGACATCGTTTTTGGGTATGCTCACTTAACGCGCTGTCGCTCTTTTACGATTCAACCAATAAAAATAAATCTTATATCAATGGAAAGCTAAGATAATGACCTTTAACATAAGCATCGGTTGATTTAATTTTTAAAAATTTTTACTGTAGAAAATGATAATCCAAATTATGTGTTATGTTTGACGCATTATAACTTCGAAACCCATTATCATCTGTTCGCCTACTTTATACTGTTGAAAAGGTCATCTTTTGCCCTTTAAAATGGTATATAACATGAACCGGAAGTCTCTATAAGGGAAGTGCGAATGGCAATGAACGCGGGTAACCCTAATAGTTTTATTCGCGCCCATGCCGAAGTTGACGAGAGATCGCCATCTTGGACCACACGTGTATTAAAATGGTTCAACCAGACAACATTCTGCGTAAATTTTAACAAAAACTATTAAATTTCATCTAAATATTGCAACTGTAAAACGATTATTTATTATTTTTAAGTTACGATTTGTTAGAAAGTTTTATTTTGATCATTAACGAGGTTAGCTAAACATCGGCCATTTAAAGTACGGTTGCAAGAGGGTGATGATTTGTTAGGACAAACTGCTTATATTAAAAGCAGTCCTATACAAAAAATACTGGCTGCAAATGATTAAATGATGATTCATGATGAGACTTATTTTTTTAGAAAATATTTTAATTAATCGGCGATATTTTAAATTAATTTTACAAAGCACCAATCCAAAATAAAGAACGACAACTTTTAATGCTGGCGGATTTTTGTCTCTGTGTTACTGTCTGTAGCTGACCAGTACTTTTCATTATTTTATTATAATTCGGGTTTTAAGAAACAATCTAGTAAATGATGAATGAGAATTTGTCATTGAGTGACCGTTCAAGGTAAAGATATATACTAATATAGAAATAAGTGTATGTGTCAGTGAGTGAGTGAATCGATGTATGGTAAAAATTGAGATCAAGACAAGGATGAGTAACATGCTACACACACTACAGTCATACAGTATACACTAATATAGTAGATATATAATAAGTAAAACTATGAAAGACTTTTAGCTTTCAATTTTCAAGATATTTTTAGAATGTAAATGTCTTATATTATGAAACAAATAGACACCTATTAAAAATAAAGATACTAATAATTACAATTGCTGTTGAAGGGAACTAAAAAATAAACTGCAAATAGTAACAACTATTGAACATTGTAACAATGTAAAAGTATTTTATTAAACTAAAAGAGTATCACTATCAGTTTTGCTAGCTTTGAACTGTTTTTAAAATTGTGCTGTTCTTAATACATTGTTAATAAATAATTGACAATTAATGAATTATACAACTTTGTCAAATAGTAACTCACTAACTGCAAATAGTAACAACTATTGAACTAACATTGTAACAATGTAAAAGTATTTTATTAAACTAAAAAGAGTATCAGTTTTGCTAGCTTTGAACTGTTTTTAAAATTAATGTTCTGCTCTTAATACTTTGTTAATAATAGAATTAAAATCAAAGCAGCATCTGTTCATAAGTTTATCATATGTGTACACAAATATGGGTGTATCAAAGTATATTTATGCATATGTGTGAATGTGTCTAAATCCACAAGTGAAAAGACATTAAAATTAAATAAATCAACTAACTAGTTATTGGCAATGCAGTTCATAACATTAACAAGCAAAGAAATTGACTGAACAGGATTTACAGGGCTGATATAGGTACACAAATGGATAGTTCATGTTATGATATATGGTGAGCATTATTCAACTTATTCGTTATTGCTAAATACATGCACATAAGTATGCAAAATATAATTTATGACTTTATTTAGGTTAGAATGATCATGCTGTCAGTTATAGAAATTAGAAACACTGTATTATAATAATAACTGTTTCGTTTGACCTATTTTTCTCTTCAACAAGTGAACATTATGTGCGATTGTATTGCAAAAAGCTATATTTTTCATATGTTATATTTATTATTTCTAAATCTATTAAACAAGATTGTCTAAAACTTCACCCTGGAAATGTCTATACTCCAAAGAGCAAGTATACCAAATCTGGATGATGTATATGAAGTAGTTTTTGTTTTACAAGACTCCAAAAGAGACATTCTGTTTTTGACCACTTGCCGTTTGAAATTTTGAACAAAATGCTATTTTGAGAGGACTGTATTTCATTTTCTATGCATCTGTGATCCTTAAAAAAAAATCAGCAGTATAATTGTGTTACAGAGAGTTGACATAGCAAAGATGAACTGTGTATGTTTCATAGTTTTTGTTTTGTGGTCATTTCAAAAGGGGGTTTCGTGAAATCTGAGTTTTTCTGCAATTTACATCAAACTTTGAACTGTCATAACTTTTTTTCTATTAAAGCTAGAGCTCCAAAATTTTGTATACAAACTTACTTTGAGGTACATAACATAACCTGTAAATATCAGCTTATTTGGCCAGACTTCAAAATTTGAGTGGTCTTACCTACTGTTATGGCTGTATGTAAAATGTCCTTAAAATTTTAATGTGGAGATGACACATAAAGGTTCTGTGAAGTGCAGATAACTCTGTCAATGCTACAGGTTATGATTTTGTTCATTTACTTTTGTTCTATTTTCATCTGAGAAAAATTAATTTTGGTTTAAAAACACTTAACAAAATGTTTTAAAAGCATAGCAGAAAATAAACCCTTTATATATTTTTTTTAAATTCTGAACTGTTCTTTTAATAATTAACTAAAACTGTAAAAGGTATTTAAACACCTTTGATTATTTTAAGTTAAATGAAAATCATTTACAAAATTATTATATTTATGTTGATATTGTGATATTATGATTATCATGATTAAGTAGATTATTAAAACCATTTAAAATTTATATGATTTTTGAAATCACCTGGTCAGAAATATAATTTATAATAAATTAATAAAGAGGCATATACTGGTACAGTGCCTTTAACTAGTTTAAGTTTAACTTTGTGCCCTAGTTTACATTATGTTGCTGATATGGTTTTGCTTAGAGTATGTCATAATTCAATAAGGTTTACTGTTATAAAACACAAGAAACATTTAGAATATTTTCATTTTTTTAAAAATCTTTAAAATTTTCATAATGTATTTTTTAAGTCTTTGTATCTAATTGTGTAATGGTAAAGACCCATACTGTCAAAAGCAGTAGGTAGAGTAAATATATATATTAAATGGTAATTTGGCTCTACTGCCACAAGCAGTAGGTATACTACTTACTAGGGTAATACAGATTATATGGAAAAGGCCCATCTGCCATAAGTAGTAGGCAGAGTAATTACTAATATATATTAAATGGTAAAGGCCCATTTGCCATAAGCAGCAGGCAGAGTAATATATATTAAATGGTAAAGCCTATGCCAGGAATTATTGATAGGCCCTATTGATTGTTAAATACTAAAATAGCATACTTAGTTTAATAATAATAAAAAAAATAATATCCATCAATTTTATGCTCCGGTTATTGGGTGGACTAGTCTGCTTACAAAATTATTTTAGTCTTCGCAATAGTACAATATTATGGTGAGAAATATAATAAAAGATGAAATTAGGACCAGCATATGAGCATATTAGTTGTATCAACAAACTAAAATTATTGTGCAGGTTACTGAAAAGTCTACTAAAGTACTAACTTTGTAACTAAGATTACAATTGATTATTTGATATACTTGTCTCCTTTCGATGCGCTTTAACTGAAATATTCAAAGGAGCATAAATAGAAATAACAACAACAAAAAACAAACAGAAATAAAATGCATGCTTAATTTTCATGGTGCTGCTATATTTTAGACTGCTTTTATTAGGCCTACTGTTTTACTCAAGTGACAGTGACAATACAATTACAAACTAACGTGATGAAGCAAAATCGAATGCTTCTTTGAATGACTAAACTAAAATAACCGAAAATATACTTTTGACTACATACACAATCAAGGGTTTTCTTGTTGTGCGCTAAATAATAATAAATATGTAAAATATTTGTTTTCACAAGGGGGGAAAAAATAACAATACAGTCGAAAGACTGATAAATAATCGGTATGACTTACCATGTTGGATTACAGAACTACGAAACTAACACTTACATTAATTTGAAATAGAAATAAATTTGTTTAAGAAAATTCAGCCAATGATGGTAAATAGAAATCATTCATAGTTAATTTTATAAATTTTGAAGTCTGATTCAAAGAATACAGTGGGGAAAAAAAGAGTGAATATCGAAACTAAGAGATATTACATTTGCACGTCTTGGCACGTCTTTTCACCACAACTTACTACATCATATCTCATCGTACTACATTCATTTCATTACTTAGATTTAGAACAGGATTTTACATTATCACTACTCGATGTAGTTAAATTACTTAATCAACTAAGTCGATATACTAACAGCAGTTCAGGTGTGTTAACCACCAGCATTAACATAGCATCAGTCAATCAAAATAAAGCATCAAAGTCATAATTTAAATCTAGCGATGCAACCATGAAAAGTGTGAAAAGGAATCAGAGGATGGAAAATAGATTTACAATAATTACAACATCTCAATCACGGTCAACACAGCGTACGTCATAGACTCAACTAAAACGCTCCACGCATGCCTAATACTATTTCTGGCAAGTTTTAATCTAGTCTGGTCCCTAAAGGTTCAAAGCCACAAAATTTTAAAATCCCGATGTAGGCTCTCACTTATGTGAACATGCAATTTCCAAAGGTTTACAACACGTTGGTGTTGTCGCTGTCCCCGGTATTGGAGGGAAGGTGGGTGGGTGTCTTGCAGAGCCCAGGCTAGTACCACACCAGATCATTTGCGTCCGGTATGTTCAACACCCTGTCATTCTCACAGGAGGTGGTGTCTTGATTTGATTGAGTGTAGGGGGGGGGGGCGCTTGTTGGGTGTCACCTTTGTTTCTTTTTGGCCCTATTCTGCTGTTGTTGTATGTAATTGGCATAAAGTTAAGTTTGTTGATGTTGCTGCTTCTGTTGATGCTGCTCGTGGTGGTGTGGCTGATAAGGGTGAGAGCAATGGAGCACTTGGCACCGGAGTGGAGTCAACTTTTGTTTCAGTCTGTGTCTTTTGACTTGATATCGTCAGATTCTATTTGTATTATTTTTTCTTTTGACTCTTTTGTGTTCAACTGAGTTCTGGTGGTTCTATTATTTTTCTTTTTGTCTTCTGCCTTTGTTGTGATTGTTGCTTGTATTTTTTTTCTTGCTGGTTATAGTAACTGGAGTCTGGGGTTTTCCTCCTCTTTTCTAGTTGCTGAGGTCTTGGAACATGCCTGACTGTTTTCTGTTTTAATGGCTGTGTAGAGTTTGTCTTAATTGTTAAAGTAATGTTAAAGGATTTGTGTATTCTCCTTCTCACTTGTACTTATGCTGTCTGTTTGCATTTCGCTGAACTGTATGTAGACTTGCATGATGGTGAGACGTGGTCTTGAAGAGCTGCATAAAGTCTTAGAAGGTGGATAATAGCGTGTAAAACTTGTTCACTATTTGCTTCTCTACTTTCTGTGTTCTGGTGAAATAAGACCCAGACTGCTTCGTTGAAAGTTTTGTTGAGTGTTTGGTTGAATGTATGTAAATGTATGTAGCTTGTAGTAATGTGGCATCATTGTGGATGCTATGTTGGTACCATCATCTTGGGGAGCTTCCCAATAGACTTGTAGCTGGCAATTTGAACTTCATTGGTTTGGCATTCTTCTAGCCTTTTTCTCACCTTTACCTTCATATTTGTTAAGAGTTCACTTGTGATCATTAGTGTCTACTAGAAATTTAAGAAAATAGTGTTCTGTATTTTAGAATCGGCACTCTATTCGCACTCCAAGTACCTGCCATTTCCTTTCACCCGTGAGCGATCTTCAGAGATTGGCTATGGCGAACTGAGTCTCTCAGCTGATGTAAAACCAAAAGTATGCACTTTGCCAGTTTGCTGACATCCCTGCAAGAATCGCCAAGCTGTCACAGATGACTTAACCACCAGTCTGGGCAAGTTGATTTTGTAACAATCTTTCGCCACCATTATTTCATTTCTATAAAATATTCATCTATTCCTATGTTTACAAGTATTTGCGTTTTCCTTTTAACTGCTGTCGTCGTCTTTAAGTCAGATTCGGATTGGGGTTATAATACATTTAACTTCCAAACACTTGAAGTGTGAATGGAGGTGTGACTGGCCACGTTAGGGTTTAAATGTAATTAAGTCTTTCTAAACATCTTTCTTAACCCCAACCCCACCCACAATGCCATTAGTTGCACTTACTTGCTGCCGCCTTTTGGTTAAACATGAGAAAAACTGTTACATGTTATTTGGTGTGTGCTAATATTTAGTTACAGTGCTATGTGCTATATTTTGGTTACAATAGTATGTGCTCTTATTTAGTTAGATTGGTATGTGGTTTTATTTGGTTACAGAGTTATTGCTATTATTTAAGTGCACTGTAATTAGATTGGTATGTGGTTTTATTTGGTTACAGAGTTATTTGCTATTATTTGGGTACAGTGTTATGTGCTATTACTTGGTTATATTGTATTTCTCGGAGCGAAACTGCTTGTTGCAGACTTTGGCTCGCTGCCAACTGTATGACTAGTTACTAGCTACAGTGAATACTAATTGCTAGTCAATAGTATGTCTAATGCTAGTCATTGGCCTGTCTAATGCTGCTCAGGGACCGCCTGTGGCCTCACCCATCAGCCAATATACTTCGAAGGTCGCCATCTAGCGCCTCTCCAGGAAGCCAGACAGCTTCCGCTTGAAACTTCAGGCCTAAATTAAATCTGCCAGATACAGTCTGGACGTTTGTATTTGTCTCACTTGTGGTGATTATCATATATTTCTGAATTGTTTTTTTAAAATTCTGGATGTCCTCCACAGACGTAACGTTATTAAAGGCTTATAGAGTGCAATATTAAGGGTGCAGACACCACTCCACTAAAATAGTGTGTTAAAGTAGCAGGTCAACTTAAAAGAGCATTTTCTTGTGATAAGTACTGCTACATTTCTTTCAAATAACTCCACGCCGGTCTGTTGGTGAGCAAACCTTTGCAATTTGTTGCTCTTTTCACCGACATATCCTAAAGACGTGTTTGAGATAGTGTGACATATTTGGTTATTGTGGTAGCATAAATAGGTGTATTATTAGCTACACGTATCGTTAATCTTTATAAATGTACATTAACCAGACTGCCAATTTAACTGGATGGACACAAGAAAAACGAAATTACTTAAGTCTAATGCTATTTTCTACGCTGATGGGGTCAATGATATTTATTTTCAACAATCAATGCTAAAATGACGTTGTTCTACCATTATACATCACAACCAATGCTAAAATGACGTTGTTCTACCATTATACATCACAACCAATGCTAAAATGATGTTGTTCTACCATTATACATCACTACACAGGCACTTAGATATTATGATGAATATATTTTACTTTATTTGACAGATCTAGCCTGGACTGGTTTAGAGTTGTTCTACCATTATACATCACAACCAATGCTAAAATGACGTTGTTCTACCATTATACATCAACAACCAATGTTAAAATGACGTTCTACCATTATATATCAACCACCAATGCTAAAATGACGTTGTTCTACCATTATACATCACTACACAGGCACTTAGATATTATGATAATATATTTTACTTTATTTGACAGATCTAGCCTGGACTGGTTTAGAGTAAAATCAAACTTAAATTATATCTGAAGTATTCTAGAATAAGTTATATCTGAATAAGATGACATATACAAGGTGTGACTCCAACGCCACATATTTATTGATTATGATTAATTAATTAATCATTCATAACTAATTACAAGTGATGATAATCATCCAGCAGACACCTCTCGTCTCTTTCTCACTTCTTGCAGATATGTGGGCGCTGTACACGTTTTTTTCTCTTCCACAGCATTAAGACAACATTTACCATCACACAGTATTTCCGTAGGTGGAAATCTTCTTAACAAAGGAGAAGACAAATCTGCTTTTAATCTATATTTAGCAAGTTCCCATCCACCAACTTTCTTCTCCAACATAAGGCTATCAATATGTGCAAGAAGGCCAATAAATTTATTAAATCAGCAATGAAATATACACTGACAAATACAATGAAAAAGGTTACTTGACATAAGTTATAACTATGAAAAACATTTGAATAGTTTCCTACTATACAGTCTTTATCCAGAACAATACAATTCAACATTAGTGTCAATACAAATCACAGGATAGTTCTTATCAGAGAACAGAACAATACAATTCAACATTAGTGTCAATACGAATCACAGGATAGTTCTTATCAGAGAACAGAACAATACAATTCAACATTAGTGTCAATACGAATCACAGGATAGTTCTTATCAGAGAACAGAACAATACAATTCAACATTAGTGTCAATACAAATCACAGGATAGTTCTTATCAGAGAACAGAAATGGAGTTACTAGAGATAAGTGATAATAGTTTCTGCATAACCTGATCTAAGAGCTGTCTCAAATTCGTAACAAAGACACAAGTTATCATCCACCATTATTACTCAGGTCCACATGTTTTTCTTTCACATTGAAAAACGCTTTTCCACTACTTATTCTCTCCAGTTAATCTGGGCGCTTCTTTTTGCAGTGTCAACTCCTTCAAGCAGAACAATAAATGTAGCGATTTCCAGCAACTTCTCTACACCAGAAATTGCTCATTAGTCAATATATCTTGCCGCAACATACCAATGGAGTGTAGTGTGTTCTTACACTTAACCACCACCCTCTGCCTTTACCATGGTCATTGTAGCAGTTTACAAATATTAAACCAGGAGGTTCAAATCATATACAAAAAGAAAGGGCTGCTCCACCCTAAAAAAACACAATCAGGGAGCAACATTAAGTTTCCAGATTTTATAACTCCATTCTCTATTTAAGTCTCTTTTCTTTCATTTATTGCTCCGTGACACACATGTCTTGGAGAACTGTGTCTGTCTCAGGAATATCATGTAAACGGCACTGAGAGATTGTTCCATGACAAATGTGTTTTGGAACCTGTATCTATCTCAGGAATATCATTTAAATGACACTGAGAGATTGCTCCACGACAAATGTGTTTTGGGGACCTGTGTCTGTCTCAGGTATATCATTTAAATGACACTGAGAGATTGCTCCATGACAAATGTGTTTTGGGGATCTATGTCTTTCTCAGGAATATGATATACATGGCACTGAACTTTTGCTCCATGAAAATTGTTGTCTTGGAGCTTGTGACTATCTTGGGAATATCATGTAATAAATTTCACCTATCTACAAAACGATTAAGGCGCTTTCGAAATTGACCGTATGTCTCCCCTAGCGCTAAAGTTTTGCACTAGGGGAACATTTTGTGAAAGTATTGACGCTATACTCAGAACGTATAAAGGCACAACTTACTTCAAACTCTTAGCCTTTGACTTCAAATCATCTAGGGTCCAATAAACATCTAACATCTTACCGTGACGTCCTTGTGACAGGCCAACGAGCCAGTTTACTAACGGTCGGTTGAACTCAGTCGGCAGTCTTTCGCAATGGATCAAGTAGGAGTCGATCTCGTAGTTTGTCATTAAAATGAATTGTCTTAAAGGGGCACTCGGCTGATGTTCTGATTTTCCTGATAAATTCTTTCGTGTCCGACATTTTGTCCTTATTCCTACAAATAAATTTACACATACCCACCACAACACTCTCTCTCTCTTTCTCTCTCTGTGTGTGCATATTATTTTCTGAGATTTGCTATATAGAACAAAGATGTTTATATTTCTGTGTAAATATATTAAACCTCTTCATTACCTTATAGTCTCTTCACATTATTGCACATACTTGACAAAATCCTTTCCCACTTGGAGTAGAAGATGCAATTGTATTAATTAATTATTATAGAAACTAAAAGTCTGGTGTTGCAATTTACATCTCATCCCAAATTCAGCAGTTCTCAGAAGATATTGAATTTTTAATATCAACGGACAATATAATCTTCTTTCCTTCTTCCAAAGACTGAATTTTTAATGTCAGTGGTCAATATAATCCCCTTCCCTTCTTCCATGGCAATTAACATAATGCTCACATAAGCCAACAAAAAATAAATAAATCATGCTTCATTGTATAAACAACACCATATTAATAAAATTTATTAACAATTATAGAAAGTGAACAGGTTGCTAAAACTGAATAATTTTACTTTATTTATTCTCGTTGATTATAAAAATTCTAACAAAATGTTAAAACGACCGAAGTTAGGCAAATCCAGTTTGCTCAGTTTGCACCTGATGGACGTCACTGAGGTATGAAGGCTGGGGGGCTGAGGTTACACGCTGAAAATTTCTGGCTTCGTGCAGTGATGCTAGATGGCAACCTTGATGTTCACTAAGCCACGGGCGACAACCACTACCTTGCATTAGATAGGCTAGTGGCTAGCAGCTTGTAGCCATGACAACTAACACATGGTCAGTGGGTGAGCACCATGGCACAGATATATAGAGTGACTGGTAAATGAAGTTGTAAGCAGTGTGCCTAGTAGACAGCCAAAATCTCCAGAAAGCAGAACACTCCAGTTATTTAAATATATATAAACAAATGTAATCATATACCGACACTTAACAGCTATTCTCATTATCCATTCAGACAGACATGAGTGAAACGGGATTCAGACATTCTTTAAAACAAGACACTAATGTGGTAAATTCAGACATTTTTTTTAAAAACGAAACACTAATTGATTCATACAATATTAAAACAAGACATAATATGTGCTAGATTCATATAATCTTTAAAACAAAACATTAATGTGTATTAGATTAGACATTCTTTATAACAGGACACTAATTTGTGCTATATTAAGACATTCTTTAAAACATGACACTAATTTGTGCTATATTAAGACATTCTTTATAGCAGGACACTAATTTGTGCTATATTAAGACATTCTTTATAACAGGACACTAATTTGTGCTATATTAAGACATTCTTTATAACAGGACACTAATTTGTGCTATATTAAGACATTCTTTATAACAGGACACTAATTTATGCTATATTAAGACATTCTTTATAACAGGACACTAATTTGTGCTATATTAAGACATTCTTTAAAACAGGACACTAATACGTACTAGAATCAGACATTCTTTAAAACAGTAGTATAATAATTGTGGCTTTGGGGTTTATTGTCAGAATAGAGGTGTAAACAAGGGAAATAATCAAACACTCGTCCTTACTCGAGCCAGTAGAATTTCTCTTCCTCGTGCAAGTTACCCAAGCATAATAGTTTGTAAAGGGGAAGCTGAATCAGATATTTTTCTACATTTGACATTTTATGAAATAATATCTGGGCTTTTGCATCCATTGCGTTAGGATATTTTGTTTTCTGTATCTATTTTTAAGATGTTATATTCAAATGTCTACTTCAATATATAAGGGTTTAAGATTTTATTCTAATGTCTTCTTCAGTATATAAAGGTTTAAAAGATTTTATATTCTAATGTCTTCTTCAGTATATAAAGGTTTAAAAGATTTTATATTCTAATGTCTCCTTCAGTATATAAAGGTTTAAAAGATTTTATATTCTAATGTCTTCTTCAGTATATAAAGGTTTTAACGATAACATTGAACGTTTGCTTCAGTATGCACATTACATGGATTTAGAAATGACTGTATTCTTGGGTCACTTGGAATCATGGGGTACTTGGTTTGAATATAGCTTGAATTTGTGAAATATTAAAATGAATTAAGCTTGTAACTTTGCCTGCTAAAGTTTATTTCATAATTAACTTCTGAACTAATTTATTGCTAGGTCTGGCACTTCTTTGGGGTTTGGGTTGTAAATAAACCACAGAAACCAGACTTGTAATTTGTCAGTACATATACTTGGGTTGTTGTAAATAAAGTACACAAACCAGACTGTTGTCATTTATCAGTCCATTACCTGGGTTGTTGTAAATAAACCACACAAACCAGACTTGACATACTACCCTGTATGTAATCAAGACAAGTTATTCTGCATGTAATCATGACATCATACCCTGCGTGTAATCAGGATATGCTATCCTGAATATCTTCATGATGTGCTATCCTGCGTGTAATCATGACACGATACCCTGCATGTAATCAGGATATGCTATCTTGAATGTAATCTTGACATTATACCCTGCATGTAATCGGGAGATGCTATCCTGCATGTAATCGGGAGATGCTATCCTGCATGTAATCCTGAAATGATACCTTGTCACAAGACAGAACTGGTCACAGAGCAGAACTTGTCACAAAACAGAATTGTATCAGAACAGAACTTGTCACAGAACAGAAGTGGTCACAAAACAGAATTGTATCAGAACTTGTCACTGTTGTATACTAGTAGTCAAATACTGTAAAATGAAGCTAATTATTATTATTATTATAAATCATCCACAAGTGATGAGAATAATAATTTATATTATTAATAATTCTCCAGAAGACACTACTCGTCTCTCTCACTTGGCGGATATGTGGGAACTGGAACTATAAAGAAACATTTGCTGCTGTTACACAATATTTTCGTAGTTGGAGGACTTCTTACCAAAAGGAGGAGATAAATCCGTCTCTAATCTATATTTAGCGAGCCCCTATATACATACTATCTCTCCAACATATGGTTTTCAATATGTGTAAGAAGGTCAATAAATTTATTAAATCAACAATGAAATAAATATACATATAAAAATACAATGAAAAGTTTATTTGACATCAATATTTCCATGAAACCACGTTTGAATAATTTCAATGTTTAAACAGTCTTATATCCTAACACACAATTCAGCAGGTTAGTGTGAATATGTCACAAGATAATTCTTATCAGAAATGGATTTATAGAGTGATAAGCGATAATAATTTGCACTTAACCTTGTCTAGATGTCGTAATATTCTCTCCCACAGACTTGATAAGAGAAGTACTATTTCTACACAGCAATTAAGACTTGATAAGAGAAGTACTATTTCTACATAGCAATTAAGACTTGATAAGAGAAGTACTATTTCTACACAGCAATTAAGACTTGATAAGAGAAGTACTATTTCTACACAGCAATTAAGACTTGACAAGTACAGACAGTAGCTCGCATTACCTGTTGTGCTCAGTAAGAGCTAAGATATTGATGAACATCAGCACAGAAAGAGTGTTTATCTATTGTGACAATTGTAAAGATTGTTGTAATGAATTCTCTTTCGAAAAATAGCCACGGTCTATTTAAATCATCCTTTCGTTCACCACTCGCAATGTTCAGTCTATCCTGTACTACATAGATGTAAGTGAGTGAAATCAGAGATGAACCACCTAATTGTCTATCTCTGACCGGTGTATAGCCAACTAATCATATCATTGCGATCTGGCGTCTGCCTAAAGCCAGGGGATTGAATGTGACACACATTACCAACATTCATTCAATGAGTCAAATGTTTCAGATTTGTGTTTAGGTTCTTGCACGTCAAATTTCTCTCAAGTTTGAGATCTCTGTTTAGGATTTTCATGTACAATCTATGTAGGAAGTGGCTCCGTTTCCAACTTGGAATGCTATAGATAGTTTTGATAGAATATTTTTTCAAAATCCCTAATGCTCTTTATTGTAGCAAAGGGCTGAGACCATACAATATTTTTATATAGTTTTCTACTGTACTTATTTTCAGTCTTGCTGCATTATATATTTTGCATTTTGCAAGCGTATGTAAATTTAACATAATATTTTAATAAGTGTTACTTCTCCTTTTGCTGTTTAGTGCAGGCAATATTATTTTGATTTTAAGTGCATGTTTCATTGCGGACAATGGTAAAAGGAATGTATTCTCCCAAATCAGTGTATGTTTCATTGGATACATTGTAAAACAAATGTATGTTTTCTCTTAAGCTCAGTGTGTGTAAGTGTAAATAGTAGGGATATTGTGCTAATAAGAATGGCATATACACCCGTAGAGATCTCACAGAATGGCACAACCATTAAGTTAAAATGCTAAAAGTACTAAGAACATGAGAAGAAAGAAAATAGCAAAAAGGGAAAGAAAAGGAGATGGGAAAAAATCCACTTAGTTACAAAAGGCAAAGAAAGGTCGCAAAGGAAAAGAAACATAATTAGACAAAATTAACCTGAGAAAAAATTGAACTTGAACAACAAGGAACAATTGCAGAGCAATTAATGAGTTCAGCCAAACACTTAACAGTAAAGAAAGCAAACAGTTTTCTAGAATATAAGAAGCTAGGTCTAGAAGTTGAGGAGATAAAGTTAGAGTTATAGAAGCTAGCTCTAGAAGTTAGAGTATAGAAGCTAGCTCTAGAAGTTGAGGAGATAGAGTTATAGAAGATAGCTCTAGAAGTTAGAATATAGAATCTAGCTCTAGACGTTAGAGTTATAAATCTAGCTCTATAAGTTATAGTCATAGAAGTTGAGAATATAAAGTTGGAATTATAAAAGCTAGCTCTACAAATCGAGGAGATAAAGTTGGAGTTATAGAATATAGCTCTAAAAGGTGAGTTGAAGTTGGAGTTATAAAAGCTGGCTAAATTATTAATGATCACATCATAAATTAATCTGTCTAGAACTGCTATCTGCAAAAGTAACCAAAAGACGAAATGCTCTTTGCTGACGCACATTTTGTTATTTTTGCAGTTTAAAATAAATATTTTCAGTGACCTTGAAAAATCCAACTATGAACAATAAACGACGCACCACAAAGTTAGACCACTCTCTCCTAAATATTTATCAAATTTACGCACATGCATTCACACAGACATATTCTACGCCTCTCTTAGTGTTATCTCACTCACTCTCTCACGTAAAATAAATACAAACTTTCTCGCAGACTCATCATATGCATTCACAAACTCTCTCACTCTAACTCCCCAGATCGTTAATTATAAATCGGATAACTACTTGTCGTACTGAGTGAAGAGATTAAGTCCATTCAATTTGTATTTCAACAATAATAACTGCCACTGATCGATCTGCCAATTACATTCAGTTTGTTATTTAATAATGAGACAAAGTACATAATTATGTTAGTTAATGAGGAGACAAAGTACATATGTTAGTTAATAATGAGACAAAGTTCACCTGTTATTTAATGATGAGATAAAACATATTATGTTATTTAATGATGAATCAAAGTATGTTTGTTATGTAATGATTAGACAAAGTACATTTGTTAGTTAATCATGAGACAAAGTATAATTGTTAATTATTAAATAGATAAATTACATTTGATATATAGTGATAAGATAATCATACATTTGTGATTTTATAGCGTACAAATTGATTACATTAACTCAATTTGTTGCTTAATTGCCAGGTAAAAATACATTTAATACTTATTCAACAGAAAAACTACATTTGCTGTTTACTATCACAGTTATTTTTTAATATTTATAAAATAAACTACACTGACCAATGAATGATCTGGTAAATTATATTTATTTATCTGCTGATCAGATAAACTACATTTTAAATTTATTAATCACAAAATATACACTTTTGTTTATAAAATAAACTACACTGACTAATGAATGATCTGGTAAATTAATTTTTTTATCTGCTGATCAGATAAACTACATTTTAAATTTATTAATCACAAAATATACAATTTTGTTTATAAAATAATATACGTGTTATTTAAACATATATATAACGTGTTACTTTTAATCAGACACATTATAATTGTTACTTGTTTGAGATAAACTGCTTTGAGTAATACAAATGACCTAATTTTGCTTTGAGTAATACAAATGACCTAACTTTGCTTTGAGTAATACAAATGACCTAACTTTGCTTTGAGTAATACAAATGACCTAACTTTGCTTTGAGTAATACAAATGACCTAACTTTGCTTTGAGTAATACAAATGACCTAACTTTGCTTTGAGTAATACAAATGACCTAACTTTCAAGCTACTAACCAGGTAAATAGAGTTATAGACCACTATGAACACAAACGCTGGAAAGAAATGAACACAAGAGTAACAAACATTTTTTATTTATCATTTTTCAAAAGTTTATAAGCAAAAATTGCCATGGTAATACTACTGTAACAAACACTTTTTTAGTTTCATCACTGCTCAAAGTTTTCACTATGGAAACATTAGGGTAACACACATTTCATAAACATATGTAATAATACTCAACAACAAAAAATACTACAAAGGAGTATATATGCTAACAGCAAGAGTCCTGTAATGTCTTACCAGGGGAAAAAAAACAGTAAACAATTCTTTATTAACTATATTTATTCATTAATTCGAAAATGTCTATGATACATTTTAACAAAGGACTATTTTTACTCATACATAAAAGAGTAGCGTGTATTTGTTTGTAAAACACGCTTTACAGAATGTTTATATACATTGTTACGACTTGATAAAATACAGACAGCTTGTATTCGTCATCATTCAAAGACTGCTGCAAAAGTAAGAATGTTTACCATTAACCTTTGATGTTATTATGTTTATTGTAAGCCGGAGTTTGCAGCAAAAATCATACGTTATGTCTTAACTGGAACATTTCTTGATTGTCAAAATAGAACAAAGTACGCACCAAAAACTACATGTTATTTTTTTAACTGAAACATTTCATAATAATCAAAACAGAACTAAGTCCGCACCCAAAACTACACGTTATTTTTTAACTGAAGCATTTCATAATAATCAAAACAGGACAAAGTACGCACCCAAAACTACACGTTACATCTGAAATGAAAGAAGTTCATTATACATGCATTCATGATCTCTCGAAGTTTAATGCTGAAACAACTTGCTACTTCTATTGATTTGATTGAGTGTAGGGGGCGCTTCCGGCTTCCGCCGCTTTCGCGCTGGGAATGCTACTTCTAAGATGGAACCTTTCATTATATTCAGTAGGACATTAGGTGTTTTATGAAAGCAATTATAGTACATCTTGACGAAAATCAATATATATTACTAATTTTCATGTATATTCAACACAAGCATAGTAACCATATTTTAATTATTTGTAGCTCAAAATTAGCTTTCAAGGTCATTAAAGTATTTCTGAGAGTAAGAGTTTCATACATTTCTTTATTTACTCAAAGTTTCCAGCACAAAACATTATATTAGGTCTTAAGTGTATTAATTTAAATATATATTTATTCATTACATTTTCCTGCAAATCAACTATCTTGTGTACTAATACTTTGGTATTAAATGTCTCTGTTATTTATAAGCTAAAATGTATAGCAAAATAGTTGTTAATTCCAAGACAAGAGTATTACATATATCTTTATTCATTTTCAATTCAAAGGTTACTTCCAAAATAATTATGTTACGTTCCTATGACAAGAGTAATAATCTTTCCTCTCCTCATTATACATGAATGTTTAAAGCAAAAGGTAGGGTTTAATCAGTAAACAAAGATCATAAACAATAAAATTGTCGATTACTTCCCTTTTCTTAGAATTAATTCGGCAAACATATTTTATTTAACACAAACTATATTACTCAATAGTTTCTTAGCAACACTATTAACCAAGACGGCATTAGCAAGAAAGCAAGTCTTTATATTGAAACAGTCTGCTTTCTCTTTGCACGCAGTAAAACGCTGACCATTCTGCTGGTAGTCTTCTTGAACAGACATAACCCCAAACTGCCAGTTGACAAATGACCAGTTTGAACTGGTTTATAACCGCTAGTTTTCCAGGGAAAAAATGCTTTGCATTACTTGATGGTAGTCAACAGGAGTGCAAATAACATCATAAACTGCAGTGCAAAAGCTCACTTGCGGAGGGGGGGGGGGTAAGTACGTCGACACGAACACAATGATTTTCTTGGTTACAGAGCACGAAAATATTCGAAAGCAGCTAAACACCATATTACTGTATTGAGAACGAGTTGGTGGTAAGAGAAAGACAAATAGAAAACATTTTAAAAAATAATGACGACTCACAAGTCAAAATGGGTGATCAATTTTGTCTGTTCTGATTTAGGCTATACACTCAAGACACAGACAATATTCAGTTATGTCATCAAAATTGTATCACTGAGATCCAACTATGAAATCATTAACATAATCATTAACATAAATTATGTGGTCACTATTATACCAGTTAGGACCTATAGTCTCATTAACAATAATTATACAGTTAGATTACGTCATCAGCATTGTATCACTGAGATCCAACTGTCAAATCATTACCAGTTATACCAGTTTGGACCTATAGTTTCATTAACAGTAATTATATAGTTAAATTATGTCATCATTATGTTATACCAGTTAGGATCTATAGTCCCATTAACACTAATTATACAGTTAAATCGTCATCAGTATTGAGGTCCTACTGTCAAATCATCAACATAATACCATTAAATTATGTCGTCCCTTATTATAGCATTTAGGAGCTAAAGCAGTAATTATACAGTTGCATTATATCGTCAGTATAATTCTTTTCTGGAAAAGTCGGTTTTACAACGAATAATATTATATATGAATGTATGTGAAAGTGTGATGTATATATAACGGGTATGTTTCTAGACATGATTTCACTGCTTCTTTCTAGAGCCATAGTAAATAAATTACTTATTCTAGAAATAGATGAATTTATAAATTTAGTTTACAGTGGAGTCAAATTAAAAGAAAATTCTTCAATCATGTCTGATTATTTCTATATTGTGACTTTATTTCTCCTTACGAAGGGAGAGACGTGGTTACTTCACGTGCATTCTGTGCAGAGCTTCACACCGAAATATCAACATTTTAGAGTGAGATAGGAGCGGTACATTACACTGAATATCAACATTTTAGAGTGAGATAGGAGCGGTACATTACACTGAATATCAACATTTTAGAGTGAGATAGCAGCGGTATATTGTGAGTTAGATATAGTTATATATTAACATTATAAAATGTTATGTTATTATCTAATGAGATATGAGCGGTTTATACAGAGATCAAGGTACACAGCGAGATATCAGCATTATTGAACGAGATCAGTGGTGTGTAGAGAGATGTTAGCGATTGACAGAGAAATGTCAGCGCTATACAGTCAACTATTCACTACTCTGACCGTGCTGCTTTTAACTGTTCGTTGTTTTTTATCATTTGGTGTTTTGTTTGGAACATATCACACATATTTTATTTTAATTCATGAACTACCACAATCTCTTGGCAGGTCTGCTAGACACACGGGATAAATGGCAATACTTTCAGAAGTTACAGAAACTCATTTCAATTGTTTAATTGTTGTTTACAGGAATTGAAATGGCGTGTTGTCGTCATTTAGACCAGTTAAGATTGAATGTGTATGCAATGATATTGGTAAGAGTTATTTTGATAACAATAGAATTAAATGCGCAATGAGGGTGTTCTGTTTGCTTTCCTTAAGGTTTAAGACTTCTAACATACCACGAAATCCTAATTTACTGTACGGCTGACGCATTATTGCCACTGAAAAGGAAAGATCATATGTTAAACTGTTCAAGTGTTTTAAGTACGGCTGACGCATTATTGCCACTGAAAAGGAAAGATCATATATTAAACTGTTCAAGTGTTTTAAGTACGGCTGACGCATTATTGCCACTGAAAAGGAAAGATCATATATTAAACTGTTCAAGTGTTTTAAGTACGGCTGACGCATTATTGCCACTGAAAAGGAAAGATCATATGTTAAACTGTTCAAGTGTTTAAGTAATTTTGATCGCTATAATGATAATTTATACTATCAACAAGTTTTAAATCCTTATGCTTGCCATAATGATAATTTATATTGTTCATGTTAATTAAATCATTTTGCTCGATATACTGATAATTAATTATATGCTACTCAAGTGTTTTACAAGCGTTTTACTCAATATGATTTTGTAGTCCCTACAATCTATTGAATGTTTTACAGGCATTTTGTTCGATATATTTATATACTATTAAGTGTTTAAAAAGTGTGTTGTATATTAATCACAAGAATGTTTGTCATGCATGCTATGACTATTAATTATTAAAAGATAATTTTAACATACTTTAAATATTTAACAAGACATAAAAAATGGTCAGTGACACGTATCTAATATAATTATTTACGGATGATGCAAGGGCTGAAGGGTCCCTATCAGTATATGAAACAAATTACAAGAGATTTAATATACATCATTACTGAAGCGGTCCAGTGATGGATTGTGACAATACTAATTTACTTACAATACGAGTTGCTTTTTAATAATACTGATTTACTTACACTTGAGGTATAGCAATATTGATTTACCTTGAAAACGAATTGCAGTTTAACAATACTGATTTACTTACAATTGAGGTATAGCAATATTGATTTACCTTGAAAACGAATTGCAGTTTAACAATACTGATTTACTTACACTTGAGGTATAGCAATATTGATTTACCTTGAAAACGAATTGCAGTTTAACAATACTGATTTACTTACACTTGAGGTATAGCAATATTGATTTACCTTGAAAACGAATTGCAGTTTAACAATACTGATTGACTGGCAATGTGAGTTACATTTTAGAAATGCTACGGTCCACACTCTGTAACTTTGTTAAGTCTCGGGAATGATTGACATAAAGTGCGCGCTACAGTTTACTTATTGTTACTTAATCAAGGAACAACCAAGATTCGCCCATAAGATGAGTTACAGTCCACATCTCACTGTAACAAGGTCACATAAACTATTCATCTACAGTTCAACATATGCCATTTAAATCACAAAAGTGATTCGTGTACAACAAGAGTGTGATCGTGAGGACTTGGTTTCAGTTAACTCCAAAGTAACAAAATACCGGTTACTGACATTTCTAACAAGTACCTGTTACTAACATTTTCCTGTTACTAACATTTTTAACAAGTACCTGCTACTAACATTTTCCTGTTACTAACATTTCTAACAAGTACCTGCTACTAACATTTTCCTGTTACTAACATTTCTAACAAGTACCTGCTACTAACATTTTCCTGTTACTAACATTTCTAACAAGTACCTGCTACTAACATTTTCCTGTTACTAACATTTCTAACAAGTACCTGTTACTAGCATTTTCCTCTTACTAACATTTTTAACAAGACCTGCTACTAACATTTTCCTGTTACTAACAAGTACCTGCTACTGACATTTCTAACAAGTACTTGTTTCTAACATTTCTACCTGTTACTAATATTTCTAACAAGTACTAATATTTCTACCTTTTACTAACATTTCTAAGAAATTCTAATATTTCTAACAAGTACTAATGTTTCTAACAGGTTCCTGTTACTAATATTTCTGAAAGTTATTAAGATGTTCCATAGTGCTGATTCCTTACTGTGTTATTTGTCTGCATTAATCTATTATGTCGTGGTAGGTGTAAAGCCAAGAAAAACAGTTTTTCCATTAAAGGGAAATCACTCTACCTGGCAAATATTTAGTTATGTGTGCCTAATAGGAATCAGTAGTATGAAGAAACGTACATACACATTTAGAGCAAATCACCACACTAGAGACATTGCCTGTCCCCCCCCCCCTTTTTCTTTAGAAAATCACAACACTAGAAACACTGCATGCACCCCCCCCCCCTTTTTTTTTTTTTTTTTTTTTTTTTTTTAGTAAATCACCACACTAGAAACACTGCCCCCACCCCCTATTTTTTTTTTTTTTTTTTTTTTTAGTAAATCACCACACTATAAACACTGCATGCCGCCCCCCCCCTTTTTTTTTTTATAGTAAATCTTCACACTAGAAACACTATGAATGTTCTCCCTCCGAGTAAATCACCACACTACAAACACTTACACGTCTTTTCGAGTAAATCACTACACTACTTCAAAGTAGGAGTACCAAAATAAGAGAGTGACAAAACAAAAGTGATGACAGTTACAAAAAGACAACTATTATTTTGTAAACTACATATTGCAGAGTTACTTCAGTCATAATTACAAACAGAAAGGATTACTTTTCTTTTTCATCAATTATCGATGTGCATGTTGAGCGTTGACACATTCATGATACAAATAAATTGCCCGCATAATTCGTGACCACACCTGTAGTGTACACTACATGGCGATCCACACACGCACGCACACACACACATATTTAAAAAGGAAATTATATATCGATTACACATGCACACACATCGCACTGATGCATGTAAAAATACACTAACTGTATGACGAAGACAAACAGATATATGTATGTTATTCACCAACTCGCGCACACACACAACGCGCGTGCGCACACATGCACTTCTTATTTTAATGTAACTTAAACTTCAGAACCGTTTGGTTTACTGGCCAATACACGAATACTTTCTTGTAATTATCTGACTATGTCAAAGTTTATTTATAAGTAAAATAATTTATCCTGTGTATCTAATGTACAAAATATTTTGTGTGATGGACGTGTTACTAACCTAAAATGCTTTCACCTGCCTTTCGTGCAAATCAAAGTAGAAAGTGGTGATACGTACGAGGTTGTAATGTACGGGCAACTTAAGTCCTCAGAGGATCTAAATGATGTTAATTTCTAAATGTACTTGACTAGATCATAATTAATCCTCTTAGTCTCTCTCCTTGTATATGTACACTTACTCTTGGATTTCTAGAGTACATTACTTTATGATGACTTGTAAGGCAAGATAACCATTCTCCCTAAGTATATACGTATTAGTTTATTTTTTGGTACGTAATATATAAACCATTCTCCGTAAATTATATATAAAATCGTTTATTCCTGCTACGTAATATATAAACCATTCTCCGTAAATTATATGTAAAATCGTTTATTCCTGCTACGTAATATATAAACCATTCTCCGTAAATTATATGTAAAATCGTTTATTCCTGCTACGTAATATCTAAACCATTCTCCCTAAGTTGATAAATATCGTTTATTTCTAGTATATAACCATTCTCATTAAGTTTATAAGAATTGCTTGTTCCCGTAAACTAGTCTGAGGTAATTATTCTCCGGCCTGTTGGTGTAGTTCAAAGTTGATTCTTCCTACTGATGGCTATTTGTACCGTTTAACCACCAAACACACGGTCTAGCTGATTAACTGGTTAATCTTTAAACAGTATGTATGGTATGTCCCTGATAAACAATAGATCGCGCTGTTGTTATCAAAACGTGTCCTGAATGCACTATCTGTCTGTATTCAGCCTTATCAGGTTTGCAATAAATATAAACACGTCCTGAATTGTGACTGAATTCGGCCTGATCAGGTTAACTATAAATATAAACACGTCCTTAATGCACTGACTGTATTCGGCATGATCAAGTTTAATATAAATATAAACACATACTGAATACATTATCTGACTGTACTCGGGATGATCAGATATACAAAATGAAGATGTCTTGAATACATTATCTGACTGCACTCGTCTAAATCAGATATACAACATAAAGACGTAATGAAAACATTTTAAACTGTATTCGGGTTGATCAGTTACAATATACAACATAAACATACACTGTATACATTATCTAACTGTATTCAGGTTAATCGAGTATAATGTAAACATACTTAAATACCGAATTGTTTATTCATATATATTAAAGATTCAATGAAAATTTTAAAACATCCAGCCATTTTGACAAGCATTTTTAGCATTTGTATATTTTCGTAATCCGCATTTGTGTCCTGTCCACAATTATAGCAATCCACATTTGATGTAATCTTGATTTATATCTATTCTACAATCGTATCCAGTCCTCACATATGTGTCTCGAGACCATATTTGAATTTTGTTCGCAGTGACTATCCAAACAGAAATCATCACCACTCTGCTTGGCAAAAAATCGTCCTTTCGACAGACAAGTGTAAACGAAAAAAAATTGATTGACACTAGTTCAAATTAAACACTTAATTTTAAAAAAAATAAACAGTTTACATTTCTGGCATACAAATCTTTGTTTTGACAAAAGTCGAAATTTTACTGAGTGAAGAAATCACGCTGTGATATTTTGAGTTATCACTATGTCCGCTTTATTCTTCATATTTTGTCCTTGTGCTGTTTAAGCATAGTGCTTGTTTTGTCTCTTGTACTATTTATACATAATATGTATTTTGTCTTAATGCTGTTTAGTCATAGCATATATCGTATTTTGATAAGGTGACTGTGTGTTATCATCGTCCTGTTTTCTACAGTAAGTGAAGCCTAGCGTATTTCCTAGTTTTCCTTAGTTTGTCAATAAGTTAACAACATGTCAAATGCATTATATATTCTGTTGTTGTGTTGTTTTTTCTGCCACGGGTAAGAATATTTAGATATGTTGTAACTGCAGTAAAATATATTTAATATTTAACATAGTATCATTTGTCTGGTGTTTTATATAGTTTATCATTATCTTGCTGTAACAAAAGTATTTTATAATTTGCCTTCGTGTTCTAAAACAAAGAAAAGCAGCGAAATGCGCTATTTTATGTATTATAATCGTGTAGCTGTAATACTATTTAAAATAATTTATATTCTTTTGAAGTAGCTAAATAAGACTATTTGGTTTTTAGGTCAACCTGTTTTATCAATAGTGAGTAAGGTGTGATTTATATTCTGTCATCATGTTAATTTAATAGTATGATTAATACCTATACTACCCTCTCACTGGGTTTATTTATTTATATTCTGTCATCATGTTAATTTAATAGTATGATTAATACCTATACTACCCTCTCACTGGGTTTATTTATTTATATTCTGTCATCATGTTAATTTAATAGTATGATTAATACCTATACTACCCTCTCACTGGGTTTATTTATTTATATTCTGCCATCATGTTAATTTAATAGTATGATTAATACCTATACTACCCTCTCACTGGGTTTATTTATTTATATTCCCTCAAAGGGTCAAAACAAAATAAAATAAACTGTTTTTGTATAATTCCTCGTTACCTTAACTGTATGATAACAGTTGAGTTTGAACTGTGTAGTTATATTTAGGTTTTTATATGTAAGACAGAAATACTGCATCTTCTTCAGCGAAATTAGCACATTTGAAATCATTACGCGGAACATAATTTATCTTTCTTTATATCCCGGTTTTCATCTGTATTTTTCTCTTCATTTTTGTTCCCAATGCCTCATTCAATAAATAATTATATCTCAAACTATTATTAAAATTCTCAAACTTGAGCGTCCTTCGTTCCATGACTCAGTTTTAGGGATTATAGATCTTCATTGTACATCCCCATAACAGGCAGACTTAGATCTCCATTGTACGTCCCCTTAACAGGCAGACTTAGATCTCCATTGTACATCCCCATAACAGGCATACTTAGATCTCCATTGTACATCCCCATAACAGGCAGACTTAGAAACCCATTTCACATATTAAACACATACAAGTGCTATAGCTTGTCCTTTTCTTATAATAATCAACCTAATTTTGTCATGATTCAATGATTGTAATAATTCATTAGATTTATTAAACTGTCCCTTTCTTCATGTTTGGTAACAAGAGTACGATTGCTTGATAGTCACTTCACTTAACTTCCTTGCCATCAATGACTCAAGAAATAATTTACTCTGCTTACCAATGGTTGATGCACTGTTTTTTAAAATATAAATAACACACAGATATAATGTTTGTCAATGAACAGTATGCCCTTCTCATATAAAAACCCACAGATTTCTGGCACTGTTTGCACATGAACGGTATGCTGTAAACAGGTAAACGGAACGGATTACAAATGAATGACGTACTTCACTGCAGTGAACACAAGACGAATTTTTCACACTGTACATATTTCGATGTGGCATCAAAGACTGGATTCCATTATCTGACGACAACGACTGTCAGCAACACGAGCGCTTTGAGAAGAGAAATATTCCAATGAGACGAGCAGGGGGCGCCATTAGGTTCCACGATTACTTCCTGACTTCCGTCTGAAACAACAAACGAAACATTCACCATACTAGGACTTCGTGGTACCGAAACAACAAACAAAACATTCACCATACTAGGACATCGTGGTACCGAAACAACAAACAAAACATTCACCGTACTAGGACATCGTGGTACCGAAACAACAAACGAAACATTCACCATACTAGGACTTCGTGGTACCGAAACAACAAACAAAACATTCACCATACTAGGACATCGTGGTACTGAAACAACAAACAAAACATTCACCGTACTAGGACTTCGTGGTACTGAAACAATAAATAAAACATTCACTATATTAGGACTTCATTGTACTGAAAAAAACAGACAAAACACTCACTTCATTAGTACTTCATGGTACTGAAACAATAAATAAAACATTCACCATACTAAGACTTCATGGTATAAAAACAATAAACAAAACATTCCCTTTACTAGGACTTCATGGTAATGAAACAATAAACAAAACATTCACATACTACGACCTCTTAGTAAGGAAGTAGAAATACTGTAACGCAATGGCTTATCTCTAGTGAAAAAACGAAGCATTCATCAAATTGGAACTTCAAGTTATTAAAAATAAAAATATTTTATTTATTCGTCTCTGAAAGTAAAATAGAGCAACAAAAACATTTATCATACTGGGACATCTGGGTACTAAAACAATAACCATAACATTTCCCTAACTGGATTTCATAGTACTAAGCAATAAACAAAACATTTGTCTTGCTAGGATTTCATAGTACTAAGCAATAAACAAAACATTTGCCTTACTAGGATTTCATAGTACTAAGCAATAAACAAAACATTTGCCTTACTAGGATTTCACAGTACTAAGCAATAAACAAAACATTTGCCTTACTAGGATTTCGTAGTACTAAGCAATAAACAAAACATTTGCCTTACTAGGATTTCGTAGTACTAAGCAATATACAAAACATTTGACTTACTAGGATTTCGTAGTACTAAGCAATATACAAAACATTTGACTTACTAGGATTTCGTAGTACTGAAACAATGAATAAAACGTTCGCTATACTAGAACTTTAAAATATTATCATTTATTGATTTCTCTATGATAGTAGCAAGGCAAACATTCACAAAACTGGAATCTTTATTTATAATTTTAAATATGCGATCAATTATTGTTACATAATAATCTATATATCTAAATTCTGACATAATTACGAACAACAGGATTCACTTAAACAGATTTGTATTTAAACAATAGTATCGAAAATACACTGACGCATTGTGCTGGACTGAATGGAGAGAGAACACTTAAGAGATACAAGTATGACGTTGGTAAGATTAACCCTACGGCAGAGTAAATTTGTCTATCTAGACTTAATTGTTAATTATTAAATGTCAAAGTGACCCGACCTTGGGCACTGCTTATGTTGATATTTGTAAGTGTCAGAGTGGGAAGTAAACAACTCAAATGGAGGATGGGCTAGAAATTGCTGATGCAATGCAAACCAGTTCCAACTGGATGAGTAGTTTTTATTATCCAATGGTCAATATTTACAAGAACGAGATCAGCCAATGAGATCAAATGTTTACCTGCTGTAAAGAATTCTATTGTCTAATCATTTTGAATTTGGATTGGCAAGAAGTCCAGTCAAGAAAGGTGGCCGCTAGCTGAATGGAGAATTAATTGACTGATTGAGAGAGAATGGACTTAAAAATATTTCATGCATTTTTATATTGATGTGTTATATTATGTGAGAGATATATTATGTGAGTAGACTATTATTTCTACAAATTGCGAACTATGATGCTTGTATGTAGTGTGCTAAACACTTGACATTGTTTCTGTTGAACCTAGTCATTAACTATTATGTTACTCTTACCATCGTCATATTTTTATTGTTTGAATGTTAAACTTTCCAACGCCATAATTATATTGTTTAAATGTTAGACTTTCCAACGCCATAATTATATTCTTTAAATGTTAAGCTTATCAACGGCATAATTATACCCTTAAGTATGAAGCTTACCGACATCATAATTATATTCTTCAAATGTTATTTTTTACCAACGTTATAATTATACCCCTCAAGTGTTAAGCTTACCAACGTCATAATTGTATCCCGGACCTGTCAACTGATCGGTGCCCCCGCTGGACGGCCGACGAGTATTATGACCATTTAGACCTGTGCTGTCACCACCTCTTAAATGAGTGCTGGTCCTGGGTACATCTTTATCGTCATAATTTTTCGGCTCGGCATTATTGCTGCTTCCATCGTAAAACTTACTTTTGTCGGACTCAGGATCTTCCTCTCCAACCTCCGTTATCACCCAGTTGACCGTTTGTCTCCTTGTGGTTGTTGTCGCCATTGTGGTAGTTTCAGGCTTGGGGTACTCTGCAAGTAATATTAATTTAGAGAGTGCAATATAAACACATCCGAGGATGGTACAGACGGGATGACACTGTATGGAGCTTTACTGCATAATTTTAAATAAAATCCTACATATAACTTTAATGAGTGCAATAGAAACACGTGGTGAGGATGGTACTGACGAAATGATAAAAGTATACAGTGGTATTTTTTATTTTAAGTGTAATCCAACATGTCTGTAATGACTGTAATAAACACACTGTGTGGACGGCACAGACGAGATAATAAAAGTACACAGCTGTATTTCTTATTTTAAGTGTAATCCAACATATGACTGATGAGTGAGCATGTGTATGATGTTGCATAGCTAGTCGCAGTTGTTTTAAATTCTGCTCTGATAGGTGCTTCCATACGTGTAATGTATTATTTGTCTACTTTGTATTCTTTGTCTGTGTAATGTGTCGATGCACTAGTCTTTGTGTTTAGAATGAGTCAGTGCACTGCATCTGTCTTTATAAAAGCATAATGTATTTCGCTCTGTATTCATACATGTGTAATTCTACTTCGCTATAAATGCATATTGCTCTATATCTTATAAATATGTCATTTTACTTCCGTCTACCTCTGCATGAAATTTGCCATGACCCGACAAATGCGCGAGAGGGTTAGGGTTAGGGTTAGGGTAGGGTTAGGGTTAGGGTTAGGATTATGGGTTAGAGTTAAGGTTAGGGTTAGAGTTAGGGACAGAACGCGTCGTCGAGGTTTTGTCCATCGCGTGTTTGTCGGCGCGCATTTGTCGGGTCACGGTATAAACTTATAAAGTCTAGTGTTCTATTATAATTGTAAATTGTATTAAGTGTTTGAAATAAATGTTACATTATTTAATTGATATAAAATATCTTTCACAATAACTGACACATAAATTAAATTATGATAGTGAGATGTAATATTAAAATCGGTCTTTCAAATATTTTTTAAAAAGTAATAAAATTTGACACTTTAGGGAAATACTAAAATATCGGCTCTATAAAACAATAAGAACGGGCAGAAATAAATACAAATATTTGGGAAATGATGATAAATTATTTCATATGAATAAAGAAATAAAAAATAAATATATTGCACGACAGAACTAAATACTCACCGATAGGAAGCAATTCCCATACCAACAAATACTCAGACACAAAGCCATTTCACACATAAAACTCTTCAAATGGGAAGTAATTCTAAATCAGTCACACAATTGTCGAGGATAATGAAATTGTTACTATTTTTTCCTCACGCAATATAATAAGCAGCTGCTGTTGATGTTATTCAAATTAGGCTACCTCTTTTAAGAATACATGCATTACATCAACTTTCAACAGAAACTAAAAGTGAATACAAGTTTTAAATGTGTTATTTTAAGACTACATGCATACATCAGATTTCAACAGAAACTAAAAGTGAACACAAGTTTTAAATGTGTTATTTTAAGACTAAATGCATACATCAAATTTCAACAGAAACTAAAAGTGAACACAAGTTTTAAATGTAGTACATTAGGGAATGGGAATTAAATGTGGTACAGAAAGTATATTATCTGTTGTGTCATAGTACATAAACACTTACCAGAGAGAGAGAGAGTTATTATAACCATATACTTATAACACTTACCATAGAGAATCATTGTCTCCGAGTCTGTACCTAAGTTGTTTTTAGATGCACACTCGTATTCCCCATAATCCTCTTCCGACAAGGATCTGATGCGCAAGCTCAAGGTAAGAGTGTTGTCATCCTCGTCATATATCTGCACGATCACAGCGAGATACATCGTTAGACAATCTGAGTTCTTACATGTAACGTTTTCATTCCATATAGTACTAAGTGCAGTCAACCCTCCTATTCTTATTATTGTTGCTCTTGTCTCATGGAGACACTGCATTTTCGACCCTATAATTAGGTGATTATGTGCAAGACGATATAATCTGTTGACCTCGATAAACACGACTTTTGACCCTATAATTAGGTGATTATGTGCAGGACGATATAATCTGTTGACCTCGATAAACATGACTTTTGACCCTATAATTAGGTGATTATGTGCAAGACGATATAATCTGTTGACCTCGATAAACACGACTTTTGACCCTATAATTAGGTGATTATGTGCAAGACGATATAATCTGTTGACCTCGATAAACACGACTTTTGACCCTATAATTAGGTGATTATGTGCAGGACGATATAATCTGTTGACCTCGATAAACATGACTTTTGACCCTATAATTAGGTGATTATGTGCAAGACGATATAATCTGTTGACCTCGATAAACATGACTTTTGACCCTATAATTAGGTGATTACGTGCAGGACGATATAATCTGTTGACCTCGATAGAGACATGACTTTAGATCTCATAACTTGACACTTATATATAGGTCTATAGAATCTGTTGACTTCAATAGAGAAACTATTTTTGATCCTATAACTTGATGCTTATGTACAGGACAATAGAATATGTTGACCTCAGTAGAGACCTGACTTATGATCCTATAACTTAGTAATTATGTACAGGAAGATAGAATCTGTTGACCTCAGTAGAGACCTGACTTATGATCCTATAACTTAGTAATTATGTACAGGACGATAGAATCTGTTGAATGCAACAGAAACTTGACTTTCGACCCTATAACATGGTGATTATGCAAGGGTTGATAAGGGTTGATAAAAATCTATTGACCCAACAAAATCTTGACCTTTAACTCTACCCACTATAGCAAAAAATAGGTTTACAATAAGAATTGTTGTTCAGTGCAGAAGAGAACTGTTTACTATAGCACTAAGACTTAATTCACTTGAACAACAAGATTGTTATTCAATGTAGCACTAATGAACTGTTAATGAATAGATTTAATAGTCAGGCTTAGTCTGTCAGTTAGCGTTAGTGGATATGTGTTCCTTATTATTACCTGCAGGAGGTCAATCTAAACTCTTGGCCTTCTTGTCCAGTTACCCGATCCTTCCATACGTGACCTCTACATGGAAAACTAAAGATTGTACATTATAAAGCACTGGGTATTAGAAAACTAAAGACTGTACATTATAAAGCACTGGGTATTAGAAAACTAAAGACTGTACATTATAAAGCACTGGGTATTAGAAAACTAAAGACTAGGCATTACATAGCCTTTCTTAGCAAACTAATTAGTCCACCTTACTGTGGCATTATTATTCAAAACATTCATATTACTGCAATAGATAATATAGCAAATTGTATTACTGTACTTTTCCAGTTAACAAATATATATCCGCGCGCGTGTGTGTGTGTGTGTGTGTGTGTGTGTGTGTGTGTGTGTGTGTGTGCGTGCCTTCGTGATTGCACGCACCTGTGAGTGTATATGCGTGTGCGTGGCAATGGTGCGCATACAGTATGATACTAAATTTCATATATTTTATATAATATTAAAGTGTATATGTTGTATGATACTAACTATACTCTGCATGATAAACACACTCACACACATATCTGCGTGGGTAATTGTATTTGTGTGTGTGTGTGTGTGTGTGTGCAAATAAGTACACAATACATAGTATATATGCATTCAATAATATAGCACAATTAGGTGCCCAATCCCCCACACATAGATAAACATACACTTCATATTTAGGCTGTTATGAAGATCTTTTCCTGTCACCGTCTTCTTGACAATCCCCCACACATACACAAATGTACAAATATAGAAATTAGCACGACTGGAGATATATTAATCTGTATGACTGTTGCCCTATGAATTTGCATGACTGTTGACCTATGAATCTGCATGATTGGATACGTAGAAATGAGCACAAGTGGTGACGTAAAAATAACCATGATTGCTGACGTAGAAATGGGCACTACTGGTGAGGTAGAAAAGAGCACAACTGGTGACTGGGGAGGTAAGAATTAGCATTTCAGGAATGGTGGCTGAAAAGACTAAAGACTGTCTGAAGAGCGCGCTTGAAAGGAAGCTTTGCGTGAAGTTTCTAAAAGATTAACTCTATTAAATTGAAAAGAAATACGAAAGCACGCACGCACGCACACACACACACACACACACACACACACACACACACGCACGCACACACACACACTCACACACACACACACCACACCAGACACACTCATACACATACATAAACGCGCACAACATACATACACCCGCAGACCCACATTAAGTTTTTTTGAATAAACTTACTTCAATACTGTATTGTTCATTCCGTGTTATAGGCTTGCCGTGCCTGCGCCATATGGTGAGAGCTTGTGGGAAAGCCGTGACCACACATTCCAAAATAGTTGTCTTCCCTTTGACCTGCCCAAGTTTGCGATTTGGCAAGCGGACTTCAGGGGGGACTAAAGTCAACAGTTAGAGAAAAGTATTCGGTAACAATACCTGTCTTACTAAACAAACTGTCATTGAGCAGTTAACATATAATAATATACGTTAAAAGTAACACGAGGTTTGAAGAATTTTCCGTTAACAACACACGACTTTGAGGGAAATTAACAGTTAACTCGGTAGAAAAAAAATTGAAAATATCATGGTTAACAGTAACTGAAATACGAAAAAAAAGGGTGTCACTTAAGAGTAACTTTTAATTTGTAGCAGTTAATAGTAACTTAAAATTTGTAGCAGTTAATAGTAACTTTTAATTTGTAGCAGTTAATGGTAACTTTTAATTTGCAGCAGTTAATAATAACTTTTAATTTGCAGCAGTTAATAATAACTTTTAATTTGTAGCAGTTAATGGTAACTTTTAATTTGTAGCAGTTAATAGTAACTTTTAATTTGCAGCAGTTAATAGTAAAATAATTTGTAGCAGTTAATGGTAACTTTTAATTGATTTCAGACAGATTGAAACTAGTGATATTTTAATATGTAGAAAAATATTATATTAGAAACATAAAATACTATATTACCAGCAATTATTTTATTACTGTGATGGGGTGTGGTGTTGTTATTATGGGTCACCCCAGGATGCGAGGAGATCATAAAACAATGATGAAACAATCAGACAATACGGCTACAGCAACCATAGCAGAAGAGGCAGAACGCGCAACACGTGTTTACATTTTTATGTACTCTTTATTCCATCGACACCCCGCCAAAACAAGCTTCTCTCTCTCCCCTTCCTCATAGTGCCAACCACGCTCCTCTCTTGACCACTCCAAGACGATTCCCAAAAGACGACCCACGATTCCCAAAAGACGACCCTCTCACACAAAATATAACTAAAAAGTCCGGGCGGCAAAGGGGACTCCACTAGACAATTCTGGAACTGAGACTAAAACTATTGCTAAACGGGTACATCTGTGCTAACGTACTTTCGTTCGAACATAAATTCCTTCTAAACTACCTAGAGTTATATAACACTTTAACTATCAAAAAATAGTACACAAAATACTCTTTAAATACAATACTTCCTTAAAATATAAAACCATGTACACATACATAAATCGTAGAATACACTAAGAAAACAATATAAACTAACTTACAAAATTATATAAATATAAACTACATCCCACTAACTATTAGAATACATAAACATTAAATTTATTAAATAAATATATAATATGATAAGTGGCGGTTAACCACGTACACAATGGCACAGCCATACACATTACTATATAGCAGACCGCGCCGCGCGATATAAACTAGCGGCCGATGACCTACTTTGCTGTCAGGCAAAACAAGCGCTACGCACACACCGCTCTGTTCACACGTACATCCACCCTTCCACATTACAAGAAAAAGATCTATTAGTGGCAAAGATAATCTATTAGTGGCAAAGATAATCTATTAGTGGTAAAGATATTTTAATTAGTTGCAAAAATAAACCTTGTTAGTCTGAGGGTTGGTGATATATTTCAATATATTACAAGCACACGGTGGACACAGTATAGATTAAAACCCAGCAAATAATCGTAATATGAAACAGAACCCACAATATTTATTACTGTATTAATATTTTTACTGTAGTTTGTGGATTTAGTATCTAGGTCACAAATTATGCGGTTACTAAAGTTGCCTAAAGCACGACACATACTTCGCGCACACAGATAAGTCCTGTATTCTAGATGTATATAGACAAGTCACTTACACTCTTCGTGCACACAGATAAGTCCTGTATTCTAGGTGTATAGACAAGTCACTTACACTCTTCGTGCACACAGATAAGTCCTGTATTCTAGGTGTATATAGACAAGTCACTTACACTCTTCGTGCACACAGATAAGTTCTGTATTCTAGGTGTATATAAACAAGTCACTTACACTCTTCGTGCACACAGATAAGTCCTATATTCTAGGTGTATATAGACAAGTCACTTACACTCTTCGTTCACACAGATAAGTCTTGTATTCTAGGTGCATACAGATAAGTAAGTCACTTACACTCTTCGTGCACACAGATAAGTCTTGTATTCTAAGTGCATACAGATAAGTCACTTACACTCTTCGTGCACACAGATAAGTCACATGCTACGTGCACACGGGTTAGACTTACTCTATGTCACACAGATGTCACACCCTACGTCCACGCGGATGCCACACTCTATGTAAACACAGATAAGTCGCTTTCACTTACACTCTGCGCGCACACATACGTCACGCTCTGCGTGTACATGGATAAGTCACTCTACGTACATACGGATAATCCACTTACACTCTACATGCACACGGATAATCCACTTACGCTCTACGTGCACACGGATAATCCACTTACACTCTACGTGCACACGGATAAGTCTGTTGGCAGCAGGCGGAACGTCGTTAAAAGCCACGCACTCATACACGTCATCACAATATCTGCTGACGTTGTGGATCACGAGTACTTCCCCCTCTACTCCAATCGCTGCCAAAAAACAAGCAAATCAATCAGTTTGTAATGCAAACACTCCAATCACTGCCAGAAACACAAGTAAATCAATCAGTGTGTAATGCGAACACTCCAATCACTGCCAGAAACACAAGTAAATCAATCAGTTTGTAATGCGAACACTCCAATCACTGCCAGGAAAACAAGCAAATCAATCAATTTGTAATGCGAACACTGCAGTCACTGCCAGGAAAACAAGCAAATCAATCAGTTTGTAATGCGAACACTGTAATCATTGTGGGCAAAACTAGCAAATCGATTATTTTGTAATGAGTACACCCCCAATCACTTACAGCGAAACTAGCAAGTCAGTCAATTGTTAACTTTGCAGTATAGCGTAGTATATAAAATCGATATATTCCATTCATAGGAGGAAAATGTGAAATACATTTCTTTTTTTTTTTAAACACGCCAACAAATATTTAAATATATCATACAAGTCTAACAAGCCTAAAAGTAAATTTTATGTAAATCTAAAAATGTATTTCTTACAGGTCCTAACAGTCTAAAATGTCTCACAAGTCTTAGTCTAAAATGTATTTCTTACAAGTCTTAACAGTCTAAAATGTATTTCTCACAAGTCTTAGTCTAAAATGTATTTCTTACAAGTCTTAGTCTAAAATGTATTTCTTACAAGTCTTAACAGTCTAAATGTATTTCTTACAAGTCTTAGTCTAAAATGTATTTCTTACAAGTCTTAGTCTAAAATGTATTTCTTACAAGTCTTAACAGTCTAAATGTATTTCTTACAAGTCTTAACAGTGTATATGTATTTCTTACAAGTCTTAACAGTCTAAAATGTATTTCTTATGAGTCTTAACTGTCTAAAATGTATTTCTTACAAGTCTTAACAGTCTAAAATGTATTTCTTACAAATCTTAACAGTCTAAAATGTATTTCTCATGAGTCTTAACAGTCTAAAATGTATTTCTTATGAGTCTTATAAGTCAGTATAGATTCCGAAAAGGACATTGTATACCTTGTTAGAATGACATTGTATAACTTGTTCGAAAGGAAATACAAACACATAAAACTATAATAGACGGTTGACCATGCTGGCTGACATTTTATGGAAATGTGAGCTGTAATCAAAGATCTAGAAATAAAAGTATATGCCAATACGATCAAGCACAGGTGACAGGTTTATAGTGTCTGTTTACTTTATTACAGCACACATTTTCATAAACTGTCAAAGAACAGGATCAAACACAGGTGACATGTACATAATTTTGTTGCTGTTTACTTTATTACAACACACATTTTCATAAAATATCAAAGAACAAAATCAAATGCATGTGATAGGACATTTTATGGAAAAGTGTACTGTAGTCTTGGAACTAGAAACTAAAGCAAATGCCTGTCACGTGTACCTATTCGTGCTGTATGACTGGCAATTATAAAGTGAACTGTAAGAAAGATGATGGAAACAATAGCAGTGTCTCCTTTAGAAATTTCTTGGATGGCAGTATCAGTTTCATTGTAAGCAAAAAGATAGAAGCAAAAATAATGTCTTCTGCAGGTATTGATTTCTGCTGGTTGGTAGTTATTTACAGTTTGCAAGCAATAAGATAAAAGCAAAACTAGATAATGTCGATCACAGAGAGTGGCTCGTGCTAGATGGCAGTTTATTAATCTTTGTAGCGTGCTGTGGGAATGTTCTTTAAGTCAAAGAGTAAGCATAAAAACGTAGAAACCAATGATGTAGATATTTAGTTGTGCTGTGCTGCAATTAATTAAAATCTGTATCATAACTATTTAAAAATAAAAATAAAAATAAAAATAAAAATAAAAATTATAACAGCAGTACAATAAAACTGTCTTATTTATAAGTAAAGATGTAACTATGAAAATTGTCTATCGTAGCAGTTTTTATATAAAAATAAACTTTTATAAGTCATGACTAAACGAAGGAAACGGTTTATCGTAGCAGTATAAAAGAAAATTTGAAAGCCAAGAACTGAATTATGAAAAGTGTTCATCATAGCAGTGGAAAAGACAACTAAAATACTGTCATAATAGTAGAAAAGCCTCAACTAAAACAAGAACTGGACTATGAAAAGTATTCATCATAGCAGTAGAAAAGACAACTAAAGAAACTGCCATAGTAGTAGAAAAGACAACTAAAAAATATTGTGTTAGCAGTAGAAAAGACTCACTAAAAATCTGTCATAGCACTAGAAAAGCCTCAACTAAAACAACTGTCATAACAGTAGAAAAGACAACTAAAAATTGTCATAACAGTTGAAAAGACAACTAAAACAACTGTCATAACAGTAGGAAAGGCAACTAAAACAACTGTCATAACAGTAGAAAAGACAAAACCTGTCATAACAGTAGAAAAAATCTCAACTAAAATACTGTCATACCAGTAGGAAAGACACAACTAAAACAACCACTCATAACAGTAGAAAAGACAACTAAAACAACTGTCATAACAGTAGAAAAGACAACTAAAAATCGGTCAAAGCAATAGAAAAGACAACTAAAACAACTATCATAGCAGTAGAAAAAACTCAACTAAAAAGCTGTCATAGCAATAGAAAAGACAACTATAAAAGCACATAGCAGCAGAAAAAATGTGCTATAAGACAAGATTGAACTAGGAAAACTGTCTGTCATAGTAGTTAAAAATAGAAGTATTACAAGAAAAAACTGAAATAAAAATCTATCACAGCAGTACAAAGTTGGCTGTTAAACGATATGAGTAAGCTAGAAAAAAAACTATGAATCAAAGCAGTAGAAAATAAGATTTTATACCACATGAATAAACTGGGAAAATTATCTGTAAAGATCTAAAAATTCCATCACATCATTAAGTGCTTAATTACTACTCTTCTAATTATTTATTTAGTATTTTATTAATATTATTTTTCTAACCTTGTATTTATAATTAGTACTAGTATTTTGAAATGATATTATATTTGTGTTATGAATGTATTGTGAGCTTCTGATTTCAGCAGTGTAATTCTTATATTGTAAACATGTTATATGAACCTTGTTTGAAGACTGTGTGTGACTGCTTGTGAGAGTTTAAAGTTTTGCCGATTAGGGAGAATGTATTTATATAGACGTTAGGATTGAGACGTGAGCATTGCTCATGTATCGTTTTAGCCATAGTTGGTTAAAAGCTGCTTTGGCTTGGTGACCATGGATTAAGATTATATCGGCCATCAGAGACACACTCAGCGTGGTATGACTGCGGCGCAAGATCAACAGGCAAGAGTTGCCTATGAATTTCGTCAGTCGTACTAGCCGATTGAATCCCTGAGAGTTGATGACCTGATTCCTTAGAGGCGAATTTTGTGCAAATTCCTATTGTAAAAGTATTATTCCAGGGACTCTGTGCAAGCTGCACTGATAGGGAGCTGTCCAAGAATTCTACTTATCCAATGACTGTCCACGTCCATTAAGTCGAGAGTGTGGCATTGTGAACCACTCAGGGGGAGCAAACTTGATTATATTATCTCTATGTCTGTAGTCAGTGGTACTCTGTCAGACAGAAATTGGCGAAATATATATAAATATATTTAAGGGATGAGCATTAAGCAATTTATGCGATATTTGTAGTACCTATGATAATGTTTGAAGGATGAATGAATGAATGAAGCCTTCTTTGTGGTGATTTGTTACCCAAGTGTTAATTTAGTCTTAGAAGTATATTACTTTGTCCGTGCGGCTAGCAAATTGTGGCACTTTGCGGATACTAGAAAATTTGATCGTACGAACAGTGTAGGATATAGTTATATTTTGAAATTAACATATTTCCATTATTTCTTATTTTCCTTTATTTTCCCATGTATTCTTTCTTGTATTTAATTAAGCTGTTGAATTGTACTATCTTATTGTTCCTCTCTGTCGGGTAACTTTGTCGGGTAACTTTGCTTTATGTTACGATGCTCACGTGTGATGTTTGCATGGTCTTGGTTTGAATCCTGTATTATTGCTTAGATACGGGAGGGGGGGGGCTGAGCCACAAGTGACTTTTACATTTTTACATTGGCATAGGAAGAGAACACTTCCCTTCCTAAAATGTGGCTAGCCGTAACTCGGGGAGTTTAGATATTATTAAAATATAATAATTAATAAAATCCTTTTGGGTAGCCGTAAGTCGGGGATTTTAGATATTATTAAAATATAATAATTAATAAAATCCTTTTGCGCCGGGGCGCCGGCATGAGCTATTAATTACTGGTCAAGTGTTTTATCTACAATAGGGTCAGGTGTAGAGGTTCTACACTGATGTTAGGTGTAGTAGTGTGCAGTAGGGAGAGGTGTAGTTGTTTTGCAGTTGGAGAGTGTGTGTGTGTGTGTGTGTGTGTGTGTGTGTGTGTGTGTGTGTGTGTGTGTGTGTGTGTGTGTGCATATGCACAAACAGTAGATTTTAGCAGTGGGGTTAGGTGTAATTGTTTTACAACAGGGCTAAGTGCAGTTGTTCTATAGTGGAGTTAGGTGAAGAAGTTATATAGTGGGGTTATGTTTAAATGTTATACAGTGGAAATAGGTATAAATGTTCTACAGTGGGGTTAGGTGTTACGCACATTAGGGCTAGGTACAGAAGCTCTACAGTGGATACAGGCATAATTGTTCTACAATGGGGTTGGATGTAATTGTTCTACAGTGGGATTAGGTGTAATTGTTCTGCAGTGGGGTTAGGTGTTTTTGTTTTACATCAGTTTAGGTGTAGTTGTCCTACATTGGCGATAGGTATAATTATCAGGTACGAGTGAATGAACATCGAGAATTAATTCACTTGGAATGATATGACCGAAATTTCTTTTTGAAACAAAAAGAGGTGATCAGTTGTGGACTGACAGGTCAAGCTGATCTGATGCAAAGTTCATGAGAAATAAAATAGATATAATAGTCTCATCAGGTTTCTGTAGAATCCAGAGTGAGTTAGAATTAAGCTCATGAGAAATAAAATAGATATAATAGTGTCTTCAGGTTTCTGTAGAATCCAGGTAACTAGGTAGATAAACAAAGAGATTATTCTATATTGAGAATACGAAGAGAACCTAATATTTGTATCCATTTGTGATTTGTATGACAATCATAATAGAAATTAAAGTCATCAAATGTAATACAAATTTCTACTTATAGTTTAATAGAAATTCAAGAGATTGGGAATTTGTTCAAGAAACAAAGTAAATTCAGTAAATTTATTCTTCTGATTAGGAGAAAGAAAAAGAGAGGAAGAAATCAATGTATCTTTTGTGTTGTGTGACTTGGTAAACATCAAATTAGCCGAATTTGAAAGATGTCCTAAAAATGAAATTGAAAATATACTAGTTATGGCTAAAAAAAAGAATTAGTGCGTACATCTATTTTAAGCGCGGAGTGTGTGTGTGTGTGTGGGGGGGGGGGAATGATTTAAAGGTATATCCAAGACTTACGGGTTTACAAAGCAGTGTAAGATCACAACATTTGGATTTATCACCATTTGCTTAAGCCACGTGTCGGTAAGGAAAATATTTCGATGCAATGGTTAATTTAAGAAATTTCTTCTCTTTATTTAATGGATGGATATTAAAGATGTCAAACAATACAATGGAAAACTATCCAAATAAATAATAAACTTTGCTGTGGTGTGATGCATATGCTGATGGAATTCACTTTTCCAGTAAAAATAGAAGAGGCACTGGAAAATGGAAAATTGTGGATTTTGCTGAAGGAGATAGTTTTATCTGTTATTTTTATAGGTGATATTTATTTTGTGAACAGATAAGAGAAAATGGGGCATAATTCGAAATCCTTAAATCTTGAACACGTCATCGAGTGGGGAACTCAGTCTGCGTCGTATAGAGCATCTTTATCAAGTCTCACAGAGACGGGAATGAGCGAGATTTCAAATTCATGTATAGTTGTATTACACAAGGGATACGGAACTCATCAAATTAAGAAAAAAGAAATTAAACAAATGGAAATAAATTGTCTGGACAATCTTGATAAGAAAACAGCAGAGACGAAAAGACTAGTAGTTAATACGTTGCCATTAAATTGCTCGTCATTTCGGAGTCAGCTGTCTCAGAATTGTTTAGCGATGGCGACTCGAAACAATATTCCTTAACCCCATTACTTTAACTCCATTACTGTAAATCCTTTTGTTTTAAACCCATCTGCTGTTTTAGAAGTGCAAATATGATCTTATGCTTGATGCATTATCTTTAGTAATTTGTATTCATGAATCCTTATTGAAACTTGGTCCAAACAATACATTTACAGTACACAAACCGTGTCTTTGAAAAATAGAAGAAAACGAAAACTTTCAAATATATATTTTTTATCTTTATATTATTTCAAAAATTACAATTTACAAAACGTGATGGCTCTTTTCAATTTTGTAGCAATTATATTTCATTCAGATTGAAATGGGGATGCTTAAACAGATAGGGTTATGACCCAGACCTCTCATCAGAGCTCTTCCAGACTCTCCTAGTCATAGGAAAATTAAACCACCAACATAATCAAGTGTTTTCAAACGAAAACTGTTTAGACATATTGTCCAGATATATATTATCGGATACTGATATGTTAGTATATTGAAATATAGGAGACATATAGATATAGGGTATAGATATGTTCAGCTATTCAACTATAACGGAGATACAGCTTATGAGAATCAAAATGTCTTATATTTTGGACAAAATCTTGAATAGAGAACAGTTATGTATAATGTTTGTATTCACCGTGAAAAAATTCTTCCACCTCGAAACACATTTTCTAGATTTCTGCCGTATTACTGTTTCCTTTGTTGCAACCGTTTATGAAGTTTTTACTAACATATAGATAGGATAATTTCTTTGAAGATGATCTGGGCTTTGTTTCTTTTAGTGTTCAAAGTTGTAAGCAAGAAATGAACGAAAGAAACTGTGAGATAACAAGAATTAAAGATATAAACTGTGAGATAACAAGAATTAAAGATATAAACTGTGAGATAACAAGAATTAAAGATATAAACTGTGAGATAACAAGAATTAAAGATATAAACTGTGAGATAATAAGAAATTAAAGAACTGTGAGATAACAAGAAATTAAAGAGATAAACTGTGAGATAACAAGATATGAATGAGAGACGCTGTGAGATAACAAGAAATTAAAGAGATAAACTGTGAGATAACAAGATATGAATGAGAGACGCTGTGAGATAACAAGAAATTAAAGATATAAACTGTGAAATAACAAGAAATTAAAGAGATAAACTGTGAGATAACAAGAATTAAAGAGATAAACTGTGAGATAACAAAATATGAATGAGAGAAGCTGTGAGATAACGAGAAATTAAAGAGATAAACTATGAGTTAACAAAGAAATGAAAAAGAGATATTTTGAGATAATAAAAAATGAACGAGAGAAACTGTGAGATAACAAGAAATTAAAGAGAAACTGTGAGATAACAAGAAATTAAAGAGAAAATGTGAGATAACAAGAAATTAAAGAGAAACTGAGATAACAAGAAATGAACGAGAGAAATTGTGAGATAAAAAATATTAACGAGATAAACTGTGAGATAATAAGAAATGGAACGAGAGAAACAGTGAGATAACTAAATGGACAAGAGAGGTTGTAAGATAACAAAAAGGTGAACTAGAGAAACTATCACACTAATAAATATCCGCTATCACAGACTGCATTGTCTTGAGTGTCATAATGAAAGTAGGCCTATTTGTATAAAAACTAATTATTATATAGCTGGCATTATTAATGCAGTTATAGAAATAAAAACTAATTATTATATAGCTGGCATTTCATTAACGATGATAAAAGCACATAATCATATAATGTTCTACTATATGCATATTTAAAAGCTAAAGGAGCTATTGATACTGGTCTCACTACTGATGACAGAAAATAAAACAAGCAAATTTACTCACGTTTCTTCTCATTATCTCCCTCTTGAAGTAGGCCTGCTGGGTTGCGGAACCACGTGACAGTGGGATGGGGCAACCCTGTGACGTTGCACACAAGTACTACCGTGTCTCCTTCACGGGCAACGATCTCCTGCTTACTGGACAAGTGACCTATGATACTGGCCGGCTCTGTAATGTGGAGAACAGTCATTACATATATATATGTAAACCTGTCATATTAGTAGGTTGTGTAACATGGAGATAACAATTATCATATATATTTATATACCTGTCATATTGGCCGGCTCTGTAACATGGAGATAACAATCATCATACACATTATATATCTGTCAAATTAGCCGGCTCTGTAACATGGAGATAACAGTCATCATATATAATTATATATCTGTCATATTAGCCGTCTCTGTAAAATGGAGATAACAGTCATATATATTTATACACCTGTCATATTCGCAGGCCATGTAACATATATATATAACATTATTCTATTTGAAGGCGCTGTAAAATACGATAATACTAATATATATTCACATATCTCTCCTCTTAGTAGGCAATGTACCTTGGGGATAATAATCACATATATTCATATACTGTCACATTAGTAGGTCCATTGACAGGAAATAGTCATAAAATATATTCATACATCCGTCCTATTAGTATACCCTGTAACATGGGGATAAATGTTACAATGGCCAACTCCGGAACGATTACATTATGTGGCAGATAACTTGGATACTAGCCAGAACAAGTACATGGCGATAAACGGATTAAGTGTATCATATAAATGTGATATAATCCGGATTGGACATGTGCCTGAACATTTTAGAAAAATATACAATTCGGAAATGTGAGTAATCTATGTCGCGATTCTAATATTGTCTTTAGTAAGGTGGGTTTGATTCTAATATCATTTTATCAAACTTTGATATCATTCTCATATTGCCTTAGTGCACTGAGTTTTGAATTTTTTCAATCCTAAATGATATCAGCAAAACTTTTTACTATCTTGTAAATTATTGATTCTAATAAAACCTTATGAAGATACCAGGTACGTTTCGTTCAGTTTTTGAGTCACAATTCTATACTATGTTATGAAACTATCAGACATTATTCTTACAGTCCATGCGTCAAAATTACATACTATCTTAGGAGAATATCAGACACTTTTCTTACAGTCTAGGGGTCACGATGCTCAATTTAACCCAGATCGAGAAACTATCAATGAATTTTTAACGCGTTACGATAATTTCATCGCTATCTTTAATTACGATGATAATGAAAAGAAACAACAACTCAGACAGATGCTACAGGGTGAAGCATTGCACGCTTTTATTGATCCTTACCCATGATCCAGACTTTACATTCACAGGTCTTAGATCAGGATTAATGGATCTTACCCATGATCCAAACCTTACATTCACAGGTGTTATATCAGGATTAATGAGGACATTTCAGTGTACACTAGAAGGTTTTTGAAAACTGTTTAGGAGCTCTGTACCCAAAGTAGGAGACACTATGCAAGCATTCGGGGCTTGGTTACGTCACTACCTCGATTGATGGATCAACCTATCAGACATTCCGAAGACTTTTGAGGGTCTGTTCGACTTGGTTCTCAGGGACCAATTTATGCGACGCATGCCAAATATGATGGAATCTCATTTACAGCGTAACCTACCAACAACGGTCGTAGACATGGTTAAAATGGCCGATTTGTATAATGATTATCCTGACCCAAGGTACAAACCCGCAACATGTAGCGCCACACATCAGTTTCTACAGCCACCCACGTCAACGACCCCATAGGCCCAACACCAACAAAAACGGGAAAACACACTCCAGCTCAGCAACCCTGTATTAGGGCACTGCAAACAAGTCACCCACCATGCCCTAATTTTTCAGCAGTAATATGCTTCACTTGCCAAAAGAAAGGGAATCTCTCACATGACTTTCCAACTCTGCGTGATGTGAAAACAATCTTAGGAGAATTTCAGACATGATTCTTACAGACTTTTAATAACAATTCTCTACGATCTTATGAGAATATTTTTAATTAATAACAATTCTCTACGATCTTATGAGAATTTCTGACATGATTCTTACAGACTTTTAATAACAATTCTCTACGATCTTATGAGAATATTTTTAATAACAATTCTCTACGATCTTATGAGAATATTTTTAATAACAATTCTCTACGATCTTATGAGAATATTTTTAATAACAATTCTCTACGATCTTATGAGAATATTTTTAATAACAATTTTCTACGATCTTATGAGAATTTCAGACATGATTCTTACAGACTTTTAATAACAATTCTCTACGATCTTATGAGAATATTTTTAATAACAATTCTCTACGATCTTATGAGAATATTTTTAATAACAATTCTCTACGATCTTATGAGAATATTTTTAATAACAATTTTCTACGATCTTATGAGAATATTTTTAATAACAATTTTCTACGATCTTATGAGAATTTCAGACATGATTCTTACAGACTTTTAATAACAATTCTATTTCCATCTTATAAGAATATCAGACAAGATTTTAACAGACATTGTGTTATGATTCAATACCATCTTATGAGAATATCAGACCCATTCTTACAATTCTGTACTATTCTTACAATTCTGTACTATTCTTACAATTCTGTACTATCTACTAGAATATAAGACATGTTTCTTACAGTCGCTATGTCATATTTCTAACAGTCTCTGCGTCGTGATTCTATACTATCTTAGGAGAATATCAACATTATTGTTAGAGTCTTTGTGCCACGATTCCATACTATCTTACGAGAATATCAGATAAGATTCCCACAGTCTTTGCGTCACGATTCTATACTATCTTACGAGAATACCATAAATGTTTCTTATACTCTTTGCGTCACAATTCTAGCATTATTTTATGGGAACATCGGACATTATTCTTTCTCTTTTCAAAGCGACAATTGAACTAGAACTGACTAAAATTGACGAAATCAAGCTCCACGTAAAAGTAACGTTTTCAAAGCAACAATCGTACTAGAGCTGACTAAAATTGACGAAGTCAAGTTTCACCTAAAAATGACGTTTTCAAGCGACATTCCAACTAGAGCTATGACTAAAATCGACTGTCAAGCTCCACCTAAAAGTGACGTTTTCAAAGCAACAAGTGAATTAGACCAGTGACTAAAATTGAGGAAGGCAAGATCCATCTAAAAGTGACGTTTACAAAGCGACAATCGAACTAGAGCCGTGACTAAAATTGACGAAGCCAAGCTCATTCTAAAAGTGACGTTTTTAAAGCAACACTGAATGCCAGTAACGACGCAGCACCAGATCGGAATGCCTAATGACGACTCGGGGAAAAAGAGCGTATCCACAGCGAGAGTTTAGTATGGAAACAGCAAAGATCAAGTGCAATTTCCATGCCAGGCAAGCCTAGGGGACAGCACTCACTGGTCGTGATCAGAATGGCTGACTGCGCGCCACAGCTGACGCAGAGTTTTCGCGCTGTTCTGGGAATCTCGTGTTAAATTGGATTTGTAAGCAAAAGTCCTCACGGCCACCCTGCTAATAGAGGACCGCGATGCGCGGGAGGGGGGGGGGGGGGATGGCTTTAAAAAAAAATTAAGGTGTTTGTTCACGATCAGGAACGTGCGTAATGAATGGAGTGTATTGCAATGTGACAGGCTGATCTGAGATCTGAATGCAATGTATTGCAATGTGACAGACTGGTATGAGGTCTGAATGCAATGTATTGCAATGTGACAGACTGGTCTGAGACCTGAAATCAATGTATTGCAGTGTGACGGACAGGATTGAGACCTGAATGCAATGTATTGCAGTGTGACAGACGGGTCTGAGACCTGAATGCAATTATTGCAGTGTGATAGACTAGCTGGTCTGAGACCTACATGCGATGTATTTCAGTGTGACAGACTGGTCAGAGATCTACTGTGATACAGGATACATTAGAGCAGTGTGCAGTCAGTTGTCTGAAAATAAGTAATAAGTAAAAAATAAATAGATTTATGTTTGTTCTGGCCCAGCACATAATTAGTGTGTTGTAGGCCCATCACACAATCGGTATATATATGTGTGTGTGTGTGTGTGTGTGTGTGTGTGTGTGTGTGTGTGTGCTGGCCCATCACACAAAGATGTAGAAATCAATTGGTGTGGCCCTTCACATAATATATAGCAGTCTGTAGGTACATATATACTGCATATTTGAAATGAAGTAATCGCAGTTTTTAAGAAAATAAAGATTAAGTTTAAATTACTATGGTTATTAACATTTATTGTTATTATTACTTTTACAAGTTAATATATATCACTCAAAATAAATAATTGTAAGGTTATTTAATGTGTTATTAAAGGCCTCTTAGCATAAGTTATACAAGGACTCCTTAATACAAGTTATACATGGACTCCTTAATACAAGTTATACAAGGACTCCTTAATACAAGTTATACATGGACTCCTTAATACAAGTTATACAAGGACTCCTTAATACAAGTTATACATGGACTCCTTAATACAAGTTATACAAGAACATTTTAATATAAGTTATTAAAGGACGCGTTAATGTAAGTCATTAAGATCTCACAAATTCAGTTATTAAAAGTCACCTAATATCTTCTATTAAATGATAAAGGAAATCAGTTTGTAGAAATTACTTTATATGAATTATTAGAGGCCACTTAATAAGTTATTATAGGTCACTTGAAGATGATGTAATTCGCAGTTATAGTCCATTTAATTCATGCTATTTAAGTACATTCAAGTAAATTATTAGATGTCACTTAAAACAAGGTGTAAATGGTTAATTAGAAAGATTAAATGTGATAAAATATACGGCAAATGATTCAGTTAATATGAGTAGAATTCACAAATTATGAATTATCAGGATTCACTTAAAATATTATTAGATATCACTCATTACAGGTTATTAGCGGTCACTAAATACACGTTATTAGTATTCAGTTACGATGTTGGAGGTCACTTAGTACAAATTATTAAATGTCACTGAATATAAATTAGATGATGCATTATTATGTATTAATAGAATTCACATAATATGAATTAATGGAAGTCTCTTATACATTTATTAGAAGTCACTGAATAAAAGTTATTAGATACCACTAAAACTATGTTAGTAGACATAACTGAATACAAGTTATTAGATACCACTTAAACTATGTTAGTAGACATCACTAATACAAGTTATTAGATACCACTTAAACTGTGTTAAAACTATGTTAGTAGACTTCACTAATACAAGTTATTAGATACCACTTAAACTGTGTTAAAACTATGTTAGTAGACTTCACTAATACAAGTTATTAGATACCACTTAAACTGTGTTAAAACTATGTTAGTAGACTTCACTAATACAAGTTATTAGATACCATTTAAACTGTGTTAGTAGACATTACTAATACAAGTTATTAGAAACCACTTAAACTATGTTAGTAGAAGTCACTGAATACAAAATATTAGATACCTCTTTCAGTGGATATCACTGAATGAGAGTTATCAAATATCACTTCATATATATAGTAACAAGCACTTAATATATATTTATTTAACTCACTTATCATAAGAAATTAGAAACGAAATAGTGCACGTTATTTCATATTCTATGAGTCAGTAAGGATCACTTAATTTACGTTATTAACATCATTGAATTAAGACTGCAATAGACTCCTATACTAAGATATATGATAAAATCACTCGACTGCAGTAGACTCCAGTACTAAGATATATGATAAAATCACTTAATTAGACTGCAGTAGACTCCAGTACTAAGATATATGATACAATCATTGAATTAAGACTGCAGTAGACTCCAGTACTAAGATATATGATAAAATCACTGAATTAAGACTGCAATAGATTCCAGTACTAAGATATATGATAAAATCACTGAATTAAGACTGCAATAGATTCCAGTACTAAGATATATGATACAATCACTGAATTAAGACTGCAATAGACTCCAGTACTAAAATATATGATACAATCACTGAATTAAGACTGCAATAGACTCCACTACTGAGAAATGTGATATGCACTTTCTGAAAAAACAAACCCATGAAAAATCTCTACTGACAGGGGAATAAAGCCTTGTCTGATAACTCCTTGCGTGACTAAACATAAAATGAGAACAAAGTACTAAATTAGGGTATAAGGAAGAATGATTGCTTGTCATTTACGGGTATTGAAGAGAAAAGTTACTCTGCCTTTAGAAGAAAGCGGTGAATGGTGTGTATTGAGGCGACAATCAAACTCTTTTACTCACACTAACGCACATTTGAATATGCAGCGACAAAACGCCGTGTTATACAATAAAAAACACGATGATTGCTTGAACGGCAGGGAGGGGAAGAATAAAATATCATTTCCAACATTTTTGGTAAACTGCTCACGAAATAGAATGTGATTTCCTATTTCATTTTTATACGTACAACTTTACGGTCAGTAAATATGAGAAGAATTCTAAAGTCACTTTTATCCATACAACTTTACAGTCAGTAAATTTAAGAAGAATTCTAAAGTCAGTTTTATCTTTCAACTTTACAGTCAGTAAATTTAAGAAGAATTCTAAAGTAAGTTTTATTCATACAACTTTACAGTCAGTAAATATAAAAAGAATTCTAAAGTCAGTTTTATTCATACAACTTTACAGTCAGTAAATATAAAAAGAATTCTAAAGTCAGTTTTATCCATACAACTTTACAGTCAGTAAATTTAAGAAGAATTCTAAAGTCAGTTTTATCTTTCAACTTTACAGTCAGTAAATTTAAGAAGAATTCTAAAGTAAGTTTTATTCATACAACTTTACAGTCAGTAAATATAAAAAGAATTCTAAAGTCAGTTTTATCCATATAACTTTACAGTCAGTAAATATAAGAGGAATTCCAATTTCTACTTTATACGTAAAACTTTACTGTCAGAATATATATATAATACGAATTCCAATGTCAGTTTTATTCTTGCAACATTACAGTCAGTAAATATAAGAGGAATTCCAATTTCTACTTTATACGTAAAACTTTACTGTCAGAATATATATATAATACGAATTCCAATGTCAGTTTTATTCTTGCAACATTACAGTCAGTGCATATAAGAAAAAACCCAAATGCAATTTCATTTGTACAACTTCACAGTTAGTAAACATACTACGACTTCCAGATGTAATTTTGTGTGTACACCTTTACAGTCAATAACTATAAGATCAGTTTCAATTTCAATTTTATTCATATACCTTTACAGTCAATAACTATAAGATCAGTTTCAATTTCAATTTTATTCATATACCTTTACAGTCAATAACTATAAGATCAGTTTCAATTTCAATTTTATTCATATACCTTTACAGTCAATAACTATAAGATCAGTTTCAATTTCAATTTTATTCATATACCTTTACAGTCAATAACTATAAGATCAGTTTCAATTTCAATTTTATTCAAACACCTTTACAGTCAATAACTATAAGATCAGTTTCAATTTCAATTTTATTCAAACACCTTTACAGTCAATAACTATAAGATCAATTTCAATTTCAATTTTATTCATACAAGACATATCTTGACAATTCTTGACATTCTTGACCTATTTTTATAAATTAATTTACAAGTAATTGTGTGTGTGTGCACGTGCGCGCGAGTGTTAGTGTGCAAGCACGCTTACAAATCAAATTACATCTACTGTACATAAGTTCCTTAGAGATCGAATAAATTAATTACTTGTAAGGGGGTTTGTGTGTGTGATTATATGTATATGAATATTTCTGTATTTGTGAGTGTATATGGCTTTGCAAATCAAAATACATGTACTTCGTTATATTTCCAACTAAACGTATTTATGTATTACGTATGTGTGTATTACGCATTTGTGTATTACGTATGTCTGTGAATGTAGATAACATTGCAAATAGAACTATACTTATGTGTAATGTGTAAACGGGTGTGAGCTTATTTTCCCCTGATTAGGACATGATGCTCTCCTTCAGAAATAAGAACATTTGAGGAATATAACTCTGCGATTAAAGAGATAGATACAAAGAACGTATGAGGAATATAACTCTGTGATTAAAAAATGAGGCACAAGAAGAACATCTGAGGAATATAACCATGTGATTAAAGATAAGAAATACGAAGCACATCTGAGAAATATAGCTCTGTAAATAAATATGAGGAGTATAAAAGACAGACTTTGTCGCTGAGGCACCGCACAAAAATGAATTAGTTGGTATTGCATCCCTCCATTCTCAGTGCAGACCACTTTGCCCTGGTTCTCCATTAATGGCTGTCGTAAAAGTTATCTTCTCAACCAGACTCGCTACAATCGACATTCGGCAGTGATCATCTAGTGTTGGTAGAGCATAACTATGTGATTGCAAAAGTAAAATTGATGAAATGTCCATCTTAACTTCCCATCGTACAGTAGAAATGTAAGAAATAATGCCTTAATGCCACGTTCAGTAGCCATCGACAAGCGTCATAACACTAACAGAAATGTAGTCACGAATCTCTCGTTTACTAGTCGGATAAAAGCGTCATAACACTAACAGAAATGTAGCACAAAAGAAGCAAAAATAAAGGTGTAGATGTAAAACGACAAGGAGGAGCGAGACGGAGACGATATGAGTAGGGGTTGGGTTGACGACTGAGCCTGACATTTTTCTAGAAGTCTTGAAGATTTGTAGTCCGCGCACTGATTGATCATCAAGCCAAGCCGGGATAGGACGGTGCTTACCTTCCTATCTTCCATCTTCTCAAGGGCGTTTTGACGGAATATGATGGGGAGGGCAAGAGTCAACACGAGCCGGCCCGCGCGGCCACACGCCGGAGTCTGGACAAGACGGCGCCCGGAGCACGCTACAGTGACAGAGTAATCATCGCCAGGCCTACTAAGACTATCACAACAAAATTGGCTTAGAGAGAAAACTTTAAACATCAATAAAACTCATGTATCCATTCAAACATCTCTACTTTATAATCTGGCTGTCTATGATTTTTAAGTTATCTGGCAAATTGTAATACGTTTGTCCTAGTCTGCCTTAAGACCCGACTTTGGCCAACATCAGCAATTGCGTTTTTTGTCTGTGACAGGGCATGGGAGGAAATTACAATTCCTCTGATCACATCGCTTGCTAGATGCTCAGATGAGAATGTTATGTGTGCATGGTTAATGGATTCCTCTGATAAAGTTCTCTCTGATGTAATGGGGGCCTCAAACGAAGATTAATTACTGTTAGATTCCCGAGGGACAGAATCAAATGAAGAGTAAAATCCTAAATTACTTTCAGGAGAATTTGTTTTCACACAGGCCAATTTTATGCTTGCTGCATTCCTTTCCAAATAGAAGAAATGTAACTCCAAGAGTCGGACAGACCCAGAAATAGTGAACAAAAGATTGGGCTAATGATGAATGTTAATAATAATAAGAAGAAAAATGGACATAAAGACAGGGCTAATGATGAATGTTAATAATAATAAGAAGAAAAATGGACATAAAAACAGGGCTAATGATGAATGCTAATAATAAAAAAAATGGACATAAAGACAGGGCCAATGATGAATTCTAATAATAAAAAGAAGAGAAAAAAGAAAAGTTGATAAAACAAATGTTTACACTTAATTAAGAAACTATACAGTCAGGGCGTTATTAAACAAACAAGCGAACAGAAAAGTACACAGTGTAAACAGAAAAAAGATTGAGTGAAGATTACTATACAAACAAGCGAACAGAAAAGTACACAGTGTAAACAGGAAATAGATTGAGTGAAGATTACTATACAAACAAGCAAACAGAAAAGTACACAGCGTAAACAGAGAAAAGAATGAGTGAATGAGTGAAAAAATGCAGAACATCCAGAAGATGGGGTTGTCCGTGCACTAAAGTGAGTTTAATTCCATTAATGATGTGTTATCCATTCAGTAATAGTAGGTGATGTGTTCTTACACACACACACACATATATATATACACAATGAAAGCATATATACAAATTTAAATTCATGTATGCATACACACAATTACACACATAAAATATAATATTTGAAGTGTTTGCTTAATTCACTCAGTTTTTACAATAATATTAGGAGTGTTTTGCATTAGTTCACCAGCTTGTCACCGATTGCTAGTAATGTTTTGCTAAATTCACCTGGTTGTCACAGTGATGCTACCAGTGTTTTCTTCGTTCTGCATTCCAGTGCGGACCAGGTTAAGATAAACTACCCATCCACTTTGACGATGGTTATTGATTCCCAACACGTGTAATCACTTAGGAGAATATTGCTTAAATTGCTAATCCTGCTCTCAGCTGTCTTGCACTGAAAGCATGGTCAACAGACCATCACACACTCGTTATCTCCCCTTATCAGACGTGATTTGTAGTCCCTTCAAGACCACCTGCACCATTTCTTAGCATCACTAGCGACATAGAGATTCCCCGTGTCCCCAGCTTTAGGCTCATTGGCTTTCCTCTCTAAACCCTGTGCTAAGCTTTTCTCGAGCACTCCCATTTTGGAACGACGACACAAGTGCCTTTCTGTTTGCATACCTCTTTCTGTTTCAAGAATATTTACAGTCATGTCGTTCTTTTTTTTTAATAAAGCAGCCATTTTTAAATACATGATTTAATCAGGTTTAATGTGAAACATAACACAGCTACATATAGAACACAAATTTATCAAGTGAATAAACTAATAAAAAAATAAACATATAATTATATTTTAATGATAAAACATATAACAATTTCTAAAAATAAGTAAACCACTTCTAGGAATACCTCGTTCTCAGTATAACTATATTCATTTCCCATACTAAAATGTAACCCTTATTATATCCATTTCTCATACTAAAATGTAACCATTATTATAACTATTTCTCATACTAAAATGTAACCTTTATTATAACTATTTCTCATACTAAAATGTAACCCTTATTATATCCATTTCTCATATTAAAATGTAACCATTATTATAACTATTTCTCATACTAAAATGTAACCCTTATTATAACTATTTCTCATACTAAAATGTAACCCTTATTATAACTATTTCTCATACTAAAATGTAACCCTTATTATAACTATTTCTCATACTAAAATGTAACCCTTATTAAAACTATTTCTCATACTAAAATGTAACCCTTATTATAACTATTTCTCATACTAAAATGTAACCCTTATTATAACTATTTCTCATACTAAAATGTAACCCTTATTATAAATATTTCTCATATTAAAATGTACCCCTTATTAGAACCACTTCTCATACTAAAATGTAACCCTTCTTAGTACAAATATAAGCTGTACTTCATTTCTGCTTAAAGTTCTCACCACTGTTTCTCCTAACAGTTATAAACTTGCTAATCAATTATTTGGAGCAACAACTGAAGCTACATATGTGACATTTCAAAATGTACTGATATAGTTTGTGGAACAAGATAATGAAACTACATATATGACATTTGAAAACGTGCTGATAAGGTTTTGTTGAACAAGATAAATAAACGACAGCTTAAAATAGTTTAAACTATGCTGATAGACAGATTAGGGGAACACGTGATTGAAACCACATTGTTCGAAATTTCATAGAATAAACTTTGGAAACTATAACATAATTGTGTTAGTTCCAGGCTTGTAGACAAAATATTGAAGCTACAGTATAATTATGATTGTCTATTCCAGGCATGGTGATATAAGGGCAAAATATTGAAACTACAGTGTAATTATGATGGTTGATTTCAGGCTGGGTGAATTAATATTGAAGCTACAGTATAATTATGATAGTTGATTCCAGGCTTGCTAACAAGCTATTATAAGAATAAATGATTGAAGCTACAATGATTTGACAACAAAATTTTGAAGACACATTCAAAAATAAATATTTGTTTGACGACAAACTACACGATTTATCGAAGCATGAAGGAACGACAGTGTTTGAATATTTGTGTAATAGACAGTGAATAATAATTCAAAGTTTCAAGAAATGGGAATCAGAAATGTCACGTCATTATATATACGTAATTTGTGGTCTGGTGTGTATTTAAAGCTGCAGGGTGCGAGAGAAGAGAGTTTTATTTCCAGTTGAAGTGTAAGGCCACAAGGTATCTGTCTGGTGGACGTCCAGTGAGGTAATTTGTGGTCTGGTGTGAATTTAAAGCAGGATGGTGCGAGAGAAGTGACTGTGGTACACGATATCACCCATCAATACCTCACATAATGTGACACTATTTGTAGATTAAATAGAATTATATCGATAAAATTATAAACCTAGGCTCATTAATCTCTCGAAGAATATTCTAGTTATTTCCAGCAAATTGTTCCGGTACTGAGGAAAGTTTTCGTTCTTTTTCTTCCCTTCCTATCTGTAAAAGTGAAACACAGATATTCTATTGACCCAGAATGAAATGATTATAGATTCATTATTATAACACTGATAGATAAGTAGTATTATTGATGGACTGATATCTAATGGATTAGAATAAAGTCAATGGCTATATTGCATAATAATATAATCAATAGCTAAATGGGTTATTTTATGTTCAATAGCCAGGCCGCAGAATTATCAAGCTAGATAAAATTGAACAGATTGACAGTTAAATAGTATCATATTTATGTCTAGAGTTCACAGCACTGTGATGAGGGTGACAGCCAGATGACACTGAAATAATGAAACAGTTAAACGGCACTAAGATAAGGCCGACACCTAGATGGCACAATGATAAGGTCGATAACTAGATGATACCGTGATAAAATTGATAGCTAGATGACACAATGATAATGTCTATAACGAGATGGTACCGTGATAAAAGTTGATAGCTACATGACACAATGATAATGTCTATAACTAGTTGGTACTGTGATAAAGTTGATAACTAGATGACACTATGATGAGGTCGATAACTAGATGGTACTGTGATAAAGTTGATAGCTAGATGACACTATGATGAGGTCGAGAACTAGATGGTACTGTGATAAAGTTGATACTAGATTACACTTTGATAAGGTCGATAACTAGATGGTACTATGATAAAGTATATAGCTAGATGACACAATGATAATATCTATAACTAGATGGTACTGTGATAAAGTTTATAGCTAGATGACACAATGATAATATCTATAACTAGATGGTACTGTGATAAAGTTGATAGCTAGATAACACTATGAAAAGGCTGAAATTCTGTTGGCAATACTGACCGTGCACATATAGGTGTATAGTCCGTACTTGTTCCGGAATTGTGTTTAAATGACATGTGTATGGTCCTGCGTCATCAGGACGGACATTACGCACGTGCAGGTTCCACTCCTTGACGTATGGCCTCTCCAGGCTGATCCGTTCGTCGGAAATGATTCTACGGTCGTCTAAGGTAAGAACCTTTTCGCGGTGGTCTTGCCAGACAACCTGCAACGGCAGAACAGTATCCAATCAGACATTCGACAATATAGTCAAGCATGCTATAGTCCTATAGTAACATTCGACAATATAGTCAAGCATGCTATAGTCCTATAGTAACATTCGACAATATAGTCAAGCATGCTATAGTCCTATAGTAACATTCGACAATATAGTCAAGCATGCTATAGTCCTAGAGTTACATTCGACAATATAATCAAGCATGCTATAGTCCTATAGTAACATTCGACAATATAATCAAGCATGCTATAGTCCTATATTGACATTAGTTCAATGATGAAATTCTCTCTCTAGTTACAGATCTTGGAATATAATTAAAGATTCTAAAGGGATATATCTTGACATGCATGCTCAATTCCGAGCATCAGAAGAGCGCAGAAAACCTCAGAAGAAACAGCTCACCAACAACAGACAACCGCAGACAGACAGAAAAAAACAACATTTACCAACACCACCAACACCACCACCAACAACAACGACAGGTGTGCAGAGAACAACAGTATCTTTAGTGGAGATTTTTTTATTCACCGCATTGCGGACATGATGCTAGACTATCTGTATTGGCCGCCAGCACCCGTCTATGCACATTCAAACGGACAACACCGGGGACAACGACGACAACAGTACAAGCGAGAAGGACAGGGGTTGAATATTCCGGGCATGTACTCATCAGGACAGACAGTTTGTGATAATAACATGGGCTCTGTAAGATACCTCCACCAACCCTCTCCCGTCCAACATCGGGGACAGCGACTACGACAGCTACAACCACCACGACATTCTCCAATGAACTACTGGGCTGATTCATGAGCGCCATGGCCACACCGGCCAACATTCATCATCTTTATCTACAACCTTTCTTTCAACACTCCACTCCAACCCTCAACAGCGGCACACCTCGTGCCAGCCAGCAAAGTCGGCCCAATCAAAGAGGAAGAAGAATTGTCTTTGTAAAATGTGACTTAAATTTTAGAGCGCATTGTATGTAACTTTACACGAGTTACTTGTTCTTTAGACGTATTGTAATCAGACAACTAAATATGGGGGACATATTATTACGTCACTTCACATATTAAGTGCCCCTTTGGAGAGGTTATCGAAACAGACACACCCAAAATATATGTAACTGGGGGAGGGGGTGTTTGATTTTAGTAAATTGCTCGCAGTGAGAAGTTATTGATTCAATCAAATATTAGGAGCATAATTGTAGATTATTATATGACGTGTTCGGAAACGAATAATGCTCTAAATTAACAATAAATACACAGTGCAACCTACGGGCAAAAAATTGTGAAATTGAAATATATACTAAAGATTAATTCTATTTCTCATTTCTTATATCTTTCTTTTCACGTGTCATATATATATATATATTTTTTTTCTTTTCTCATTTCTTATATCTTTCTTTTCATGTGTCATATATATCTTTCTTTTCACATTTCTTATATTTTTTTCTCAAGTCATTTATTATCTTCCTGTAAACTTTTCCTGTAAGGAGAGACCAGCTTGTCGGCAAAAATAAATTGAGACGAATTTGTCAGAAATCGTCGTGCAGTAAACATACTGTTATCATTAATAAGTAATGCATTAAAACAACAATCATCACACTTAAGCCTGTGTTTTATTAAGTACAACACGCAACGCATCTAAAGCCAGCCCTGAGATGAAACAGAGTCCCATGAGGCAAACGTCAAGATGGCGATCGATATCCCAAAAGCCATCTTCCTCTCTGATGGCCATTGGATGGCAGTTTAAGGTGACAGCGCGATCAGGTTTCAACAAGTGATTCCGGCCGCATCGCCTTATGGGAGTCGTATGAATGTCACAGCCATGATGGTTTCCAAACTTAGGATAATTTAATAAAGCGATCACAGCATTCTGTCTTTATGTCGTGTGCAAGGGATCGTTGTGTTATGAGCTTAACTACAAGTGAATGGAAACTTGTATCAAGGTGCACTTAAACAAATTGGACAGTTTGGCCATTTCTCATTGAGAGCACTGCCCGGCACAGTCTCTCAAACTTTTATATAGATGACAAGATATTTCTAGGCATGTCCATTTTAAAAATAATTACTCAGGGTCATACAAGGTGTCACACAGTCACTATATTGTCACGAGGACAGGGTAGGTGCCAGCAGTTACTGATTGTCACCAGGTCACGACAGGAATGCACAGTCACTATTTTGTCTCGCGGTCGCCACAGGCACACGCACATTCATGTCACGAGATCACGACATGTAAACACAGTCACTATTTTGTCACGAGGTCACGACATGTAAACACAGTCACTATTTTGTTACGAGGTCACGGAGAACGCCACACAGTCACTATTTTGTCACGAGGTCACGGAGAACGCCACACAGTCACTATTTTGTCACGAGGTCACGACGGACACACTATTTACCATTTTGTCACGAGGTCACAGAGAGCATCAGGCAACACGTCGTTGTAGTAAAATATGAAAAAGATGTTTCCTGCACCATATCGTTGTAGTAAAATATGGAAAAGATGTTTCCTGCACCATGTCGTTGTAGATTAATGCCATTTGAAATGTTAAGTAATACATCACTTCTTGAATTCAATATAAATATGCTAAACGAGAAAACACTTTTTTCTCTTTATAAGAAATGCAATATGTTTATAAAATCAAATTAGTTTTAATTTTGCTAATTACAATGCATTATGTTTATAAAATCAAATAAGTTTTAATTTTGCTAATTACAATGCATTATGTTTATAAAATCAAATAAGTTTTAATTTTGCTAATTACAATGCATTATGTTTATAAAATCAAATAAGTTTTAATTTTGCTAATTACAATGCATTATGTTTATAAAATCAAATAAGTTTTAATTTTGCTAATTACAATGCATTATGTTTATAAAATCAAATAAGTTTTAATTTTGCTAATTACAATGCATTATGTTTATAAAATCAAATAAGTTTTAATTTTGCTAATTACAATGCATTCAGTCATTTGTGAAATGTTCCAAGATAGATCGTTAAAATAGCCATTTTTGTTGTTGTTGTTGTTGTTGGCACTTGTTTTCTTTAAAACACAAAAATCTGAAGTACACCGGCCTGCTAAAATTTGTCACAAAAGCCTATATTCGACTATCACTGTCTGGTCGTATATGCTGTATATTTGTGTCAATTTCGTCCTGGTAGGATTGTAATATTTCCATTCTGCAAATAAACTTTTTCTGTAATACTGGCAAAAGACGAGATATTAAACAGGTATTGTGCACAAGGGTTTGATCTTAGTTGTGAGCAATTCATAAAACATTATTACCTTCATATTCGTTAAAATATTTTAGTCTAATGTTGATTATTTTTGTAATTTACTCAATAATGAATGAGCGCCAGATAAAAGAAATTAGTAGTAGTAGTGGAAGTAATAGTCGTAGTAGTAATAAACTCGCGTATTACTTATTAGAAACAAACAATGAAATAAGTTTGGTGAAGGTATGTGTGTGTGGAACATACATTATAATAGCATTAGCTTCAGTTAATACATAAAACATTTTTTATTTACCTATGATTAAATTACTATCTATCTATCTATCTATCTATCTATCTATCTATCTATCTATCTATCTATCTATCTATCTATCTATCTATCTATCTATCTATCTATCTATCTATCTATCTATCTATCTATCTATCTATCTATCTATCTGTCTATCTATCTATCTATCTATCTATCTATCTATCTATCTGTCTGTCTGTCTGTCTGTCTGTCTATCACTTATCTTATCTTATTTTATTTATCTATGTATCTGTCCGTCCGCCCGTCTTAAGTCTATCCATCCATCCATCCATCCATAGTGTGGATGGAATATTCTTTATTATCTAGAATTATCTATTGACAACTCATAATATTAACGAATGCTATGAGGAAAAACTAAAATTAATAGTCAGACATGACATAATAAAAATAAATATTTATAATTAAATTCATTACTCATCAGATTAATTACCTAAGACCAATACAGAATGCAAGAAGACGGTTCGCTATAAAATTATACCGCTTGATAAGTCAGTGAACTCTAATGGAGTTGGTATTCTACATGCCGTTAGAGTAAGATAAGACAGTAACCTGTAATGGAGTTGGTATTCTACATGCCGTTAGAGTAAGATAAGACAGTAAACTATAATGGAGTTGGTATTCTACATGCCGTTAGAGTAAGATAAGACAGTAAACTGTAATCGATTTGGTATTCTAAATGCCGTTAGAGTAAGATAAGACAGTAAACTATAATTGATTTGGTATTCTAAATGCCGTTAGAGTAAGATGCTGTTAGTTTTCTGTTTGTGTTGAGTTAGCATAGTCTTGAAAAATCATAAAGCGAATGGTTACAGAGTTTCCAATCCTATATTTGAAAAGTACAATTCTCTATAGTCAGGTGGTACATCTCTGTTCCCTTAGATAGGTACTCTGATGATACATCTCTGTTCCCATAGATAGGTACCCTGATGGTACATCTCTGTTCCCTTAGATAGGTACTCTGATGGTACATCTCTGTTCTTCGGGTAGGTGATTTGATGGTGCATCCCTGTTTCAGACATTCTGGTGTATATCTCTTGCAGTAGGCAGATACACTGGTGATTATCTCATGCAGTAGGCAGATACTCTGGTGTATATCTCTTGCAGTAGCCAGAAACTGGTAGTACATCTCTACTGTCTATGTAGTATACGTCGTTAGGCTAATGATACAGGACATGTGCACTTTGAAATGTTTGGCATAGTAAATGAAGTCTCATTTTATTTATTTAATTGCTATTCACATTGCTAATTGCTATAAACTATTCACACACTACCAAATTCAAAAGGATAACCAATATAGCTTGTACTGTATGTTAATATTTTAGTTTTTAAAAAAACAATAATCCTGTTAGCATCAAACAGTTTGTGAGTAATATGGTAATACATATATTTCCTTAGGAAGTTACTGTAATACTTGTCAATATGTCTAAGATTGCTACTGTGATGGTTATATCTCTGCATTCAATGATGACTACATAGATACTTGTATTCAATGATGGCTACATAGATTATTGTATTCAATGATGGCTACATAGATACTTGTATTCAATGATGGCTACATAGATTATTGCATTCAATGATGGCTACATAGATGCTTGCATGAAGTTCACAGCGAAAGAAAAATGGTCGGTCTCTCAATTGCAAAAATGAACATGGATGTCTTGTATTGATGCTGACAGTTTGAATAATTTGAACTGAATATTTGTTTTATTAGAACACATCTCAGAACTTTTTTTTTCCATCTCATATTGTGTTATCTACTGCTCTTCATGTTATAGCGTACTGGTGTTAAAATGTAATTTGTTATTTAACTTAGCAATCAGTTGTCATGGGACTGTGCCAAAATTAAAGATTGTTCCTCGGATAGTGTGTTACATATTGCTGTAAAAAGTATTTTCTCTTACGTCGTTTTGCATGCTGATGAAAGAGAATTTAAGCAGATATGGCATCCAGAATCTGTGCCGAACTAACATGGGAGACAAAAGAGTTAGACTATTTCAGGAAAGATATTAAAGGATACATAGAGGAAGAGGTAGAGAGATTAGAAAAGAAAACGAATGGGACTTGGAAAAGAATTAGAATGGCTAAGGAGGAGAAAGGCAGAAATTTAGAGTAAATGAAGATACAGGTAGAGATAGAGCATCAAATAATAACAACTAAATAAGCTGAGAAATAAAAGAGAATTAGAAATTTAACAGCTTAATAAGCCAAGAGATAAACACGAAAAGATAAATTTAAGAGACGAGCAAACCGAGAAATAAATACAAAGATAATCTGAAATTTAACTGCTGAACAATCCAGGATAAAAAATAGCAAAGAGAATTTTAACTCTAAAATTATAGATGCTGAGACATCAATATAAAATATAAGGCTAGCTCTACAAGAACAGAAAATGAAAATAGAATTTGAAAGTCTAGCTAAAGATTTGACCAGTACAAATCATCTGTCCAATCTAGCTTATCACTATCTAAAACTGGCCTTTCGCTATGGGGTCATTCCTTGAGGGACAAATGAACATTGATGTCTGTATAGTTAGATGTGAAGGAATGCCGACTGTCTTTGGCAAAAGGCCTTGAGGGTTGATTACTTCTCACAGGTCGGGCAATAGAAGTCAATGTACTCTACTAAGTAACAAACTACATGGCTATCCAAACCTCAAAGCAGATTTTGTATACATCACTATGGCAACGCATGGAAAGGTATGCACACATCACTCTGGGAATGCAAGGAAACGTTTGCACACAACACTCTGAGAATGCAAGGAAACGTTTGCACACGGTACTCTGGGAACGCAAAGAAACATTTGCACACGGCACTCTGGGAACGCAAAGAAACATTTGCACACGGTACTCGGGGAATGCAAGGAAACGTTTGCACACAGCACTCGGGGAATACAATTAAATGTTTGCACACAGCACTCTGGGAATGCAAGGAAACGTTTGCTTACAGCACTCGGGCATTGCAATTAAATGTTTGCATACTGCACTCTGGAAACGCAAGGAAATTTTTGCAGAGCACTCTGGAAACGCAATTATACGTTTGCACACAGCACTATGGGAATGCAATTAAACATTTGCACACAGCGCAATGGGAATGCAAGGAAACGTTTGCACACAGTACTCTGGGAATGCAAGGAAACGTTTACACACAGTACTCTAGGAATGCAAGGAAACGTTCAAACGCAGTTCGCTAACTGACTCAGTGTCACCTAGAGAAGTAGTACACATTGGTGGTGTTTAGACTTATGACAGCCAAAAGGTTTGATGGTTAAGGAGCAACTTCTGGAGACTTTTTCTCCAAAACTCCTCGTACACCTGAGCTAAAATGGGTACGAAACATTTGACGATTTAGTAGAATCTAAAGACCGTTAATCTATTTTCATGAATAGGAAAAATATTGAAATGCTTTTCCAGTGAATTTATCTTCACAGAGGTCATATGAGCAGACAACAGTGAATGCTTCCAAGTCTGCCTCAAAAACTACAAAACAACGAAACTATCTGGCCAAACAAACGATATAATATGGTTGTAAAACTGCCGTGTGAACTCACACACCACTAACGACTGTAGGTACAATTGCGACAGGCCGACATCCAGAAATAATTGCTAAGGTTTTCTAGCCATTTGCAACCAGAAATAATTGCTAAGGTTTTCTAGCCAATTGCAACCAGAAATAATTGCTAAGGTTTTCTAGCTACTTGCAACCAGAAATAATTGCTAAGGTTTTCTAGCCACTTGCAACTAGAAATAATTGCTAAGGTTTTCTAGCTACTTGCAACCAGAAATAATTGCTAAGGTTTTCTAGCCACTTGCAACCAGAAATAATTGCTAAGGTTTTCTAGCCACTTGCAACCAGAAATAATTGCTAAGGTTTTCTATCCATTTGCAACCAGAAATAATTGCTAAGGTTTTCTAGCCACTTGCAACCAGAAATAATTGCTAAGGTTTTCTAGCTACTTGCAACCAGAAATAATTGCTAAGTTTTTCTAGCCACTTGCAACTAGAAATAATTGCTAAGGTTTTCTAGCCACTTGCAACCAGAAATGATTGCTAAGGTTTTCTAGCCACTTGCAACCAGAAATAATTGCTGCGGCTTTATAGCCACGTGCAAGCAAAAATGATTGCTAATGTTCTTTAGCCACGCGCAACCAGAAATGGTTGCTAATGTTCTCTAGCCAAGTGTATTAAGCTGACAGTCAGGCCAAGGTCGCAATCAGAATAAAGATGCCTCTTTCGTCATTAAGGAAGAACTTCTCTTCTGTCGGTCCCCTATGGTTGATGTGAAAATTAATTTGGTGAACTCTAACACATATCGTCATCATTTACTGAGGACGGTCCACTCAACTGCTCATACTCATCACATAGGGATGACTGGTGTAAAAGTCAACATCACCGAACATCACTACTGGCCTAGCGATAACTCGTGCTAAGGCCAGCATCACACAACATCACTACTGGCCTAGTGATAACTCGTGCTAAGGCCAGCATCACACAACATCACTTCTGGCCTAGAATGTCAGAGGACACATGACGGTGTAGGAAGTGTTTGCCAGTGCAACACAGAAAAGCAAGAGCTAGACATACAAATGATCCATGTTTTAAATAGAGACACAAACAGAACTGATGACCAGTAACAAACTATACCTTGCGTGGCAGGGTCCAGTCCTTGTATTGAAAGAGCTTTCGTTCATCAGATACAGGATTAGAAATTTTGGTGAGGAAAGAGTACTTTACACTACACTAATGAAGCAGCATTCGAGAAGTATACCAACAAATTCTGTCAATGACAATTTTAAATGCATAAGCATTAGAGTGTGCTAACCCCTCAACGCTGCTCCAAACTAGAACACACTTCACCGTATCATTTCTCATCAAGCAGGTTCTACTGACCTGGTTAAGTCATGTGCGGGTCTGCACAGAGTCAAATCAGTACCAAGCAAGCAACAATCGCTTCCTAAGTCATAAAAACGAACTTGGCAATTTTTACTTAACGGCAATGCAATACAAAAAAAGTGTTTTAATTTGGTGTTTTATTGTAGCTGAAGTGTCGGTTAATAAAATGTCCGATTAATGGGATAAATTGTGTTAAGGCAGGCAATTGAGATATAACCAACACATAACATTAAAAATTTAAAGTGAGAAAATTTCTTTTTTTTTCTTTTTACCTAGCACAAGATTGATTACTGGCATAGCATAGAGACGTTTCCTTCCTTTCGATGTCAACAAATAGGAATGCATAATGGCATCATAAGCCATGGGCTTAGTGTAAGTAATTTAGGTCATAGGGATACCCACAAGCGTCTATGACTTGTGGTTTTGGTGTGTTTTGTTATGGCCTATAGTGTTAGTTTTGTTGTAGTCCTTGATGCATGTTTTGTTATGGTTCTTAGTGTTTGTTGTATTATGGTCCTTTGTACATAATTTATTGTGGTCTTAAATGTATTTTGTGCTGTAGGCCTTAGAGTACGTTATGCTTTGAGCCTTGGTGCTTGTTTTGTTTTGTTATGGGCTTTAATTGGTGTTTGTTTTGTTGTGCTATGGGCTTTAATTGGTGCTTGTTTTGTTGTGCTATGGGCTTTAATTGGTGTTTGTTTTGTTGTGCTATGGGCTTTAATTGGTGTTTATTTTGTTTTGCTATGGGCTTTAATTGGTGTTTGTTTTGTTGTGCTATGGGCTTTAATTGGTGTTTGTTTTGTTGTGCTATGGGCTTTAATTGGTGTTTGTTTTGTTGTGCTATAGGCTTTAATTGGTGTTTGTTTTGTTGTGCTATGGGCTTTAATTGGTGTTTATTTTGTTTTGCTATGGGCTTTAATTGGTGTTTGTTTTGTTGTGCTATGGGCTTTAATTGGTGTTTGTTTTGTTGTGCTATGGGCTTTAATTGGTGTTTGTTTTGTTGTGCTATGGGCTTTAATTGGTGTTTGTTTTGTTTTGTTATGGGCTTTAATTGGTGTTTGTTTTGTTTTGTTATGGGCTTTAATTGGTGTTTGTTTTGTTTTGTTATGGGCTTTAATTGGTGTTTCTTTTGTTTTGTTATGGGCTTTAATTGGTGTTTCTTTTGTTGTGCTATGGGCTTTAATTGGTGTTTGTTTTGTTTTGTTATGGGCTTTAATTGGTGTTTGTTTTGTTTTGTTATGGGCTTTAATTGGTGTTTGTTTTGTTGTGCTATGGGCTTTAATTGGTGCTTGTTTTGTTTTGCTATGGGCTTTAATTGGTGTTTCTTTTGTTTTGAACTTTTGTGTACCATGTGCTGTTGGTCTTGATGAATAAATTAGTGTTTAAAGATGAGCATGAATAACAACAACGTGTTAGTTGTACAGCAATCAGAAAAGTATAATTGTTTTACAGAAAAACAAAACCAAACAATAAAACTGAATTAATTGTAGAGGACCATGAACAGTATAACGGTTACAGACAGCTGAGTTATCTGTACAGCATAATGAACCTCATAACAGCTTTTACAGAGTAGCATGAACAACAAAATCGCATTATTTTTAGAACTGGTTGAGCAAAGAAAAAGCCCTTTATAGTAGTATTAAAGAAATCTATTCCCATCTTTTAAGAGTAGCATTTGAAAAAATGTTCCATCTTGTGAAAGTAGCAAGAAGAGACGTTGATATGACAGCCTTATGAATTCGTGTAATATACCAAGCTGTGCGATGCTAAATGTGATCAGTTTTTAAATTACCGAGGACCAGTCCCCTGTGATGTCGTCACGTTTTACACGAATACCAGCTCTACTTCACAGACACGTCGCGGAAAGTGAGAAGGGACAAAAAATTACCCTGGCTGGCCTACCCACACACCACCCCAAATCGAACTTAAATGAAATGATTTCGTTTGGTACTTGTGAGTCATGACAGACTACGAAAATGAAGAATATCAAACTTCAATTTGCAATAAAATAATTTAACAATTAATAAGAGATTTCTTTAATGTGCTTTTTCGGATTCTTTAATAATGTTATAATATGAATTATTTGTCTTAAAAGGGTCAATTTAAGAATATTTTATCATGTAATTTTTAAAAGAGTCGAATTAAGCATATCTTATAACGTTATTTGCATCATGACATGCTATATAAAGTATTGCATTAATTGAAAACCTCTATATTGCTTGCATCAGTATATATAAAGTATTATATGCAATGTAAGCCTCATATTGATTGCATCAATATATAAAGTATTTCAAGTAGTGAAAACTTCTGTATAATTTACACCAACACTTACCTAATAGCAATCATGCAAAGCAAAATATGAAAATGAAATTTGTTCTGTTTTAGCACAAATACTAAACTGAAAATATCAGTTATTTCGCTAAAGAGTAATGTTTGCAAATATCAACATTCTGTTCCATGTAACACTATCATAATAAGAGGTAATGTTTAATATTTCTCATACTAAGAATGTACAGATACATTTACTCAAATATAGAATGTGTAACACAATGCCACCCTAGTTATTGGTTATGAATATTATTATTTAATCATCCATAACAAATTAGAAGTGATGAGAATCTTAATTTATGTTATTATTATTCTCCAGAAGACACCACTCGTCTCTCTCACTTGGTGGATATGTGGGCACTGTAAATGTTTTCTCTCATCCACAAAATTAAAAAAACCATTTACTGTCACAATATTCCGTAGGTGGAAAACTTCTTAGGAAAAGAGAAGATAAATCCGTTTTTATATTTATATCTCCCATCCACCCCCTAACTTTCCAACATATGGTTATCAATATGTGTAAGAAGGTCAATAATTTTAACAATAGGTTTAGTAAATCAACCATAAATAGAGACATAGCAAATGCAATGAAAAGATTACTTGACATCGATATTTCTATAAAACCACGTTCGAATAATTTCTTATACAGTCTTATATCCTATCACACAATTCAGCAAATTAGTGTCAATATAAATCACAGGACAGTTCTTATTGGAGAACAGAAAAGGGGTTATTAAAGATAAGTGATAATAGTTTGTACATAATGTCTAGGCAATGCCACAATAGTCTTTCTGTGCTTTCATAACAAAGTCACAAGTTAATTGTTCAGGTTATTATTGTCAGTTTCACGTGTTTCTCTTGCAGGTTGTAGAACACTGATGAGCACATATTCTCTCCAGAATAATCTGGGTGCTCCTCAACGTATTAGTTTCCCCAAGCAGAACAGCAATGTAGCAATTCCATTCTTCCTTGTACCAGAAATTCTGCTATGTAGTCAGCATACTTTGCCACCATACACCAGTAGAGTGAAGTGTATTCCTTACAATTACGCGTACACAACTGCAACACACTTTGCAAGTTTCCCCGTGCTTTCACGGTCACAAACGTTTTGACCCATGAACACACAAAGGGTAGCTGGAAACTCAAAAGTTTAAACTTGAGGCTCCACAATCAAGATTCAAAGGTGAGCTCAAAGTCAAAATGCAATTGTTCACTGTAAAATATAATCAGGGAGCAAGCCTAAGTTTCCTATTCATCACAATAGAACTCCAATCTATCTGACACTCCATTCTCAAACTTACAATTCCTGCAACAGTACTCATTATCCCCATGCACGCACCTGGTAAAATAAACAGTCACATATTAATACACCACATGGGTACAGCTTCGTTCAAACATTGTAGTAATAAAAATAACTCACATAGTATATCTCACAAGTATAACATACCATAGTAAAATGCATGAAATGTTTCTAAATCAATTCTCTCTCAATCAGTCAACTAAATGATTTATCACCACCATACATATTACTGTAATTAGTGAATAATTCAATCATCACCTTACATATTAATTACTGTAATTAGTGAATGATTCATTCATCACCAAACATATTACTTACTGTAATTAGTGAATGATTCATCACCACCAAACATATTACTGTAATTAGTGAATGATTCAATCATCACCTTACATATTACTTACTGTAATTAGTGAATGAATCATCACCACCATACATATTTCTTACTGTAATTAGTGAATGATTCAATCACCACCATACATATTACTGTAATTAGTGAATGATTCATCACCATCATACATATTACTGTAATTAGTGAATAAATCATCACCACCATACATATTTCTTACTGTAATTAGTGAATGATTCAATCATCACCATACATATTACTTACTGTAATTAGTGAATGATTCATCACCACCGTACATATTACTTTAATTAGTGAATGATTCAATCATCACCTTACATATTACTTACTGTAATTAGTGAATGATTCATTCATCACCAAACATATTACTTACTGTAACTAGTGAATGATTCAATCATCACCAAACATATTACTTACTGTAATTAGTGAATGATTCATCACCACCATACATATTACTGTAATTAGTGAATGATTCATCACCACCATACATATTACTGTAATTAGTGAATGATTCAATCACCACTATCAATATTACTGTAATTAGTGAATGATTCACTCACCACTATAAATATTAATGTAATTAGTATATTAATTGTCGCTACTTTAATTAGTGAATGATTTAGTATCTTCTCTAAATAATGTTGTAATTAGTATATTAATTGTCGCTACTTCATTTAGTCAATGATTCAATCACTGCTATAAATGAGACTGTAATTACCATATTTATCTGTCACTTCTATTAAGTAGTATGATAATTGAAATATTTATCTACCACTCTATAGGTATATATATATTAGTGTACTTATTCGTCATTTATAAATAATTGTGTAATTTGTATAATTATCAAAGTAGAGACAGATTATGTATATTAAGGATTGTCCTTGTAGTTTTGATAAAATGCCCTTGCAAAATAACGAACTAGTTTCAAATATTTATATTTACCCTTGAAATAGCAGCACGTGACTAATTGCACACACTGGTAGATGTGACGTTTGTCTGTCGGGGTTTCTTTTTACTTGGATTAAACATGTGCATACATGTCACTGTTCAAATGACACCACAGCGTCTCTCTAACTTGCTCCCTTCCTCCCTCCCTCTCTCTCTGCACTTTCATTAGATAAAACATTATGGCGAATAGCAAATTCACATTTCAATGTTCTTTTATTACCTAAAAAATATAATTATTTAATGTTACTAAAAAACCCGTAATGATTGAACGGAATTTTCTGTTCGATAGCTTGCTGCATATTGTGTTCTGTTTCTGTAATGGACTGTAACCTCATCAAGTCCAGTTTTGTACCCTACACCACAATTAATCAGTGTTGGTCTTTACACTGACAGTTGATCAGTGTTGTATCCCTACACTGACAGTTGATTAGTGTTGTATCCTTGTACTGACAGTTAATCAGTGTTCTGTCCCCACACTGAGAGTTAGTGTTCTGTCCCCACACTTACAGTTAATTAGTGTTGTGGCCCACACTGACGGTTAATCAGTGTTTTTGCCTTATACTGAGTTAGTCAGTGCTGTTTCCTTATACTGAGTTAGTCAGCGCTGTGTCTCCACTCTGATAGATTAGTATTGTTCTGTCCTCACAAAGATAGTTGATCAGCGTTGTGGTTCTAAACCGATAGTTATCACACTAAGGCCGATCTTGTCTCTACACGAATATATGAATATTTAATCAAAAAGTGTTCTGTCCCTACATTGATATAGTTAATCAGTGTTTTGTCCCACACTGACAGTTAATCAGTGTTTTGTCCCTACATTGACTGATAAATCAGTGTTTTATCCCTACATTGACAGTTAATCAGTGTCTTGTCCCTACATGACAGTTAATCAGTGTCTTGTCCCTACATGACAGTTAATCAGTGTTTTGTCTCTACATTGTCAGTTAATCAGTGTTTTGTCCATACATTGTCAGTTAATCAGTGTTTTGTCTCTACATTGACATTTAATCAGTGTTTACCCTACATTGACAGTTAATCAGTATCTTGTCCCTACTTTGACAATTAATGAGTGTTTTGTCCGTAAATTGACAGTTAAAAAGCGTAAACGTAGCCACACTAATAAACATGTCTCTCAACACAACTAACTGTTAACCGCTATACTGACAATTAGCTATACGACCGCTTACTCTCCACAATGTCTGTTAGCTAAACTATGGTTCAGTCCCGACCAGACAATTAGCTAAACTATGGTTCAGTCCCGACCAGACAATTAGCTAAACCCACTGTTCACTCCATACACCCGTCCGTGACATCAGCTAAAGTTGGAATAGGATGTTAAGCAAAATTAAGCAATCAATCTCTACCAAAACTGACTGTCAGCCAAATTGACTGTAGAGGGAATCGAGAGCACAGGACAGTGTCTCATGAAGAGAGCTGTAAAGTTTGGGGTTGCGGGGTAGGGGTGGGTGGGTGGGGGTGGGGAGGAATGCCGGCCTCAGAGGTCTACAAGCAATTAGCTCATTGTTGCGCTAGCGTGAGGGAGAGGAGGGGTAGATGGACCGCCTGCCAGGAACGGTTCCCCCTCCACCCACTGGGACAAGAGCAAGACCGCCTGCGTTGTCCTCGTTGCAGAGTGTCCGTGCAGTAAATTATATTGACATCCTATCAAATAGCTTTGTAGCGAGGCTGTGCATCAAATTAGCATTTATGTCCACCCCCGGGAATTAGCGCTTTTAGCACATGACAACAGCCACACAAATACGAAGGATTCCATTTACTCTCAATTTTCCGGCAAATAATCACTTTTTGTCACTTGCATTCCTCCTTGGAGAGAGGCTCAGTGATAGGATGGGTATAACATTATGAAATGGGATGGTTAGAACATTATGAAATTGCAGGATTAGAACGTTATGAAATGAGATGGTTAGAACATTTGAAATTGCACGGTTAAAACGTTATGAAATGGGGTGGATAGAAGGTTATGAAATGGGATATTTAGAACTTTATGAAATGGGGGCAATTAGAACATTATCAATTGGCAGGGCTATGAAATGGGGTGGTTAGAAGGCTTTGCAATGAGATATTTAGAACCTTATGAAATGGGATGGTTAGAACATTATGAAGTTGCAGGGTTAGAACGCTATGAGATAGAGATGGCTAGAACGTTATGAAATGCGGATGTTAGAACGGTATGAAATGGAATGGCTAGAATGTTATGAAATTGAAGGACTAGAACATTATGAAATGAGGTGGATACACTTTTTATGAAATAGAATGGACATAACGGTATGAAACAATAGATGGACATAAAGTCAATATAAATATATGCAAAGAAGTAATTATGACGCTAAAATGTATAAAACAAAAGTATACGTATTAATATACAAACAAAGCCTGCTTGTCGTGGTTTTAAAATGATCTTTCAAGCAGACAAACAGGAGCTAATTTCCCCAAACTAACAAATACAAACAAAAGTCTGTGATGTGTGTGGGTACATACTGACAAACACCAAAAATGTTTGCGTTGTATGTGGATACAAACTGAAAAACAAACACCAGTCAGTGTCGGTGATGTATGTGGCTACCAACTGACAAACAAGCACAAATAAATGTCTGTTATGTATGTGCATACAAACTGACAAACAAACACAAATAAATGTCTGTTATGTATGTGCATACTAGCTGATAAACTAACACAAATAAAACGTCTTTTATTTATGTGGATACAAACTGACAAACAAACACAAATAAATGTATGTTATGTATGTGCATACTAGCTGATAAACTAACACAAATAAAACGTCTTTTATTTATGTGGATACAAACTGACAAACAAACACAAATAAATGTATGTTATGTATGAGGAGACTAGCTGACAAACAAACACAACTGTATCTGGATACAAACTGACAAACAAAACACAACTGTATATGGATACAAACTGACAAACAAACACACATAAATGTCGTTCTGAGTGCGGTTACAAACTGGCAAACAAACACAAATAAATATCGGTGATGTGCGTGAATACCAACTGACAAAACAAACAAATAAATGTCGGTGATGTTTTTGGATACAAATACTAAATAACGAGTTCCGACATGTTGGATGGTCTCGGCAAAAAAGCGTCATCTCGTAGGAATAGATTCTTAAGAAAGTGGTTTACTGAGTATTCTTTTGTTTGGGGATCCAGCATGTTGAGCCGTAATGTTCAGTTAATGTGCCCAATTGTTGTCTGCAAATTAAGAAAAAAGTAACACCTTTTCTCGACAAATAGATGCACTTTTATCTTCTCTCTGGCCTATCACTGTGTCTTGTAACTATCTTCTCTAGATTTACCACTGTGTCTTGTAACTATCTTCTCTCGGTCTACCACTGTGTCTTGTAACTATATTTTTCCTGATCTATCACTGTGTCTTGTAACTCTATTCTCTCTGGTCTATCACTGTGTCTTGAAACTCTCTTCTCACTAGTCTCACTAAACTATCTGGTCTGCCACTGTAACTCTCTTCACTCTGGTCTGTCATTGTGTCTTGTGTAACTCTCTTCACTCTGGTCTGTCATTGTGTCTTGTGTAACTCTCTTCTCTCTGGTATACAAATGTGCCTTGTAAACCGTCTTATCTGGTCCGTCTACTACTGTGTATTATAACTCACTTCTCTCTGAAATACCAATATGTCTTGTAACTGTCATATCTATCAGTTCCCTCTGGTCTACCGCTATATGCTATTGTAACTGTGCTGTGTGAAGGTGATTTTGGAGACAGTGTGACAAGTCTAAGACGTGCCAGTGATGCATTGATTTGTCATGTGTATGACTCTGTCAAGGTGGACTGCTTTGATAAATGAATGTCAGTTAAGTGGAACTGCCAAATGACTCTAATCTAAGACTTGTGTTTACTATTAGTTATGAGCTTTATGAACAGAATAGGTGGTCTCAGAAAACCATTCATATATTGTTTTATTATTTGATTGATGCATTATTTTGTTGTAAATTATTAAATTTTATCTTTGTTATCTTAATAATTGATCTTGGCTTGATTATTGGAAAGACCATAAGGGTTGGTGGGGGCGGAGCTGTATGTGGATGTGAATGATTTTCTTTATGTTTAATCAGTCAAAATTAAGATAACTAGTCCAACCCATGCATTGTACGTGGATTTACCTGTCGCTACATTGAATACCAGAATTCGATGGTAATTAAATTGTAGAGGCTGAAAGGTAAATCAGGCATCCAGTCTGTCATCAATATAGGTGTGATATTAAAATTAATAACCTCTAAAACCTCATTTTGAGAAGGGATTTTAACTGGAACGTAACAACAAGGGACATTTTGAGAGCTCTCAAGATGCATATTTTTCATAATATTTTCGCTATGGTGTCGTTTATGCTAGCTACTACACAGTAGTAAATTCATTTACAAAGCTGTGTCTATAATGTTAAGCATAAGTGACTAGATTTTCAACTAAGACAGCACGCCGCATTTACTCATCTAGTGTTGCATCCTCAAGTTCAGTATATAATATAGCTGGGGCATAATATGATACAGTTAAATCAGACAGAAATAGCTCATCATGTTCAGTATATAATATAGCTGGGGCATAATATGATACAGTTAAATCAGACACAAACAGCTCATCATGTTCAGTATATACAGATAAATCACACAGAAACAGCTCATGTACAAAAGATACAATTAAATCAGACAGAAACAGCTCATCATGTTCAGTATATACAGTTAAATCATACACAAAATAGTTCAAATAGTAAACTATTGCAAATCGGCTGTTTGCTGATCAAATATTGTGTCTACTGACATAATGCTGTTCCTACTGACATATTACGTCGACTGTGTCTACTCACATAATGCTGTGTCTAGGACCTAATGCAGTGTCTACTGTTCTAATGCTGTTCTTCTGACCGAAATAGAGTATATGGATATGAGTGAAGACCATGTGATTACACCTATTAGAGTATATGGATATAAGGAGTGAGGACCATGTGACTACACCTATTAGAGTATATGGATATAAGGAGTGAGGACCATGTGATTACACCTATTAGAGTATATGGATATAAGGAGTGAGGACCATGTGATTACACCTATTAGAGTATATGGATATAAGGAGTGAGGACCATGTGACTACACCTATTAGGATATATGGATATAAGGAGTGAGGACCATGTAATTACACCTAATAGAGTATAAGGATATAAGGAGTGAAGCATGAGAACCATGGGACAATGTGAAGAACAATACAGGCAGATTAAATAAAATAAACATCCGCCATGTATCCAACATTCTCATACTAGATCTATATATTGCATTTATATTTCTTTCTGAGCACAGAAACTGAACCGTGTATTAATGTTCTTAGAGACTGAACAGTGGGGTTATGGTCTTACAGTTTGCAGTGTGATTATGTTCTTAGAGACTGAACAGTGGGGTTATATTCTTAGAGTCTGCATGTGGTTATGGCCCTAAAGACCCCAAAGTGTAGTTACAGTTAAGTTATAGTTATGATTAAAGAAACTTAAAATGTGTGATTATGGTCCTAGAGATTGAACAGTTTGATTTTGGTCCTAAAAACTGTACAATGTGGTATTGCTCTTAGAGACTGCAAACACTTTGGTTATGGTCCTAAAGACTGCAAAGTATTGTTATGGTCAAAGACTGCAAAGTGTGGTTATGATGAAAGATTGCAGAGTGTGATTATGGTTCTAGAGACTGCACAATGTAGTTATGGTCCTAGACATTACACTGTGCGATTATAGTCTTAGAGACTGTACAGTGCTATTACGGTCCTAGAGACTGTACAGTGAGATTACGGTCCCAGAGACTGTACAGTGAGATTACGGTCCTAGAGACTGTACAGTGCGATTACGGTCCTAGAAACTTCAGCGATTATGGTCCTAGAGACTGCTAAGTGTGGTTATTGTCCTAGAGACTTCACAGTGTGCTTATGGCCCTATAGATTTTCCAGTATGATTATGGCCCAACAGACTACACAGTATGGTTATGGCCCTACAGACTACACAGTCTGGTTAAAGCCCTACAGACTGCACAGTATGCGTATGGCCCTACATATTGCACAATATGGTTATGGCCCTACAAATTGCACAGAATGATTATGACCCTACAAACTGCACAGTATGGTTATGACCCTACAGATTGCACAATATGGGTTTATGGCCCTACAAACTGCACAGTGTGATTATGACCCTACAGACTACACAGTGTGGGTATGGCCCTATAGATTGCACAATATTGTTATGGCTCTACAAACTGCACAGTATGATTATGACCCTACATACTGCACAGTATGGTTATGTCCCTACTTATTGCACAATATGGTTATGGCCCTACAAACTGCACAGTATGATTATGACCCTACAGACTGCACAGTATGGTATGGTCCTACAGATTGCACAATATGGTTATGGCCCTGTAGGCTGCACAGTATGATTATCGTCCTAGAGATTGCACAGTATGGTTCAACGACTTCTCAGTATGATTATTTGTCAAAGACTACAAAGTGTAGTTACGATCAAAGACTGCACATTGTGATTATGGTCCTAAAGACTGCAGAATGACTGTGTTCAAGAACATTATTGGAAGGTACTGTAACAATTCCACAATTTAATGCAGCTTAAAGATTTTAAACGATTTTTTTAATTTTAAAAAATACTGAAAAACAAATGAAGGGACTGTTTCTATACTCATCCCTTGTTTAAAGCTGCCATACAATCGAAAGAAACGCAATTGCATTTAATGAACTGTAAACCTTTGTGCTTATCATTTGACTTATTATCGCTACGAAACATTGCATTCTATAAAGAGTAAATACAATATATAATTAATATATAACCATCCAATTTTATAACTACATTATGGAGAGAAGTTAATATTTAAATTATATTTTTTTTCATTACATCTAAAAAAAACTGGAAGTGTACATTTATAAATGACAATGAAAATGCCTCTCTAAGTTCAGCGTGGACATGTCTGTGTCTTTACAAGGGAAGGAAACAACGCTCACACTTCACGTAGTTCCAAACTGTACAATTTATATACGGGTTCGCCGAAACTATTAACATCCCGGCAGCCTCATGAATCAGCCCTAATCACAGCAAAGGCCGCCAGAGGGTATAGAGTCTGCCACAGGCAGCCATATTTCTTACTACAACTTGAAAGATCAATAAGCACTTGTAACTTATATGTTTGTGATTGGTCATTATCCAATTTAAATAGATACACTACAAGAATTTACAAACTTTTGTGGCTCAGAAGACTGTAATAAATATAATTGGATTTCCATCCTTACGGCCAAATCTCCCCTGGACTCTCCAGCTTCATCAGCAAATGTCCGAGTAATTCCACGAAATATAAGTGATTGCCTCATGCCTGTGTTCGTGCGTGTGTGTATCGTTGTGCGAGATTTTGTTCGCGTGTCTTTAATTTTACGTGAAGTTTGTGAGTGTGTCTTAATTGTAAATGATTGTTGTGCGTGTCTGTACGTGTTTGTGTGAGCGTGTATCTGTGTAACTATTTGTGTGCATGTGTCTCTGTACGTATTTGTGTGTGTGGTGTGTGTGTGTGTGTGTGTGTGTGTGTGTGTGTGTGTGTGTGTGTGTGTGTGTGTGAGAGAGAGAGAGAGAGAGAGAGAGAGAGAGAGAGAACACGTGCGCGTCTTTATATGTGATTTTTGTGCAGTGCTGTATACGTTATCTATGTGTGCATTTTGTGTCTGTGTATGTACGCATTTGTTTGTGCACGTTTTTGTGTTGTTTTTCTGTGCATTCTTTAATTGTACGTGATTTGTCTGCTTGTATATATATATATTTCTTTTGTGCGTGTATTCATGTCATTATTGCGCGTCTTTCTTTATGTTTTTGTCTGTGTCTTCATATGTCATTATTGCGCGTGTTTTCGTTTATGTTTTTGTGTGTCTTCATATGTCATTATTGCGCGTGTTTTCGTTTATGTTTTTGTGTGTCTTCATATGTCATTATTGCGCGTGTTTTCGTTTATGTTTTTGTGTGTCTTCATATGTCATTATTGCGCGTGTTTTCGTTTATGTTTTTGTGTGTGTCTTCATATGTCATTATTGCGCGTGTTTTCGTTTATGTTTTTGTGTGTGTCTTCATATGTCATTATTGCGCGTGTTTTCGTTTATGTTTTTGTGTGTGTCTTCATATGTCATTATTGCGCGTGTTTTCGTTTATGTTTTTGTGTGTGTCTTCATATGTCATTATTGCGCGTGTTTTCGTTTATGTTTTTGTGTGTGTCTTCATATGTCATTATTGCGTGTGTTTTTGTTTATGTTTTTGTGTGTGTCTTCATATGTCATTATTGCGCGTGATTTTGCTTATGTTTTTGTGTGTGTCTTTGTATTTGTCTTTTGAGTATGTAATTGTCAATGTTCTCCATGCGTCTCTGCACGTGTCCTTTGTGCGTGTTTACGTATATGTATGTACAAGTCGAGCTCAAGACACACATATTTTGAGAGACGTGTGCATATCTAATATTACACAGATGTAATTAGCAAAATTATATATAGTTCTCTGCTCTTAAGCCACTTCAATTGCTGTTAAGTCACTTCAGTACTAATACTTCTTGCTGTTATGTATTACGATATTAATACTTGCTGTTAAGTACCTTCAGTATTGATACTTCTTGCTATTAACTCACTTCAATATTAAAACTTCCTGATGTTAAGTCTCTTCATTACTAATACTTCTTACTGTAAACACACTTGAATGGTAGTGGTGCTCTTGCTTCTAAGACATTTCATTTTTTGATTTTAAAGACAGTCAGTAGAGATGATGTTTGATTTGAAACTGTCTGGCTGTATAAGAAGTATAACATGTAAAGAAATGCAGAGAATGGACACAGGAAACTGGAGCAGTCGGTAGGTCACATAGGGGATCACGAGTAGAGACTCATTCTAAAGGAGAGACAGAGATAAAGGAGAGGCAGATTTTTAAAAAAGAGACAGAGATAAAGAAGAGGCAGAGTTAAAAGAGAGACAGAGATAAAGGAGAGGCAGATTTTAGAAAAAGAGGCAGAGATTAAGGAGAGGCAGAGTTAAAAGAGAGACAGAGATAAGGAGAGACAGAAATAAAGGAGAGGCAGAGATAATAAAAAGAGGCAGACTCTCTCAATGAAGAGAAGACAGCCTCACTCTAAAAAAATAGAGATGGACTTTAAATGAGAAACAGAGAATGTCACATTTTTCATTTCTCCTTTATAGAACCTATATCTCTAGCTAGGAGATTGTCTCATTCTTTCCCTCATCCATTGAATTATATCTCTCTCATTGGATCACTCACATTGAAAAAAACACTGTTCCACTGCTTGGAATTGAACTGGGCACTTCTTCTCACCATGCCATCTCTTTCAAACAGAACAATAAATGTAATGATGTCCCACAATTTCTCTACACTAGAAATTGTTTGGAAGTTAACAAATCTTTCCACCAGACATCAGTAGAGTGCAGCGTTCCTTACACTAACACCCTTTTTCTGCCTTTATCAGGGTTAGTTGTAGCGGTTTACAACAGTAAACCAGGAGATTCATATAGCATGTGCAAATAGACAAATGGAAACTTGAGAATTGAACTTGAAACTTGAAGCTCAAAACTCAAACTTAAAAGGTGAAAGTCAAAAGTCAAAAGGTGACTTGTTCACTGCAACATATGATTAGGGAGCAAACCTAAGTTTCAGGTTTAGCACAATATAACTCCATTCTGTCTCATATCCCATTTTCAACTTACAATCTCCTGCAACAGTATTTATTAGCCTGATACACACACAAATGGAAAAATAAATACTGCATATCAAGCAATGTCAAATGTTAGCACACTACATGTGTGCAGCTTAGTTCAAACATTTGTAGAAATAAAACTCAACTCACATGGTACATCTCTACACAAGCATAACATATCAATAGTGAAAATGCCATGAAATATTCCTAAGTCCATTAACTCAATCAGTCAGTTTTAACTCACCATCAAGCTAACAACTGCCTTTCAAAGCCGGACTTTCTCCTTCCACTTCAAATTGAAACGTGATCAGAGTGGAATGTTCCACAGCATGTGAATTCTTTAATCTCATCCCATTGGCAGGTCTCGTTCTTATAAACCATAATCATTGGATAACAGAAAACTACTCACTCAGATTTCGGAAGAATGTACCAAACTATAATTAACACGAGAGGGCCACAATGTAACAAAATATGATCAACAAGCCTGCACTAGAATGTACCAGAATTTGATCAACAAGCCAGCACTAGAATGCACCAAACAAGAATGAACAAATCAGCGCTAGAATGTGCCAAAATGTGATCAATAAACCTACTCTAGAATGTACCAAAATATGATCAAGCCAGCGCTAGAATGTACCGAAATGTGATCAAAAAGCCAGCGCTAGAATGTACCCAAATGTGATCAAAAAGCCAGCGCTAGAAGGCACCAAAATGTGACCAACAAGTCTGCGCTAGAATGTACCAAAATGTGATCAACAAGTCTGCGCTAGAAGGCACCAAAGTATGATCAGCAAGCCAACGCTAGAATGTAAAAAACCAGCACTGAATGAACAGTCTGACCAACGCTAAGCGAGCGTGAACCATGGTCACCATGGCGATAGACCTGCTTGGCCGTCCAGGCGTGCGATGCTGACAACTTAAAGACCATTTGTAACCTGATGGCTGTGTCCTTGGAGAATTGGCGGGAGTGAGAAGGGAAAGAAGTCAGGAAAAAAGGGACAGAACTTGATTTCGGTAAACACGACAGCCGTTAACTGAATATATGTACTCAGACATTAATGAAATCTTATACACGTCTAGGAATTAAAGTAAACGTGAAGATGATTAATATACTTTTTTCAGACAAATATTTGTAATCAACGCTAATATTGTATAAATATATAAAATAGTTATACTGAAAAAAATAAAAGCAGTGAAATTAAACAGAGCTGTACTTGTACCTAGACGTATTCTTACTCATATAAAAGATATTGTATCTCACAAACGTTTACAGCTGCTGGTAAGAGACTGGCATGTGGACAGTCTCTCTCTCTCTCTCTTTCTCTCTCTCTCTCTCTCTCTCTCTCTCTCTCTCTCTCTCTCTCTCTCTCTCTCTCTCTCTCTCTGTACACGCCTTCCCTTCTCTCTATCTTGATGTATGTATCATGCACTCATACACAAAATAATCATTCTCTACATCCCCAGCACAACTCACGCCGAAAGCCACACCACAAAATAATATATAGTCTGCACTCTACCCAAACACCCAAGCTATTCGTGGGATATCGTAGCTTCAAGATACTGTAAGTCTTGGAGGATGCCTTTCCCGAGATACAATATAAACCAGAGATAGTAAATTCCTGATTGTACTGCGAATACTGGGGTAAAAAATTATTATAAGCAGTCCTCTAGAGGGGACTCTGAAAATAATAATTTTTATAATAATCGAAAGGTGAAATTCAATTAAACACATTGATATATATTGATATGTTGTTTAAAATAAATGCTTACTAAAGGTGACAACATATTTCCGCTGCTCAGAAATACTGTGATTTGATGTCACCAAGCAATTTAGGTTACGAGGCCTTGTGAACAAACTGACAGCTGAAGGAACAAATACTATGACGTCACTTGACAGTACATTAAATCATGTTAACCACTTAAGCAAGAAAGATTATTTACTGATGTCATGCAAATTAACTAACAAAGAAATTATGTTGCTAATATCATGCAAATTAATTAACAAAGAAAATATGTTACTAATATCATACAAATTAACTAACACATTAATTATGTTAATTTTATCATACAAATTAGGTAACAAAGAAATTATGTTACTAATATAATACAAATTACTAACAAAGAAATGACATTACTAATACCATACAAATACACTAACAAAAAAATCACGTTACTAATACCATACAATAGGATTCTATTGCACAAATATTATTTCTTTCATTTCAAGCCGCTCATTTGTACTGGATTTAAATTTTACCCGTTTAATGTTTAACCAAATGTTATTTCTTTCACTTCAAGCCGCTCATTTGTACTGGATTTAAATTTTACCCGTTTAATGTTTAACCAAATATTATTTCTTTCACTTCAAGCCGCTCATTTGTACTGGGTTTAAATTTTACCCGTTTAATGTTTGACCAGATAATAACAGGACTTAGTACTTCTTTCCGTAAACAGGTCTAGTGTTTTTTCTATAAACAGGTCTAGTGTTTTATTTATAAACATGCCTATTGTTTTTTCTATAAGCAGCCCTATTGCTCATTTCTATTAACAGGTCTAGTGTTTCTTTCTATAAACATGATTAGTGCTATGTATTTTTAATAACAGGCCGAGTTCTTCTTTCTATAAACAAGCCTAGTTCTTCTTTGTTTAAACAGGCTTAGTGCTGTTTCTTTTTTTATAAACAGGCCTAGTGCTGCTTTGTCTCAGAAGAATCGGTCACTTTACCTAATTACATAAGCCCACTGGCATCATGTCCCCTGTCGTTATAGAAAATTACATTTTCCCAGCTGGCTAATTGAATCCCACATGGGAACAAGAAAACCAAACACGTTTTGCATAATAGATTCTACACTTTTACAACACGAGTAAAACATAAAACAAAATATATAAATTAACTCACCAGTAACCAAGACAATTAAGGATCGACCCTTGTCTTGAGTAAAACATAAACCAAAGTATATAAATTAACTCACCAGTAACCAAGACAATTAAGGATCGACCCTTGTCTTGAGTAAAACATAAACCAAAGTATATAAATTAACTCACCAGTAACCAAGACAATTAAGGATCGACCCTTGTCTTGAGTAAAACATAAAATAAAGTATATAAATTAACTCACCAGTAACCAAGACAATTAAGGATCGACCCTTGTCTTGAGTAAAACATAAAATAAAGTATATAAATTAACTCATCAGTAACCAAGACAGTTAAGAATCGACCTTTGTCTTGAGTAAAACAATGTGTTTATCTACATTTATCTTTGAACATCATTTTTTGTCCAGCAATCGTTTAACAAGTATCCTTAAATTAATAAAGAAAAAACATTTGACTCAATTCGCCTTAAATTATTTTTAACTGTCGCAAAGAATTTGTAGCAGTTCATTTTTTAAAACCTTACCGAAACAGCAGAGCCTGTTAAATAATGTTTTGCAGGAAAGGATCAAAAAACGTAGTTAAATCCCAAAGCCAACGAATCCTGAAGAAGACTCCATACACACACAAAAATGAATCACATCTTTGAAAACTATTTTATTATCAATGTGTTACTTAATTGTACATAATGCATTATACTAGGTGTCTTGTAATATATTAGTGCGGTAACCAGGTGACATTTTCACACAAAAGCTTGTCGTATCATTTTATGTTAACATTAATCGTGTTATGATGTGTGCACTACATTCGGGTGCGTTCTTGTTTTGCTTTGTTTTATTTTAAACCGAAACCTATCATATGGGACCCGTCCTGGGTATTTGTTGGTCGATTAAAGACGGTTTCTATGGTGTGACAGGAAGCTAATGTATTTTGTTAGACTAAACGTTACGTTTCGCTTGGCGCTGTGAGGGGATTCCCTTGAGGTCGGAGAAGAATTTGACAAGCAAAAGCAAGTTATAAAAAGTGAAATGCTTAAAGAATGCTGCACGCCATGATGCATGTTTTGGGGGACGGGGGTGGGTGGGTGTTCACGAGTCAAAGAGGAACTGAAGCTCCATGAATCAAATGATTCCTTGACATTGATCTATCGCTTAAGTCGTTGTCAACCACGGAACCTAATTCTTAAGGTCACCGATGAAATCATTGACTCCCGAAACAGAATATTGGCATAAGCATGAATTATTATTAGATTTGAGTTTCAGAAACTAAAATAAAATTATATTTGACATAGAGTTTTTCAAGGTCTAATATAATTTAACTAAACTTTGAATTCAATGGCATTATTTAAATTTCCAAAATTCAGTTTCCTCTGATCAATAAAACTGAACTAGAGAATACTGTAACTGTAACGCGTGCTCCACATAATCTCCAGCACAACTGAACTAGGGAATACTGCAACGCGTGCTCCACATAATCTCCAGCACAACTGAACTAGAGAATACTGTGACTGTAACGCGTGCTCCACATAATCTCCAGCACAACTGAACTAGAGAATACTGTGACTGTAATGCGTGCTCCACATAATCTCCAGCACAACTGAACTAGAGAATACTGTGACTGTAACGCGTGCTCCACATAATCTCCAGCACAACTGAACTAGAGAATACTGTGACTGTAACGCGTGCTCCACATAATCTCCAGCACAACTGAACTAGAGAATACTGTGACTGTAACGCATGCTCCACATAATCTCCAGCACAACTGAACTAGAGAATACTGTGACTGTAACGCGTGCTCCACATAATCTCCAGCACAACGGAACTAGAGAATACTGTGACTGTAACGCGTGCTCCACATAATCTCCAGCACAACTGAACTAGAGAATACTGTGACTGTAATATCAATGTTGCACTCAGTAAAACTGGTCCAAGAAATATAATTGTCGTTCCATTGTGTCAAAGCGTCATAAAGCTCACTGTTGCTGAGTTTTCAATAAAGCATCTAACTGTCGTTCTTTTGTGTCAAAGCGACATAATACACACTGTCATTGAGCCATCAATAAAATAGGACTGTCATTGAGCCATCAATAAAATAGGACTGTAATTCTCCCGCGAGGAATAAGCATCGTGCACTGCAGAAATCCCTAACCGTCTCAAGGCGAAACGATGTATTATTAATATTGCTAAAGACTGTCATAATTCTGCTTCGGATTTGCATTTTACCATGCTCAAAATTAAAATAACTAACTAAAATTTAAAAATAAATTTAAAGAAACACTGCCGCTCTATATCTAGTTTTTAGACTGATTGTATGTTTACATTTATATCTGAAACAGTGCAATGAACAGTCGTAAAAAGAAATTAAATGAAACTAAGGGTCATTGCAATGCAACGGAATCAATATACAATAAGGAGCTCATTATACAATAACGAGATCAATATAAACTAATGAGACGATTATACAATAACGAGACGATTATACAATAACGAGATCAATATACAATAACGAGATCAATATAAATTAATGAGACGATTAGACAATAACGAGATCAATATACAATAACGAGATCAATATAAACTAACGAGACAATTATACAATAACGAGATCAATATAAACTAATGAGACGATTATACAATAACGAGACGAGTATACAATAACGAGATCAATATAAACTAATGAGACGATTATACAATAACGAGACGAGTATACAATAACGAGATCAATATAAACTAACGAGACGATTATACAATAACGAGATCAATGTACACTACTAGGACGATTGTACAATAACAGCGCCATTGCAAAGTAAGTTGTTACTATACTGTAAAAGGGCCGGAGTTAATAACGAGATCAATATAAACTAATGGGACGATTATACAATAACGAGATCAATATACAATAACGAGATCAATGTACACTACTAGGACGATTGTACAATAACAGCGCCATTGCAAAGTAAGTTGTTACTATACAGTAAAAGGGCCGGAGTTAAGTAATAGATGTTAGTGCCAAGTAATGGGCTGAGTGTGAAGGCGAAAAGCAATGTCTGCTCAACTCTCTCATGATTTCGTGACAATGAAGATAGACGACAACGTGTGAGTAGGTGTGAGCTCGCGTGACAGGCGTGACAGGACGGCCGTTGTAAGGCTGATTGAATTGCAGACGTTATAAAAGTGAGTTAGCATACCTTATACGTTCCCAGGAAGTCCACAGAACAGGGCAGAACGGCCGTTTGACCAGAAATGACAGTCACATTCTTTGTCACCACATTAAAGTGAGGTTCCAGGGCCGCTACTGTAAGTAAACAAGACAGCAAGTCAGTTGTAGAAATATTTTGTCAACTGTAGGTTAAAACTCAAATAAAAGAAAAAAAACAGTAGATTTTGTTGGATGTAACGATTTTCTTACTGAATATGCAAACGAATTCATTTCTAAACTTTTCAACGACATCCGCAAAATCAGCAACAGAAGTGGAAGTTAAGGAGAAATGAATCAGTAGGTTATACAGCATACTAAGTAATCTAGTTAAACAACATACTAAGTAATCTAGTTAAACAATATGCTAAGTAATCTAGTTCAACAACATACTAAGTAATATAGTTAAACAACATACTAAGTAATCTAGTTAAACAACATACTAAGTAATCTAGTTAAACAACATACTAAGTAATCTAGTTAAACAACATACTAAGTAATCTAGTTAAACAACATACTAAGTAATCTAGTTAAACAACATACTAAGTAATCTAGTTAAACAACATACTAAGTAATCTAGTTAAACAACATACTAAGTAATCTAGTTAAACAACATACTAAATAATCTATTTAAACAACTTTCTAAGTAATCTAGTTGAACAACAAACTAAGTAATCTAGTTAAACAACATACTAAGTAATCTAGTTCAACAACATACTAAGTAATCTAGTTAAACAACATACTAAGTAATCTAGTTGAACAACAAACTAAGTAATCTAGTTAAACAACATACTAAGTAATCTAGTTGAACAACATACTAAGTAATCTAGTTGAACAACATACTAAGTAATCTAGTTGAACAACATACTAAGTAATCTAGTTGCATTCACACCTTAGATATTCTACACTCTAAACTCTTAACTCGATGCCAGTAGCAAATACAAATAACGTTAGAATATATCAATGTCGATATGCAAATACGTAGACTAACTCTTTCCCACGTAGAGGTAAATTACTCTAAAAACCATTACCTATGTAGAGATACATTACCCAGACATTTTCCCATGTAGAGATAAATTAATCAGATCATTTCCTATGTAAAGATAAAATGTAGAGATAATTTACTCTAGAATATTTCCCATGTAGAGATAAAATTAGTCAGACCTTTTCCCATGTAGAGATAAATTATACTAAATCACCTCTCTTGTACAAATCAGTTACACTGAATCAGATCCGATGTTCAGATAAATCACGGAATATCAAGTTGTTCATAGAACACATGTCAGTTGGCATTGTAGTGAGTAGTTTTAGCATCTTACATATACAGTTTGATATACACCTAGTCATACATCTTGCAATACATACATCTCGCCATACATTTAGTTATGCATCATGCAAAACATCTTGCAATTCATCTTGCTATACATCTTGCCATACATCTAGTCTTACATCTTGCAATGCATCTAGCAGAGGCGTAGCTGGGGGGGGGGGGGACAGGGGGGGTACATATGTCCCCGGGCGCCAAGGTACAGGGGCGCTCAAATGAGGCTTACAACGTTACATTATAATAAGCGAACAAGGGTAATAAATGAGGAGGGGGGCGCCAATTTTATAGTTTGTCCCCTGGCGCAAAATATCCTAGCTACGCCTCTGGCATCTAGTCACATATTTTGCAGTACGACTTGACATTCATCTTCACACACATCATGCAATACTTTCTGCCATACAACTTGTTATGCGCTAGTCACATATCGTGCAATTACACTTGACATTCATCATGCAATACTTTCTGCCATACAACTTATGCGCTAGTCATACCTATGACTAACTATGCATCTAACAAATAGTAAAACATTGCCGCTAGCCATAGATCTAGTCATACAACTAGCTGTAAATCTAAATATGCAGTAAATCTAACTCTATACGTAACTATACATCATGTTATACACATAGCCAATTTCACTAGGCATCTAGCTCTATCTAGCCATACAGCTAGCCAATTAATTGTACTGTACGTCTAGCCATACAAGTAAATGAAACTTTTGTTCCATAGTACAAGAGAAAAACAAGCAATAGAGATTACTTCAACTGACTATAAATCATCAATTAGCCACGCCCTAAGAAAATAAAAATAATAAAATCATCTAAAGTGTTATTGTTACATCATGTTCGCACTTCAAGATCCGCAGTCATCCTTCTCCTGAAATATGATGGGTCAGTAAGCAGTACTATGCTTCAGAAAATAAATTACTTAAAAATATTTTTCTCTATTGATATTTCCATGCAATTAGAGTTATATGCCTTATTAGAGAGTTATCTATACTTAAATATAAATGTTCAATCTAGAGATCCAAGTATGAGTTTGAAACTATAAAAGTATCTATCTATCTATCTATGAGAGCGGCAGAGGAAAAGATGAAGCGATTGATAGATAGATAGATAGATAGACAGACAGACAGACAGATAGATAGATAGATAGATAGATAGATAGATAGATAGATAGATAGATAGATAGATAGATAGATAGATAGATAGATAGATAGATAGATAGATAGATAGATAGATAGATAGATAGATAGATAGATAGATAGATAGATAGATAGATAGATAGACAGACAGACATTGAGGCCAACTTATATCAGATGATATATTTTGTCTCACACTACCTTTGTACAATAATATTATGAAAGTACGGTATAGGATTTATATATAAATTGTTGTTTTAGTACAGTATTGCCTACACCTTCTTATTGCTAATTTAATTTAATAACTTAAAGATAAAGTTAGAGGCCAAATTAATTGCTCACTAAATATTAATATTTCTACTATTAAACATTTATTATTCTACTACTTCTTTTCACTGCCACAAACTTCTATTAAATAATAATAATATCATTCCTTCGATTTCTTAAAGTGTTATCTTCCTTTGTTATGGACTGTTTATTCGGAGTCCAAAGGGAGTCGTGCACATGTATTTCCGACTATAACTCGAACTGAAACAAAACTGTTGGAAGAAGTGCACTTGAATGTCATTTCGTGAATGAAGAAAGAAAATTCTTGACCTGATACGACATGCCGACAATGTTGGAAATAGCCTCTCTTTTGCTGATAATTTTCCTGTCTAGCTGTTCTTTACACTCCAGTAAGTAGAACTGTAATTCATTGTCCCCGGTACACGGTGTGCATTACGAGTGAAAGTGTGAGCGCGTAACAAATGTAACGGGAGAAACGCAGAGTGAAAGATAAACGAGGGATGGGGGGAACAGGCAAACTCGGAGGGAGAAAGACAGAAAGAGAAAGAGAAAGGATAGAGACAGAGAGCGAGAGGTCATTCCTAGAGACTGGGGAAAAAAATCTTGCATGGAGAAAAAAGAAAGAAAGACTCACAGAAAGAGAGACAGACAAACAAAAAGAAAAATGTAAAGAGAGACAGGCAGACCACTAAAGACTAAAAGGAGGAGAGACAGACATATCGAAATAGACATATAGAAAGACTACAAAAAGAGAGACAGACAGACAGAGATATAGAAAGACTGTAGAGAGAGACAGACATAGAGAAAGACTACAGAAAGAGAGAGAGTCAGACATATAGAAAAACTACAGAATGAGGCAAATAAAACAAAAAAAAAAGAAAGAAAGACTGACAAACAAAGAAAGCGAGAGAGACAGACAAACAGAAGAGAGAGACAGAAAAGGAGTCAGACAGATAGAAAAGAGAGAGTCAGAAAAAAAGAGAGACAGAGGGAAAATTAAATGGAGAGAGAGTAACCTACAGACTCAGCGAGAGAGGAAGACAGGCGGAGATGAGAAAGTAAAAGACACAAACGAAGACAAAGAAGGGGGGGAGAGAAAACGACGTAGTCAGAGACAGACAGACAGGCCGGGGAGAGACAAATGGAGAAAGAGAAACAAGTAGAGAAGGAGAAAGGCAGCGATAAAGAAAGAAAGACAGATATGTGATATAGAGAGTGACAGAGACGGAGGAGAGACGAGTGGAGAAAGAGAAACAAGTAAAGAATGAGAAAGTAGCGACAGAGAAAGAAAGACAGATATGTGCTAAAGAGAGTGACAGACACTGTGTGGGAGAGCAATGGGGGAGGGGGATATATAAGAAAGAGAAAGGGAGAGAGAGACGGTCGGACGGAAAAGAGTGAAATAAATGAGAGGCAGAGAAAGTGAAATGGACAGAGGGACGGGCGAAGTGAAAGAGTAGTGCGTGGCTGCAGTGCGTCACGAAAGAATATTTCCTAATGAACGCGTGACTCGACCTCTCTCGGTCACGACTTCGAGCATTTGAAAAAGTTCGCTAGTGTAATGGAGACTTTTGAAAGTTAGGGCAATGCGTAGTTTGAAGCACTTTATTGTGATTCGTACCTTGAAAGGTGGTTAATGAGACGCGTGCTTTGAAAGTGCTTAATGTGATGCTTATTTTGAAAGGTCATTAGTAAGATGTGCCTTGAAAGGTCATTAATACTATAATTACTTTGAAATGTCATTAGTAAGATGTGTACTTTGAAAATGACGTGGATGTGATACATTATTGTATTTTTGCTTTGAAATTATATTAATAATATGCGTATTTTAAAATTAAATTATTTATATGTGTACTTTGTAATTATATTATTTATATGAGTACTTTAAAATTATATTAAATATGTATGAGTAATTTCAAATTATATTAATAATATGCGTACTTTGAAATTATATTAATTATATGAGTACTTTTAAGTTATATTAATTATATTAATTATATGAGTACTTTTAAGTTATATTACCACTATTAAACATTACTTACCGCAAGTCTATATATGTCTTAAACAGTAAATTGTCACTTCTTCCCACAACAATTTTCTTTATTATACCGCAATTATTATCTATGCCCTCAACATCTGTCAACTTTCTTTAGCCACGACGAACATAAATTTTGCACACAAACATGTGTTTATGTGTACGTTGCATGTGTGTCGGCGTGTCTGTATTTGTGCAGTTTGAGCTCCACATGATTCTGCCTTTAAACATTGACAGTTGATGTATCTGTCCAGTTTTAGTCCAAAAATAATAAATATTGTGATCCATCAGCAGTTGACATGGTCACAGGATTTCTTGATATTTTGAAGAGAAATATTTTTCTGTTGTTACTTTTGTCTGCAAAGTTAAACTCTGTAACTCTTTAGCTCTCGCGTTGTTTTGAAGAGAAATGTTTTTCTGTTGTTACTTTTGTCTGCAAAGTTAAACTCTGTAACTCTCGTGTTTTTAGCGCAGTGGTGAAACGTCGTTAGCGACAATTAGCGAGAATCTTTCTGCTTCACCAACTGTGAAAAAAGTCGAGGAAAGAAGTGGAGGCACACCAAGCTTCAAATGCGAAATGTGCGGCAATGCTTGGTATCGATCTATGGTGAACACCAAACGGCGCATTTCCAGCCACAAACAAGTGATGTCGACTCAAATTTAGTGTGGAAATAAAGGATGGGTCATCGCAGTCCAAATGAACTAACCCACTTCACGATCCCATGGGAGAGGTTACTGTAAATTCATTAAACATGAGAATAATTTGCCATTTCTGACATGAACAGATCTACAGATAAGAGCATGTAATGAACATGAAAGCAAACAAGGGAACCCCTCAAGATTTGCATTATCCTCTGGAGAACACGGCTCTCCGAAACATCCCTTCCCCATCCATCTAGATAAAAAATAAATGCACATTTGACACTGACAGTATTACAAATGACCTTGTTGACAATGACACAGTTATAAATGACTTTGTTCACACACTGACAATGTTATAAGTGGCTTGTTGACATTGACAATGTTATAAGTGATCTTGTTGGCATTGACATTGTTATACGTGGCAACATGGCAGCACTTCAATACTAGTGAAGATGAACGATAATAATAGCTTGTGGAAATCACACGGATATGAACAACTGATCAGTTAATCACAGGCTACGTCTGCTTTCTTGCTTTCTAGTCACCTCTTCAAGTGGTCATTTGCTAACGGGCTCATCTAGTCATGTAGTCATCTCTTTATGTGATCATTTGCTAACGGGCTCATCTGGTCGTGTAGTCATCTCTTTATGTGGTTAACGCTCTTGTGCCGTATGCTTGTAAAGTCAACGTACTTTTTCATTTTGTCATAAAGGCTATACGCGTAAGATATTAAGTAAACGTGATCATGTCATTTTTTATTTATATATATATATATTTTTATTTTTATTTTTTTTTTTTTTTGGGGGGGGGGGCTTTCTCCGATTTCGCGCTAAACATGGTAATTATGAAAACATACTCTCATCCAGTCGTAAAGCTTTTGCGAGTACATGTAACTATGGAAATGAAGTCAACTTAGTATTGAATCACAATATGTTTAGTCTCTATCAGTCATAAGACTCAAAATGACGTGATATTAAATATCTTTGCGATGAAGCCAACACAGGACTGAATCCACATATTATTGCTCTTTAGGATCTATAACACTCATTATAAGAAATGACATTAGTAATGAAGTCAACACAGGACTGAATCCACATATTATTGCTCTTTAGGATCTATAACACTCATGAAATGACATTAGTAATGAAGTCAACCAGCAAACCATAAATGCTATATCTTCGTGTATGATTCACGATTGTGTATCAAATAAGAATCGTAATGAATTGATCTCTATAAACCACAAAGAATAAAACTGTATGGTGAACGCTTGTGCATTAAATAAGCATCGTAGTAAAATCAACGTGATTTCTACAAGCCATAACAGTTCAAACTTGCTGCATGATGCACACTTCTGTATTAAAGACGGTTGGTGTCTTGATATCAAAGTTGTGGATTTAAAGATGCGAGTATAAATCCACAAGTTTATTTCTACACTTTGTAATTGCCGATAGATCTTCACCGCTCGTAAGATGGATTGCCTATTTTTCCTCACTGCTCTGTTATTTCCTGCTTTTTCCGGGCTGCCCGTGCCGGTCATGCATGGCGGGTCGCTGGGTCCGTTACTGCTGCAGTCTGACCATCCCTTGAATGTGGCATTAGGAGCCAGGCGATCTAGGACTGGGGCACCAAGCATGATTCATAACCAACATTCTAAGGCAGGCAATTCCACGAGAAGTTTTATTTGATTTTTATATTGCCAGTTGTAACAGTGGGTACATGGCAATTGGGGCTGTTAGCGAGCAAGAAATCAATCAGGCAATCTACCGTGGCAGTGGAAGAAAGATAAAAAGTTAAGATGACGATGATACCAGGACACTTGTGATGGGGAATTTGATAAATTCAGTGTATGTTTTTGTAAACACAACATTATTAAATATATTTTTCTAAATCTTAAAACCAAAATATCCATCATTCTAGAAAACTTATAATTAATGAAAAGCATATTAGCGTACTACTGAAGACACTAATGGGCAGACCATTTGGCATCAGTCAATGTAGCGTGTTCCCGCAAATCGGCCAGCAGTAATATGCTGAGTATTTACTCAAGCCTGAAGTTTACCGTTCACATTAGCTTACCTCAATCAACTCGTGAGTGCATTTCATTCGAGTAGAAACGAGTACTGAATGGACATTAACGTTTACACAGAATCATAAATATCACACGCGTAACCACGCACACACAGACACAAATGCCCGCAGAACACAGACACACGCATTCACAACCGCAGACGCATACACAGGTACAGAAATACACACAGACACGGACAGACAGACATACACACAGACACACACACATACAAACACACATATTCAGACACACAAACACGTATACACAGAGAAATCACTGAGAAATTCGGGCGCATACACATTAACACACACACAGTTAAAGCAACATATACATCTACACAGAGACACAAGAGTTTAACTGTCAAAAACACACTGGCACACAGCTTTACACATATCTACACACAAACACACTAAGTTTCAGAGACTCACATACAACTACACACAGACACACAAACTACTACATACTAAGACACACCGCTACACATATACACATACATTTGTTTTCCCTCCTAGAACAGAGTAAGGAGTAAGGCCCCACAAAAAATCTACAGAAACTGAGAACATCAAGAAGATGAAAAGTTTCCACGCAATTCCTGTGGGGAAAAGAAGTGATCGTAAAGAAATTTGTTTTCCATTTATAATTTTATTATAAATTATATTTAACTTCGTCTTGGTTACAGGTAAGAGTATATGTATTTGTGTGTGCATTAACTGGGATCGCAAAACCTCGTTTAAAGCGAAACCATTTTAAGCGATACATTTTCGCTTATAAGAAATTATGTAAACATCAGCTAATTTGGACTGGAATGGTTAATTGGGGAGTTTTTAAGCCAATAATAAGGCAAAATACAAATAGTGGTTAATCTGGACAAGAGCGAATCAGTTTGCACATGTTCGTGAAATTTTATTTTAACATACGTCGTACGTTTTCCTCTCGGACACCGACATTGTTAGAAGTGAAATTTCCAACAAATATTGCACCCTTGCAATCACCACAAGAGAAAACCCAAAACATTGTATCCTGAATCATCACATGAGATACCGCTTAACTTGGCTATCACCACCACAAGAAAAAGCCCTTAACACATTGTACCTTGGCTCTCACCACCACAAGAAAAAGCCCTTAAAGCATTGTATTAATTAATAACACATAACTAATTACAAGTGATCGAGAATATTAATTTATAGTTAATAATTCTCCCACAAGACCTACATGTCTCTCACTTGGCGGATTATAAGGGTGTCGTAAAATCCTACTCTTTACATAATAAAAATGACTTTTTACTGCCACATAATGTTTCTGCAGGTGAAAACTTCATACTAAAGGAGTAATAAAAAAAATACGTCTGTTATTTATATTTAAAGAGCCCCATCAAACTACTATTACTCATAAGGTTTTAATATATGTGCAAGAAGGTTAATAAATTTATTGAATCAACAATCAAATATTTATATACATATATAATCAAATTCATAGATATAATTCAATATAGAAATAAGAGCACAGTTTTAGAGAGATTATTATAGTCAATGTACATAACCTTTTTTTCAATTATGGCAGCTGTTGCTGGCATGTTTTCACAATCATGCACTTTGCAACAAGTCACTGTCTTTCTTATTTAGGTGAAGATCCAATGTACCTTGACTTTACTAAATAGTTAATGCAAATGTTGACTTAATTTACAAGTAAAAGTTAATGTTGACTTTATTGAAAAGTAAGTGTTAGTGTTGACTTTATTTACAAGAAAATGTTAATGTTGATTTTATTTGCAAGTAAATAATAGTCTTGATTTTATTTACAACTGTTAATATTGACTTTATTTACAAGTAAATTTTAATGTTGACTTTATTTACTTTACTTTACTGATGACACCTAAACAATGAAGTAAAGGTTTGTCAGAAATCACTGGAAGTAAATTATAAATGATTTCTAAAACAGTTTGATGACAGCTTTTCTGTCTTAATTTAAAAACAATTCCATGTAAACATTATAACGTATGAATTTACAATTTCCTAAAACAGAATATACCAGTTTTAGTACACATAAAAATTGATTTCACTTCCAATTTTAAACTTTGACATACATGTTATTTTGTTAAATTTTAAATTGTTATAATATAATACAAAGAATGTTATACAAAACATTACAATAATATAGCAGAATAGAATACACCGTATTATATTATCACCTCATATCTCATATAATATAATATAACATTACGTAATACAGTATATCTTAGTAGTGCATAAATAGTATTGTATATTATAAGAACTAATGTAAGGACGACCATAAAGTTGTCTGTAATATGTGTAAACTTAAACACATTACATCGCCTCACAGACTAATGTATTATGTACATACTATTAGTGACTTTACCAGGCTACTTATTATTAACTTATCTGACATAATATGTATGAAAACTATTAGTGACTTTACCAGGCTATTTATTATTAACTTATTTGACATACGTATGAAAACTATTAGTGACTTTACCAGGCTACTTATTATTAACTTATTTGACATATGTATGAAAACTATTAGTGACTTTACCAGGCTACTTATTATTAACTTATTTGACATATGAAAACTATTAGTTTTCGTCTTCATATCTATTATTAATTTATTTCTCTATTTGTTAGTAGTCCAGAATATTATTTTATTGTATCTCTACTGCACTAATTACTTTTCGAAGTTTAAACATTCTTCATTGCATGTTAATGTTAAATACTGAAGTTTAAACATTGTTCATTGCATGTTAATTAAATAGTGAAGTTTGAATATTGTTCGCTTTATGCTACTATTAAACGATTGTTCATTCTAGTATTATGTCATTTTTACTTTCTAATCAAAGCTAGGCCTAGTGATTTGTTCCGTGTACAACACTGTTAAAGGTAATGGTTAATAATCCATGTTATAATTTTATTCAGATAAACTTCCCCACCCTGTCTTCCAACATAAAACTGTTACTACTTTTGCTGGTGTAAATGTCACCCAATATCTACCCGACGATTTCCTTTTCAAGATTTCTTGGCTACCGCTCCCTGCTGACAAATGACCTTGATTCTTTGTAACTGAAATCCCGCTCCTCCGTCTTGACCAGCTTTAATAACTCGACTCCAAGGAAACACGCGCTTTCCTTAGACTGTGTCCAGGGTTCGCCAATCTCCCGGAGACAATAAATAAACTTGCAGCAAGAAAAATCGTTTTACGAAACAGCATGGGAGTGATGAAGCAAAGAATGCATTATTCATTGGTGAATCTGAGACCTTCGTCCAACTTTAATGTCGTGGAGACAGAGAGTGCCTTCCCCTTGTACAAATGATAATGGCTTTTAACATATGCTAAATAACAAACACAAATTGTTATTCTTCACCGTCGTAATGGTATCGCTCATTTATGACTCCCCACCGACTACTGTAGCATCGGTTTTGTAGTTATAAAATTATTTGTTGTATAAAAATAAAATGAACTAAAATACATAATGCGACATTTCCAATGTTGTTTTCGTGGGGGGAAAAAAAAGCGTACATGTGAGTGGCAGGAGACAAAGCAGCTGGGGGTGGGAGGAAAAAGAGCTCAGAGAGGGCTCTAAATGCGTCTTAGGAGGGATTTCTTTCTCATTTCTTCTTTTATTTCTCATTTCTATTTGCTTTGTATTATACCCAGCTGGTAAATTATTTTGAACTTTTTAATGTATGAAGGTAAATAGAAGAAATACTAATTAATGTTTATTTTAGTGGTCAACAAATTTTACTTCTGGTAGAGCTGTGATGAATGAGATAATGTCTAGATGATATATGAGATAAAGTCAGATAATTAGATTGAGGATAGAAAAAACTGACTGAATTTAAGGAGAGTTATATGCTAGAAAGTGTGCTTTAATCCATGGCTTGAATTAAATTATGATTATATGCTTGGAGTGTGATACAATGAATAACTTGAATTATGATAAAATTGGGGTTTGAAGGGTGGCACAATTAATTACCTGAAATATGATACTATTAGAAGTTTAAAGGGTGTTGGAATCTTGAATTGAACTTTGATAGAGGTAGAACTGAAATGGTGACGTTTCAGAAATTTCACGCTTCAATTAGACAAAACTGTGAACAAATGAATGAATCGCTGAATTAGAGCTAGAACTGTGAACAAATGAATGAGTGAATGAATTAAAGCTAGAACTATGAACAAATGAATGAGTGGCTGAATTAGAGCTAGAACTGTGAACAAATGAATGAGTGACTGAATTAGGGCTAGGGCTAAAACTGTGAACAAATGACTGAATTAGAGCTAGAACTGTGAACAAATGAATGAGTGAATGAATTAAAGCTAGAACTATGAACAAATGAATGAGTGGCTGAATTAGAGCTAGAACTGTGAACAAATGAATGAGTGACTGAATTAGGGCTAGGGCTAAAACTGTGAACAAATGACTGAATTAGAGCTAGAACTGTGAACAAATGAATGAGTGAATGAATTAAAGCTAGAACTATGAACAAATGAATGAGTGGCTGAATTAGAGCTAGAACTGTGAACAAATGAATGAGTGACTGAATTAGGGCTAGGGCTAAAACTGTGAACAAATGACTGAATTAGAGCTAGAACTGTGAACAAATGAATGAGTGAATGAATTAAAGCTAGAACTATGAACAAATGAATGAGTGGCTGAATTAGAGCTAGAACTGTGAACAAATGAATGAGTGACTGAATTAGGGCTAGGGCTAAAACTGTGAACAAATGACTGAATTAGAGCTAGAACTGTGAACAAATGAATGAGTGAATGAATTAGAGCTAGAACTGAACAAATGAATGAATGAATGACTGAATTAGAGCTAGAACTGTGAACAAATGAATGAATGAATGAATGAATTAGAGCTAGAACTATGAAAGTATCAATAGACTGACTTTCGTTATTATTAGAGAATAGAATTTTAGCATAATGTGTCTCTTGGCTATTTATAATGGCTAGAACTGCGATAGTTCTGAAATTTAATAAATTTCTGTTATATGAAAGTGAAATTATGGGCCTGTATGCATAACTGCATTTGTGATGTCATTGTTTTCTTCCACGTTTCCGTCGTGTGAAATGTTATTTGATTGACATTGCGATGTACCGGGCCAAATAATGAAATGTAATATCCGATACCAGTGGCGCCATACATTTACTTTCTCATGACGTCACATTATACCAGTGGTACTATATGCTGTGTTATATTCCTTTAAGATTTCATATTTGATCATACAACAGGGTATTTGTGCTTTCTTGAAGTCATATTCATTATGAATTCATAACCGGATTTTCATTCCCGTGGTGTCATATCCGATTTTACATGCAGTGTATGTGTGTGTGTGTGTGTGTCCTAACATCTTAAATATGACATCATATCGACTTCGTATTCATGTAGTCGTGCCTGCCATATCCATAGCCGAAACATTGCCTTAACATTACATCCATATCTACTTCCTGGTTTATATGCGTAAACCATCATCTTCTTACACATAACGCCATTTCCGGTTTACACTTATGCACTGTATCCACGCTTTACCAGTGATTCTATTTTATAAGTATCTCTTCGTTGCTTATACCTGTTTTGCTGATTGCGTTATTAATTTTTGTTTGACATTTTTCTTTTGTCTTTCATTCTGCTTCTTTTTTCATCGGATCTTTCAAGCATTTAATTTATGTTGGGTTCGATTTCCTTTTTCGTGTTTCTTTAAAGGCGCTTTTCTAATACTATTTTGCTATCACAGTTATTATTTTCTTGAACGTTTGGCATTCGTTTTAGTTACTTTGTTTTGTTTGAGATTTTGTTTCTTTTAATTTCTTTTCTTGTAATTATTTTAGTTTGTTTCCTTTGTTTAGAGCTTTTTTAATTTATTTTCTTTTTGGTGTTTGTCATTTAGTTATTGTAATAAATGTTAATGCTCTCTTGTTCAGTTAGTTTTTTTAATTAATTTATTTCATGTTGCGTTATGTAATTGTATGATTGTCCTAAGCCAATATCTATATTCATTCTCAAAAACCGCTGTACGAATGTTCTCAACAAAAGAACTATTTATATTCGTTGGGCGTGCAACATAGAGACGAGTTAGCAGTCACAACCGTTGTAGGTAGCAGGACAATTACTTGATTTTCAATTTTCAAACAAGCGATTATAGGGCTGAAATCCCATTTAAGAACAATATTAACAACAATGTATATTTTTTTAAATTAGATCATAAAATATGTAAGAATAAGTGGTATGTTCATGACAGAAGACAATTTAATGTAACCAAAGGTTAGAGTACAAGATGATTTAGTGCAAAGAATATAAAAATGTTATAATAAGAAATATCCGTGTATCACTTCACTATGACATGAGGTTATTAAAAATGTATTACACAGTTCGAATCTCGTGTAAGATTCTACTCTTTTGTGAAGTTATTAAAATTTGTTTACATAGCTCAAATCTTGTATATGATTCTACTCTTTTGTGAAGTTATTAAAATTTGTTTACATAGCTCTCAAATCTTGTATATGATTCTACTCTTTTGTGGAGTTATTAAAATTTGTTTACATAGCTCAAATCTTGTATATGATTCTACTCTTTTGTGAAGTTATTAAAAATTGTTTACATAGCTCAAATCTTGTGTATGATTCTACTCTTTCGTGAAGTTATTAAAAATTGTTTACATAGCTCAAATCTTGTATGCGATTCTGCTCATTTGTGGCTAACTTCGATCTCAATACAAGTTATTTCATTGATTTTGTACACATTTTCGAGTTTTGCAGGTGTACTGACTTGTATAACTTCCCATCTGTTTCAGAAGAGCTGCTGCTTAGAACAGTGGTAAATGTAACCTTAATTCGAACAGATAATTTCAGTAAGCCAGGCTATTAAATTAACTGTTGAAATAGGCAAATATACTCAGGCTGTAAAATTAACTGTTGAAATAGGCAAATATACTCAGGCTGTAAAATTAACTGTTGAAATAGACAAATATACACAGGCTGTAAAATTAACTGTTGAAATAGACAAATATAATCAAGCTGTGAAATAAAATGTCGAAATAGGCAAATATACTCAGATTATGAAATAAACTTTTGAACTAAACAAATATCTCAGGCTGTGAAATACTGCTGAAATAGACAAAATTTATATACTCATCCAAAGTAAGTGACTTGCTTTTTATCACTGATAAAATTACATTTATTAACTCACTTCCAGTTACTCTTTTGCAGTTGTCAAATTAGGCAAATATACCATCTAACATAATCTCTACACATTATGTACTTTATCATCTGATTATACCTCACATGAAACGTTAGTCATTTACACACTGTAAACATCATATCATTTTTAACAATTCACGACATTATACGCTCAGTACATTGTTACAGAATATATATACCACCTTATGTCCATTGGAGCTTTTTGATAATGGAGAAATATTAAGGAATTAATTGTTTAGAAAATCCTGAATGTTTAGAGCAATGGAGGAATGAAAAGCATGAGAAAGAGTTAAATGTTTAGTGCAATGGAGGAATGAAAAGCATGAGAAAGAGTTAAATGTTTAGTGCAATAGAGGAATGAAAAGCATGAGAAAGAGTTAAATGTTTAGTGCAATGGAGGAATGAAAAGCATGAGAAAGAGTTAAATGTTTAGTGCAATGGAGAAATGAAAAGCATGAAAAAGAGTTAAATGTTTAGTGCAATGGAGGAATGAAAAGCATGAAAAAGAGTTAAATGTTTAGTGCAATGGAGGAATGAAAAGCATGAAAAAGAGTTAAATGTTTAGATCAAAGAGCAGCAATATTAGGCAATGAATTTTGGGGGAAATCTTTAATGCTTAAAGAGCAGCAATCTACACAGTGCCATACAATGCATTTGATCAACTATCAGTCTGAATTCTCAGCAATCTACACAGTGCCATACAATGCATTTGATCAACTATCAGTCTGAATTCTCAGCAATCTACACAGTGCCATAAAATGCATTTGATCAACTATCAGTCTGAATTCTCAGCAATCTACACAGTGCCATACAATGCATTTGATCAACTGTCAGTCTGAATTCTCAGCAATCTACACAGTGTCATACCTTGTATTTGAACTATCAAGCAATGAGTTCCCTAGCAGCATCAGTTCAACTTTTAATGGTTTCCATTTATCATTCATCTTGAAATTTCTGCCATTCACGAGACATGGTACTGTATATTACATAATGCCATTCATCATACATAGAACTGTACGTTACTTGGTGTCATTCACCAGACCTAGAATGTACGTTACTTAGTGTCATTCACCAGACCTAGAACTGTACGTTACTTAGTGTCATTCACCAGACCTAGAACTCTACGTTACTTAGAGTCATTCACCATACATAGAACTCTACGTTACTTAGTGTCATTCACCATACCTAGAACTGTAAGTTACTTAGTGTCATTCACCATACCTAGACTGTACGTTACTTAGTGTCATTCACCATACCAAGAACTGTACGTTACTTAGTGTCATTCACCAGACCTAGAACTGTACGAAGATCTGTAGGGTAACATTAAAATGTAGTCATACCATTCCATTGTAACAGGTTAATAAGTATTGCACTTTAATTATGTGTACACACTTGACTTCATTCACACTTTTCCAGTTAGAAACACAAGTCGTGCGTGCAGAGTCAGGCTTTGCTATTGAAGACTTGCGTGCAGAGTGGGGTTTTACTATTGAAGACGTGCGTGCAGAGTGGGGTTTTACTATTGAAGACGTGCGTGCATAGTGGGTTTTTACTATTGAAGACGTGCGCGCAGAGTGGGTTTTTACTATTGAAGACGTGCGCGCAGAGTGGGTTTTTACTATTGAAGACGTGCGCGCAGAGTGGGGTTTTACTATTGAAGACGTGCGCGCAGAGTGGGGTTTTACTATTGAAGACGTGCGCGCAGAGTGGAGTTTTGCTGTTGAAGATACGCGTGCAGGGAGGATCAGCACTGGTGAAAACGTGCATGCAGGATGGGGTTGTTCCTGTGAAGGCGTACTTACAGAATGGGGCTGTACTGGTAAGACATGCGTGTAGAGTGCACTGTTCTGACTACTGAGCAGCCAACATACCAAAGTTGTGACCACATCATTCTGATTCACAAGTGACCTTTATATCAGTCTGATTCACCTACATTTAAAAGCCTCCATAACCCTACTGGGTTTTTTAGAGGTGTGAATAACATGTTAATAAAGCATATATTTCTTAATAAGATTAAAGTAGAAATTATTTTTTCGGAATGCAAAATAAGAACTAGCACTAAATGGTGGGCATAAATGAGAACTTGCATTTCTTGGAAAAGCATGTAGATGCCTTCTACCAAATATAACTTTTCCAAAAGTAAAGATAATGTTTACACAAAGGTTTTACATGAAACAATGTAAATTTGATATACCACTGTCTCCAAAGTTGTAGTGACGACATGACAGTATATCAGGACAATGAAAATGAAGCAACAATGTCGAGAGTAAGGTTGTGATACAGACATTAGGAATGTAGCAGTTAGTTATTAAGGCTGATACAAACATTAGGAATGTAGCAGTTAGTTATTAAGGCTGTAATACAGACATTAGGAATGTAGCAGTTAGAGAGTAAGGTTGTGATACAGACATTAGGAATGTAGCAGTTAGAGATTAAGGCTGTGATACAAACATTAGGAATGTAGCAGTTAGTTATTAAGGCTGTAATACAGACATTAGGAATGTAGCAGTTAGAGATTAAGGCTGTGATACAAACATTAGGAATGTAGCAGTTAGTTATTAAGGCTGTAATACAGACATTAGGAATGTAGCAGTTAGAGATTAAGGCTGTGATACAAACATTCGAAAGGTAGCAGTTAGAGCGTAAGGACGTAATACAGACATTAGGAATGTAGAGTTAGAACGTAAGGACGTAATACAGACATTAGGCAAACTTTGGCAGAAGCTATTAGAAATGTTTTTGTCCACACTCAAGTACTGTCAGTAATAATAAATCAATGTTCACTGCGCAAGTGCTAATATATATTTAATGCACGAGAGCAATCAGTAATAATAAATATACGTTTGTACACACTGCACAACTGCTTTTATTGCAACTAAATCTAACCTGCACTTCCAACATTTTTAAATTCTTTAAAACAACCTGAGTGTAACGCGCACTACTTTTACGCTTTTCATTTGATTCGAGTATCAGATAATATTGTAGCTAGTGATTATTAACCCATTAAAGCTGTCATCTAGCCAGCAATTAGCTGCAGCGCACACCGCTCCCAGCCGGCCCACACTTCAAATACAAAGGTTAGCGTTACAGGCACTGATAACAGACACGTAAAGTTTGCCGGCACTGATACAGAGATCATCATCACGTGCGGTCGCGCGCTGACACATGTTTTTGACTGACTTTGAAGTCTAGCAGATCTGCATCTAAATGGATGTACGTCCCACGACGAACATTGCGCCTGTGGTTAAATGGGCCAGCGACAAGCCCAGATCGGTCCAATAAGATCATTTCTCATTTCACTTTTCAATCAAGCAACAGGGCTGCCACAGGGGGAAGTACCTGCCAAGACTGGCCTGCCACCAAAGCCTATAGATATAACAAGATTTCTCTTTACTGTCTTTCCATTATTTAATGTATTCAGGATTTTTTCGTGGGTTTTTTCTTTTATCTTTTTTTTTTTTTTTGTCTACCGTCACTCCACGGCTCTCATTTGAAAACAACTGTGTCATATAGTACTATTAGGTTTATTATTAGGTTTATTATTGCACTAGTACGGATGTGTAAACAGCCGCTATTAGCTGAATCGGTTGACATTAAATTTCCCAAATTTCCCTTGAATTCATGCAGCAGTTGTCCTTTGACAGCATATTTCCCCGGACAGTAGCCAGTTTTTTTTGTTGTTGTTGTTTTATTTTTTATTAAACCATAGATAAGAGTGACAGAGAGCTGTTAATTGGTCCAGTAGCACGTTGATGTAGCCTTAGTGAAGTTCAATAGATAGATCCATTGTTCTACCGCCACAAGCTGCATGGTGTTTGTCAGATCTGGCCTGGGTGCCGTCCCTGACTGCTGAATTTGTTAACCCTGTGCCATCTGCACACCGCAATAGAGACGCCAAGCTACGCAAGGACTCCATACAGAGACATGACATGTCTGGCCTGTTTCCAACATAGCGCTGAGTGGCCACATTACATCATTACAGACATTCAATATTTTGTTTTCGCTATAATGATCGCACTAGCCATAAGATGTTATAAGTTTTTACGAAATGTAACAACACACTTCTCTATCCTAAGAATATCACAATTGCAAATTTAAATCTGATCAAACTAAAGTGTTTGCCGTTATGTGAGCACACCCACCCAAAGAAATGAAAATAAATAAATAAGCGATACAGAACGCAATTCAAAGTGACTTTGACTCGATGTGACAAATGCGTCCCTGGGGATCGAGAAAAGCGATACCACGAGCAAGAATGCTTTTAATTTGTGATCACTGATACAGACCAGAGGGGCGAACAGGGTGGGATGGGAGTGGCAGCAGGAGCCTTGCGGAAGCCCAGGCTCTCTAAAAGTCAGTTAGCTGGCCACCAGATCCCAAGACCGTTTACTCAGTCAGGTTGTGCGGACACCAGATCACAAAACCGTTTGCCAATCTAAACTTCAGTTAACTGACCAGCAGATCACAAGACCATTTACTCTCTTAACTTCAGATAACTGGAAGGCAGACTGTAAGGCCGTTTTAGTATTTATTAAACTTCAGATCAGTGGAGGGCAAGTACAAGGCCGCGTTGAGTATATCGGCCAACAGGTACCTCCTCTTGGTGAAACTAATGATGTTCTATCTAAGTTTGTTGAAATTTAATAATGTGATACTGTTAGGCAATTGTCTAAGCTTCGAGTTAACCAATATATCTAAGTTGCTGTTTATCAAAATGACAACAAACATATATCACTGCAACAGTTGTCTAAATATAAAATGTCACGGTTTTAGTATTCGATAACACACACACACACACACACACACACACACACACACACACACACACACACACAGGCACACACACACACACACACACACACACACACACACACACACACACACACACACACACACACACACACACACACACATATATATATATATATCAACCGTTGTCTAAATATAAAATGTCACGTTTTCTTGATTGTACAACATATGCATCATTGCAACTAAATATAAAATATCGCGCTTTTGCCTCAATATATTACTTCAGATTAGGTATAATAAATACACTTTATGTTAAAGCCACACGCAGAAGTTATATTGTCCTACCTTTGTGTTCTATATCAAAAAAGTCCAGTGCGATATTTCATATATTGTGGTCAGTCTGCTAATGGAATGGTCAATAAAATAAAGTAGACACAATATATCGTCGATTGAAGCATAGGCAAAAACAAACAAACAAACAAACATGGTATAACACATCATACAAACATGGTAAAACACATCATACAAACATGGTAAAACACATCATACAAACATGGTATAACACATCATACAAAGTTCTATTAAATGTGACCTAGTAAAGTTTGACATTTAAAGAACATAACCTGGAAAAATGCTCGTATTTTAAAGCATAATGAAATGTAATTACGTAAAGCGCGTTACTTTTAGGTTTTGGCGAGATCCCGTATGTGTTATACCATTTTCGTAGTATAGGGCTACTGGCGAGATCTCTTATGTGCTATACCATTTTCGTAGTATAGGGCTACTGGCGAGATCTCTTATGTGTTATACCATTTTCGTAGTATAGGGCTACTGGCGACATCTCTTATGTGTTATACCATTTTCGTAGTATAGGGCTACTGGCGACATCTCTTATGTGTTATACCATTTTCGTAGTATAGGGCTACTGGCGACATCTCTTATGTGCTATACTTTATTCATAGTATTAGGGCGACCTCCTTTACAGGATATCTTGATTTGGGGGCACTATAATATGCAAATGTAATAATCTAATTATAGGATAGCGTGATGTTATAAGCCTATCGTGATTTTAAGGCACTATAGTATGCAATAGTAATATTCTGATGATGGGATAGTGTGATGGCCTGTCTTGATTTTAGGCCAAAATGGTATGCAACATTAATAAACTGTTTAAAGTCTATCAAGTACTTTTTACTTAAGGTCGTACAAACCCACAGGCGTACAATTTTATTATATGTATTGATTCATCGGCAGTCATTTTGTTATCCATTAGCAATCAGTCTCCTTTCCAAAAGACTTTAATTTTTCTCAGCCATCACAATACATTTTCTTTGCTTACAAAGCTTTATTTTCTACCCTGTCAGCTGAACAATTTTGATCACTCCAAACATATTCGCAGTTTAAATGAATAAGTGCTCTGAATGCAAATTACTGTTTAGTAGACTACAGAACGCACTACAATATGTATTGCTATATCAAATCCACGTTTATCGTAGCTCAGTTTGCTGTGCTTATTTGTAAATTGTTTCTGACAAGATATATTTAGTTTCATTGTCTACTAAGTTCTATTTCCTTATATTTGTCTTCATAACCAATATAATTATTTTTTTCTAGATATCATAAAAGAAACATGTTTTTCATTTCTTTACAACTTTATAATATCGATCTGTGATGCATTCTTAATATCTGTCGAAAACCCCGATGTCTGATATTTTCTAAGTGCCTGTCATAAAATGAATCTCCAGTAAGACTGAAAAGAATTCGTTTTGGGGACAAATTAACGTTGGAAATTGTTTATTTACCTTGTTAACATGCGCTTAGATAACTTACGTCTTCCTGTAAAGTATACACTGCACGATGGTAAATATTATCTGCAACAATGATTTATTTACCTGTTTATAGAAAAATATACATTATAGTAGGTCCAGTGATATACATTGAAGTAGGGCCAGAAATATACATCGAAGTAGGGCCAGTAACATACATTGAAGTAGGGCCAGTAACATACATCGAAGTAGGGCCTAAACATACATTGAAGTAGGGCCAGTATCATACATTAAAGTAGGTCCAGTGATATACATTGAAGTAGGGCCAGAAATATACATCGAAGTAGGGCCAGTAACATACATTGAAGTAGGGCCAGTAACATATGGAACATGCTTCCCACCCCCGTGTCATCTAGTATTTGTGTCAATGTATATTTACTTAGCTATCAAGTGTTAGGGCCAGTGTATATTTACTTATTTAAAAATTATCATATATTAAGGCCAGTGTATAATTACATAGTTATGAAATGTTACAGCCAGTTTATATTTAGTTAGTTATCAAGTGTTACGCAGTGTTTATTTATTAACACGTGTTAGGGTCAGTGTGCATTTACTTAGTTATCAAGTGTTAGGGCCAGTGTACATTTACTTAGTTATTAAACGTTACGGTCAGTGTGCATTTACTTAGTTATCGAGTGTTAGGGTCAATGTATATTTACTTAGTTATCAAATGTTAGAGCCATGTGCATTTACTGAGTTATCAAGTGTTAACGGCCAGATTGCATTTCCTCAATTATCAAGTGTTAGGGTCAGTGTACATTTACCTTAGTTATGTTATGTTATTCCAGTGTGCATATATTTAGTTATCAAGTGTTAAATCGAGTGAGTATTTACCTTGTTATCAAATGTTACGGTAAGTGTATATTTAAAGAGCTGTCAAGTGTTAGGGCCAGTATGTATATGCTTAGGTATTAAATGTTTCAAGGGTCCAGTAAATTACGATATAATGCATATATTTACCAAGTTATCAGGAGTAACATTTGCAAAGGGGTTCAGTAGTATTCGAGATTTGCATTTATTTACCCCGTTATTGTTGCAACTGCAGTTTGCGGAGTAATGCACTACGTACATGGTTACTAAGTGCTCAAAATTCATGAGAGCAAAATAATATACCGGATATTGCACTTATTTACGTCATACTCAAAATTCATGAGAGCAAAGTAATATTCCGGACATTGCACTTATTTATCTCGTACTTAAACTGGAACAGGGCGTGATAACTTGCAGGATAAGAGTTATGTTTACTACATTATCAAGTGTGAAGAGGAATAGGGCCCAGTGACACAGGCCACTCCACTTATTTGTTGGGTGATGAAGTCTTTAATCATAGAGCTCTTAAATCAGAAATGTAAGCAATGTATTCGTTTACACAAATTATTAATTATTATTATTATTATTTTTAATTTGAACAAGAATATTGCATTTTTAAACATTTGTCCACAGATTATTCCGTGTTCTTTTAATCTGTCATCAAAGTGGTTGCTTTGTTTCAGTTTGTCACAAATGAGTCCGTATTATGGGATGGGTTTTTAATTAAAATTCTTCTAATTTCAAAATATTAGGCTCACCATCTCATGATTCATTGACTGACGACCTCCTGGCTACCATTTGATTCGCTGATGACAAAATGGACTACGACCATTTGATTAGATGGACAATTAATTTCAATTGATTCGCTGATGACCACCGGATAACAGCCACTGAACTCATTGAACGCCATAGTGAAATAGGCATTTATTTAAATTCTTCTTATGAAGTCCATTTCTTTTTGAATACACTGAAATGGAATAATAAAAATTCTGACATTTATGCAACACACGACACGGACTAAAATTGTTTTGCATCACCTCTAAACCTTCACGACAATTGTGAATTACTGAGAACAACAAGACCTCTGAAATACTTGTAGCAGATTAACGAAATATCAGAACTTTAAATAACTGAGGATGAGATCACCAAGACCTCTTAATTACATAGAGCAGATTAACATAATATCAGAACATTGAATAACTCAGGATGAGATCACCTAGACCTCTGAAATACTTGTAGCAGATTAACGAAATATCAGAACATTAAATAACTGAGGATGAGATCACCAAGACCTCTTAAATACATACAGCAGATTAACGAAATATCAGAACATTGAATAACTGAGGATGAGATTACCAAGATCTCCTATACACATGTAGCAGATTAATAAAATAACACAGAATTGGTCATTCAGGCCGCGAACACATGTATCAAATTAATGAAATATCAGAGCATTAAATAACTCTGGCTGAAAACACCGATATTTCTTGTAGCAGATTAACAAAATATCAGCATTAAATAACACAAGCTGAAATCCCTTGTAGCAGATTAATGAAATTCCAGAGCATTAAATACCTTAGGCTGCTAACACTGAGATCCCAGAAATACAACTATCAGATTAAAGAAACATCAGAACATTAGATAACTCAGCAAACACATCGAGGTCTCAGAAATTCGTCGACACAGTTGAACGATATATTAGAACATGTAAAAGCCAATGCTATGGACGGATCAAATCTCTGGAATACGTGCAATTATGTTCATGGAACTACATAATATTAAATAAGTGGGTCAGTGAATGCACCAATATTTGTTAAATACATTAGAAGATAACTGAATATCATTACAGTTAATAACTAAAATAAATGATCCTAAGACGCTCTGTTTACTTGCTTATATGTTACAGCTATTTCTCACAATTCGATCATAAGGTTGAATATAATAATGCACGCTCTGTAATTAATTATAATTTGTTCTGTTTGTTAATATGTTGTCACGAATCTATCTTATTCTTAATTGTCATCAATTAAAGTTGTATTGACTAATTAAGATGTAATCTGTGTTGTATTGCGCTCTATAAATCTGTATCTGATATCTAGCGGTCTAGGCCTGGGAGTATAATACGTCTGTGGGGTGGTCTGTATCTGATATCTAGTGGTCTAGGCCTGGGAAAATAATACGTCTGTGGGGTGGTCTGTATCTGATATCTAGTGGTCTAGGCCTGTGAGTATAATACGTCTGTCGGGTGGGGTAGGAAAGGGAAGAAGTGATGGTCGTATTTGTTTCTCGTTGTTGTAGTCGTCTAAGAGTGATTGGGGTGTTTGGGGAGGGGGGGCTGGGCGTAAGTGTATTGGTGATTGTCTGTTTTCTATTGTTACTGTTTTGGTTGCGTTGTTTTTGTTGGGTGTGGGGAGCCACAGAGTGATGGTGATAATAGTGCTGTCTTAAAACTACTCCACAACTATGATGATAATTAGGCGTCTTAAGTCCACTTTATAGTTATGGTGATAATTAGGCGTCTTAAGTCTACTTTATAGTTATGATGATAATTAGGCGTCTTAAGTCCACTTTATAGTTATGATGATAATTAGGCGTCTTAAGTCTACTTCATATTTATGATGATAATTAGGCGTCTTAAGTCCACTTTATAGTTATGGTGATAATTAGGCGTCTTAAGTCTACTTTATAGTTATGATGATAATTAGGCGTCTTAAGTCCACTTTATAGTTATGATGATAATTAGGCGTCTTAAGTCTACTCCATAGTTATGGAGATAATATCGCGGTCTTGAGCACTGACTCACTATCCACTCAGATTTATCATCGATTGCTGGAATTTGTGGAACGTCACCGACATCATCGATAACAACATCCTGAATCAGCCACACTTTCTACCTCATGACACGTCACATCTCTTTAAGTATCCCTTTTCTTTCATTACGTCATTAGCAATCGGCCGTACGCAATACATTGCTCTTTTAAAATCCCACTTTTGACTACGTCACTGGCGAACCCTGCGTACTAATTCGTGACATTTCATTTTTATTATCCCAGTTTTGACTACGTCACTGGCGAACCCTGCGTGCTAATTCGTGACATTTCATTTTTATTATCCCAGTTTTGACTACGTCACTTTCAAACCCTGCGTGCTAATTCGTGATATTTCATTTTTATTATCCCAGTTTTGACTACGTCACTTTCAAACCCTGCGTGCTAATTCGTGATATTTCATTTTTATTATCCCAGTTTTGACAACGTCATTAGCAACCGGTCATGTGCATTTCGAGTGTTAGAATTTTATTGGCGTTACAATGAGATTGTGCGATATGACGTGTTGTTATTACGTCACGTCTATTATATGCATATGTTTAGTCAACTTGAATATTCATAAAACTAACAGACAGACAGACAGATGAAAATATTGAGAAAGGGAATGTTTTGTGCACTCAGGAGGTTTTATTCGTGATTAAATGATCACAAAATCGGTTGTTCTTTGTTTTTTTTAAAGTTCTTTTTGCGAGAGCCTGAAGCGAGGTTTTTGGAGATATGTTCTTTCTCAATGAAAGCAAAAGTAGAGCCCATTTTAAAGCAAATCATTGAATTGATTTTTTTTATTTTTTTTTGGGTGGGGAGGGTCGTGAGTACTACTACACATTCTTTAACTAGAACGGTTTTCCCTGCCAGAAGGGGACTAGAGGAATTCGTCCTTTATGAGGAATTATTCCAAAATCGCTCTCCTACTTCCCATTACACTCGGGCCTTCCCTCTCAAAATGTAATCAATATGAAATCTTACATGAGTTTTACAGATATGATATATAATTACAACTTGTTCCCCTTGAGTGTCGCGCCAATAAACTAGAGCGCCCAAGTTCGCTGACAGACCAATCTTCGTGATTGATTGCTTGCCGGACTAAACTAGAATTAAATGCTGGAACAAGTTGGCACCCGGCATTCAGATCTTTGCCTCTCCACAGTTGGGAGAAGTGGTGAGCGGGGCGTGGGGCTGAGAATAGGCCAATTTGCAAGGAGGGTCGAACCGCTTCTCTTTCCTGATGGGCTGCGGGCCAGTCTCTGGCAGCAATGGTCGTATAAGACCGCAGCAAGTTGTTATACAACGCTTTTGTCGTCACATCGACAGAGAAATCAAATCATCGAATTTAGCAAGAAATTTAGCTTAAATAGCACGAATACCCCATGCACCAACTGTCACGGAGTTCTCACGTTTTCCTGCAAAACAGTTGAATGGGCAGACAAGAGGCTTTACCACTGCCAATTTGCCTGACACAGTGCTAAATTGGACTCTGGCACCTAACGCACTGACAGGAGATGCACTCAGGTTGACAGCTACAAATGCCAAATTATGTCAGATCTGTGTTTTCCTCGCAGAGATATATAAAGCCTTCATTGAATGTTGACTTGTCTTGCTCACACACTGAGATATATAATGAAGGCTTCATTGAATGTTGGCTTGTCTTGCGCATATAGCAAAACATTTTAAATCATTCAAATCGTAATAAAGCCTATTATTCTATTACATTTGTTAATTAAACAAGTACAAAGAGTAAACGAAAGATGGAAAGAAAGAGAGAGAGAGAGAGTAAACACCTACCCACAAACACACACAAATATATATCGAGAGTACCAATTTGCTACGTACGTGTGTAAATGTCAGTGTGTGTGTGTGTGTGTGTGTGTGTGTGTGTGTGTGTGTGTGTGTGTGTGTGTGTGTGTGTGTGTGTGTGCTGTGTGTTCAAGATAATTTCAACCAAGAATCAAATTTCTCAAGTGAAATATTATTTTGCGCATGTAAATGCTCATTGAAACAAAATGAAGCTATTATATGAATAATTATTATCTTAGCAATATACACCACCTCACAAGCACTACGTCAAGTACATTAAGGTAAAATTGAGAAATGAGAGTGAGTAGGATAGTTGCATGAGTAAATAAGTCAAAACCTTCCTTGAGCAGTTTCAAAGACAATGTCCAGGCATCTACACATGAGTAAATATGTCAAAACCTTCCTTGAGCAGTTTCAAAGACAATGTCCAGGCATCTACACATGAGTAAATATGTCAAAACATTCCTTGAGCAGTTTCAATGACAATGTCCAGGCATCTACACATGAGTAAATATGTCAAAACATTCCTTGAGCACTTTCAATGACAATGTCCAGGCATCTACACATGAGTAAATATGTCAAAACATTCCTTGAGCACTTTCAATGACAATGTCCAGACATCTACACATGAGTAAATAAGTCAAAACCTTCCTTGAGCAGTTTCAATGACAACGTCCAGACATCTACACATGAGTAAATAAGTCAAAACCTTCCTTGAGCAGTTTCAATGACAACGTCCAGACATCTACACATGAGTAAATAAGTCAAAACCTTCCTTGAGCAGTTTCAATGACAACGTCCAGACATCTACACATTTCACGAAATGTACTCTGTAAAACGAAGCATGTCAAGACTTCTGAGACTCTAATAGTGCAGGAATGAACAAGGGAATATACATTGATTCACTGTGTTGGGAGGAACAAGAGAAGGTTTAGAAACTGTAGGGAGGAACAAAGGAAGATAAATAGCTTACAGCATAGGGAGGAACAAAGGAAGATAAATAGCTTACAGCATAAGGGGAACAAAGGAAGATAAATAGCTTACAGCATAGGGAGGAACAAAGGAAAATAAATAGCTTACAGAATATGGAGGAACAAAGGAAAATAAATAGCTTACAGCATAGGGAGGAACAAAGGAAGATAATTAGCTTACAGCATAGGGAGGAACAAAGGAAGATAAATAGCTTACAGCATAAGGAGGAACAAAGGAAGATAAATAGCTTACAGCATAGGGAGGAACAAAGGAAGATAATATATATCTAAATAAATCACTATAGCTATATAATATTGTATTTATTCACAGACGTGAATTACGTATGCGTGCGTGTAAAGTTAGTTTAATACATACTATATTTATTGCCAAGAGGTGACCTGCTTGCCAAGAAATATAGTGTATACGCAATATCCTCTGTCAGTTGCAGTTTTATAGTTTAGTATTCTACATTTGCTGACAGTGGCGAGCTTCATATTTATAAATTAGTGAATTGTTCTACATTTATTGACAGGTGAATTTTATATCTATAAGTTAGTTAATCGTTTTACATTTACTGGCAGAGGTAAATTGTGTATATATAAGTTAGTTAATCGTTTTACATTTACTGGCAGAGGTAAATTGATTATATATAAGTTAGTTAATTGTTTTACATTTACTGGCAGAGGTAAATTGTATATCTGTTAAGTTAGTCAATTGTTTTACCTTTACTGGTAGAGATAAATTGTGTATCTATACATTAGTGTATTGATCTACATTATTTCCAGAGATGAATTGTAAATCTGTAAGTTAAAATATTGTTCAACAATTATTAACAGACAATAATTGTATATCTGTAAGTTAGTGTTTTATTCTATATTTAATGACAAAGGTGAATTGTATAAGTAAGCGTATTATTCTACGTTTATTGACAGACATGAATTGCTAATCTTTAAGTTAGTGTATTGTTCCACTAATACTAAACGCTAAGCTATTTGTTATGAGTTAGTGTATTGTTCCACTAATACTAAACGCTAAGCTATTTGATTCAAACATTTTATCGACAATTTCCTTCCGTGTTTCTAAAAGCAAAATAACTATACTCTAACTTAAACAATATGTTTTAAGATTATACGCTATCTATTAAAATATTCACTTGTTAATATGATATAAAATAGCCTGGTTAGGTACGCTGAATCTACCAAGATTAAAATGTTTATAGTTTATAGAAAATTGTTCAGTTTGAAGTACAGCGATATAGTCAACCTTGAAACAAATTCAGCACTTATTAAAGTATCCGTGTGGAAAGTGAGAACTGCTGGTTGACAAAGAAGGCAGGATGGACTAAAGGCTCCGTGTGGAAGACGACGATGAAGGCATCAGTCACTGGCATCACTACTTCTGAGTCAGACCGGTGCAGAGAGAAGACTTTCGAGAGTCGTTGTGCCGGGTGTATGTTTTCATCAGCGCTTCTGAGTGGCGGCAGCTCGCCATCTGGGCCAGTTTAGGCTCTCCACTCAGCGAAATAATCAAATTTTCTGCCCGCAACTCCCGATCAATGTTAGCCAACATCTTCGCGAGATTTCATGCTAGGTTTCTCGCTTCGCCGCTACAAGTCACAGATAATTATGGCAAAGAAGATGAAGATTCATCACGACAGAAATTTCATTCTAGCAACGTTTTATGACAAGAACTATGATTGTAGGAGGCATGTTAGCTCCGAACTTCCTGCAATTGACGGCAGATAACCGTGGCTCGCGGAGTGCTTTCAGTCGAGCGGTCAGGAGTCATAATGTCGGACTATAATCAAATAATTGGACGAGAGGGTCTGCTGCCTGCACATTGGTAGCAAAGGATTTTTTTTTTACAACGTAGAGGGCAGACGTTTGTCACGTGATCATATTTCTATTTTTATGTCTGCTTAGCGTTCTCCTAAAACATATTCCAGTTTAATCGTCGACAAACTCGTGTCGTGTTCAAAAGACGGTACACATTCACGTCATGTTCAACAAATGGTACGAATTCACGTCACGTTAACAAATGGTACGAATTCAATTCATGTTCAACACACGCTACAAATTCACGTCATGTTCAGCAAATGGTACACATTCGCGCCATGTTCAACAAACGGTACACATTCACGTCAAGTTCAACAAACGGTACAAATGCACGTCATGATCAACAAACAGTACACATTCACGTCACGTTAAACAAACGGTACAAATGCACGTCATATTCAACAAACGGTACAAACTCATGTCGTGCTCAACAAACGGTACAAACTCATGTCATGTTCAACAAACGGTACAAACTCATGTCATGTTCAATAAATGTTACAAACTTATGTCGTGCTCAACAAACGGTACAAACTCATGTTCAACAAACGATACACATTTTGCCAGCCAGATCACCTCATGTTCAACAAACTGTATACATTTTACCTGTCTGCTCACCCCATATTCAACAAACGGTACATATTTTGTCTCGTATTGAAGTGTATTTGTAGACTGTGAACGCAGTCTCAAACATTCTTTACGTATATTAAGTTAAACGTACTTTACATATATTAAGTCAAATTTACTTCACATTGTCAAAGGTACTTTACGAACATTAAGTAAGTCAAATTTACTTCACATTGTCAAAGGTACTTTACAAACATTTACAAACATTAAGTGAAACATACTTCACGTATATAAGTCAAACGTATTTAAATTATATTAAGTTAAATATACTTCACGTATATAAGTCAAACGTATTTAAATTATATTAAGTTAAATGTACTTCACGTATATAACTCAAACGTATTTAAATTATATTAAGTTAAATGTACTTCACGTATATAACTCAAACGTATTTAAATTATATTAAGTTAAACGTACTTCACGTATATAAGTCAAACGTATTTATATTATATTAAGTTAAACGTACTTCACATACATTAAGTCAAACATATTTAAATTATATTAAGTTAAACGTACTTCACGTACATTAAGTCAAGAATTTCGTAATAAATAGCACTTCAAACATTTTTCAAGCCAAAACGTTCTTCACATACAATTAATCAATAATCCTGCGCTAAACTTGGACTTTAAACAATTCTCTTTATCATTTGTTGTGTGTCAAATGTCTTTATACAAATATACATTTAAAAATCATAAGATTTAAATCATATATCATAAATTTTAAGAAAAAATATTATGTAACATTTACTTCTCCAATATTAAAAGAATCATTTAATTTAAAACTTATTGCAGCTAAACTGAGTGCATGACTTAATATAAAACTTACTGCAGCTAAACTGAGTGCATGATTTAATATAAAATGAATGAACCATACGGTATAAAGCTTACTTAATCTGAACTGGATCAACTTTTTACTGGAAAAACAACGTCTCCTAAAGGAGCCAATCATTTAATGTAACACATATTTCTCCAAAATTTAGCAAGTCATTTAATGTACTACTGGCTTCACATAACAAATAGTAATATAAGAGAATTTTACCCAATCAGTAAATCATTCAGTGTAAAATGTACTTCACCTAATGTGAGTCACTTACTGAAAATAAAACGTACTTCATTAATATTGAGTAAAACTTTTCTAAATGCTTTTTCTTTTTTTTTGCAATTGCAATGCCTACCCTATATAAAATATGAGTGAATTTGTCTAAATGCCTTCTTGCAATGCATAATCTGTTTGTAAAATCTGTGCGTAGGTTTGACAACTGCCTTCTAGCAATGCAAAATCAGTTTGTAAAATATGTACGTAGGTTTGACAACTGCTCTTCAAATCAGTATCTATGACAATGTCTCTTTGTAATTAATGGACAGTGTGAATACCTTTACTTTGAAACACAAAATGACGGTCTCATAGTACTGTGTAAAAGGGGCAAATGCCTTACTTTAAAAACAAAGAATCAGTAACGTGTTAAAGGGAGAAAAGCCTTACTTTAAATAATACGTTAATATGTCGGCGCATTGGGATTATCCATTCAACTTCGACCTTCGATTGCACAGGAGAATGAAGAAATAATATTTAGAAAATAAATGTAGAAGATCAATGTTTGTTTTTTTTCTGAAACGAACTACTGCTTTTCTCAAATTCATCATTTTCAAGCTCTATGTGATGTGAAAACAAATTATTGTCCACGTCACTAAGCGCTGTGAAAAGTAAATTTAATACAGTGATGTGAAAACAAATTATTGTCCACGTCACTAAGTGACCTGTAAAAAGTAAATTTAATACAGTGATGTGAAAACAAATTATTGTCCACGTCACTAAGTGACCTGTGAAAAGTAAATTTAATACAGTGATGTGAAAACAAATTATTGTCCACGTCACTAAGTGACCTGTAAAAAGTAAATTTAGTACAGTGATGTGAAAACAAATTATTGTCCACGTCACTAAGTGACCTGTAAAAAGTAAATTTAGTACAGTGCAGTGATGACAGAAATGTTAGTTAGAAATCTAGGGAAGGAGAAACAAAGAAACAACTCAGAATGAATAACGACTAGTCTTGTGGTTATTCACAGAGAACACAGAATAAGAACGAGTCGTTTTTTTTATTAGCCAAAGAAGTGTGAAATAGCTAATAAAGAAACAAAGTCGTGTGATTAGTCAAAACAGTGGACATAGCTCACAAATACGAACAGGTCGTGTGATTAGCAAAGTAGTGGCAATTAGTTCAAAGGGAAACACGGACAAGACGTGTGATTAGCAAAGTATTGGCAATTAGTTCAAAGGGAAACACGGAGAAGACGTGTGATTAGCAAAGTATTGGCAATTAGTTCAAAGGGAAACACGGAGAAGACGTTAATTATTATCAAAAGAACTGGCTTATAGAGAAACACAGACAATTCGTGTGAATAGCCAAGTGGCAAATAACTAATAAACACTGACAGATCGTGTTATTAGCCAAATAACTGGCAAATAGCTCACGAAAAAGGACAAAACTCGCAATTATCAAAAGAACTGGTAAATAGCTCACGAAAAAGGACAATACTCGCAATTATCAAAAGAACTGGCAAATAGCTCACAGAGAAACACAGACGTGTGTGATTAGCCAAAGAACTGCCTGGATACTAACTGTGGTTGCGAGACTAGAATTGCCACGAGCAATCCTGGCCAGAATCCCGACCGTTTGAAGCCAAGGATATTTCCACAATACATCATCAGGTCTTAAAGTCTCTGACGGCCACGTTGCTAAAATCTTTTTCTCCTTGGGTGTAGACAACTTGAGGTGAATTATGTTTTTGACGATATGCAATTTATCTGTCAGGTCAAATCAAGCGAATTCAAGCGTTTTCTGACACCCCCACCCCCACCCCGAGCCGACAATTCATGCTTTGTTGTCGTCATTGGTGAGGAATTTAATATTATCAATTTATGTTTAATGACTGTAGCTTTTACAAAGTATGAATTGTGAATTGAGAGATTAATTGATATTATACAGATGTAAAGTTAAGATGTAGTTTACAGCACCTATTTGAGAATGACTGATGGTATCTGTAAACAATAATTGACAGTACATGTGAAAAACTGTGAATAATGATTGACGCTATCCATTAACAGTTTAATTGGCAGTATCTGTCAACAATAAGTGACAATATCTACAGAAATTGACGTTGACTGTCAACAATAATTGACGCAAACTTTTAACAGCAATGGCCAGTATCTGTAGACAATAAATGTGTTAACTGTCAATAGTAATTGACGCAAACTTTTAACAGCAATGGCCAGTATCTGTAGACAATAAATGTGTTAAATGTCAATAGTAATTGACGCAAACTTTTAACAGCAATGGCCAGTATCTGTAGACAATAAATGTGTTAACTGTCAACAGTAATTGACGTTATCTGTAAACAATGATTGATGGTACCTGTAATCAAGAATTGCAAAGAAAATCTAGTTGATTGTGTACATTTCCATTTCTGATCTTAGTTCCGTTCTATGTGCGATTACCCCCCTCCCCTCCTTTATAGGATTTGATCAACTTGTGCCATTCATTCAGGATAAGCTACAGTATACTTTCATTCTTTCTTTCTTTCTTTCTTTCTTTCTTTCTTTCTTTCTTTCTTTCTTTCTTTCTTTCAGGATTTTTCTCTAGTTTTCTTTCCATTATATTTTGTCTTTGGATTAAATATTTATTTGTCTTTCCTACTTCTTCAGTCCTATTTCGTGCCTTTCTAATATTTTCTTTGCTACTTCACTGCTCATCATTCCTTCCCACTGAATTACCCGATACTTTATTTACTTGTCTGTAAACAAGATTTCCTTCCTTCTTACTTTATTTGCTTGTTTGTAAACAATATTTCCTTTCTGCTTACATTGTTTACTTGTTTGTAAACAATATTTCCTTCCTGCTTATTTTATTTGCTTGTTTCTAAACAATATTTCCTTCCTGCTTACTTTATTTGCTTGTTTGTAAACAATATTTCCTTCCTGCTTACTTTATTTTCTTAACAAGTAAACAATATTTCCTTCCTGCTTACTTTATTTTCTTAACAAGTAAACAATATTTCCTTCCTGCTTACTTTATTTTCTTAACAAGTAAACAATATTTCCTTCCTGCTTACTTTATTTTCTTAACAAGTAAACAATATTTCCTTCCTGCTTACTTTATTGCCTCTCTCTCGTTTTTCTATTGATAGTCTTCATTAGTCTTGATGATTTTGTGGTCATTCACTGCTTTATCTCTCTTCTTTGCTGGAGGAAATTAATTTCAGTCAATTTGAATATCTGTCCTTTATTTTATCGCACTCTGGGTAATTCTTTGAAAACATATAGAAGATGGGTATTTATCTGGTTTCGCAACCTATAACAAGCTTCAACAGTGATCACCATTACCTTCAACACTGGTCACCATTCCCATCAACAATGACCCACTCTTAAAAATATCGATCACTCTTACATTCAATACTGTCCATCCTTACCTTTAACATTGACTAACCTTGTCATCAACATTAGCCACCATTACCTCAAACGTTGGCCACCCTTACCACGAACATTGGTCACCCTTATCTTGAACACTAGCTACCTTTACCTTGAACACAGGCCATATTTACCTTGAACTCTGGCCACCTTTACCTTGAACATTGGCACCCTTACCTTGAACATTGGCCACCTTTAACTTGAGCATCGAACACCTTTACCCTAAACATTGAGCACTGGCCACCTTTACCATGAACACTGGCCACCCTTATTTTCAACATTGGCTACCTTTACCTTGAACACTGGCTAACTTTACTTTGAACACTAGCCACCCTTACCTGAACACTGTCCACCATTAACATTGGCCATCGTTAGTTCCTAATTCAGCTTCTCACACTTCATTTCCAACCTCATCTTTGGTCACCCACAAATTCTAACTCACCAAATGATAAACTGTACATCCGGCCTCATCTTTGGACTCTTACAAATTCTGACTCACCAAATGATAAACTGTACATCCGGCCTCATCTTTGGACTCTTACAAATTCTGACTCACCAAATGATAAACTGTACATCCGGCCTCATCTTTGGACTCTTACAAATTCTGACTCACCAACTGATATACTGTACATCCGGCCTCATCTTTAGACTCACAAATTCTAATTCACCAACTGATAAACTGTACCATCAATCTCATCTTTGGCCACCCACAGCTTCTAACTCACCAATTGAAAAACTTTGCCCTCAACTTTGCTATCTATAACAGAAGCCCACTTTCCGTCATTTTAATTTTAATATGAACAAATAATGCAATGCCAATATAAAAGCGATATTATATAGTAAAATATTTACATAATGCTAAAAAGTGCTTTCTAATATAAATAGTACAATGTATATTGGTTTTAAAGCGTTATAGCATAGTTTAATATTTATATACATGTCTTAAATATTTCATTAATACATAGTGTTAGAAAATCGTAAGCGTGCAGCAAATTATATAAAAGGAATTACAAGTAGTTATTGTTAATTGTTTAAGAGAAGAAAGGTTTAAAAGACGTGTAGAAAAGATAAGTCAGTGAAACAAGGTGAATAAGTCACTTTGAAAAAGAGAAAACAACTATTTGTCATAAATAATTATCAGTTGTGCTAGGTTAGTTTAGCTGTGACATTGAGACAGCTATTCGACATTAAAGACTCGTATGTTACGCTAGGTCATCTAGACTGAGACACTGAGACAGCTATTCGACATTAAAGATATGTGTTACGCTAGGTCATCTAGACTGAGACACTGAGACAGCTATTCGACATTAAAGATATGTGTTACGCTAGGTCATCTAGACTGAGACACTGAGACAGCTATTCGACATTAAAGATATGTGTTACGCTAGGTCATCTAGACTGGGACACTGAGACAGCTATTCGACATTAAAGATATGTGTTACGCTAGGTCATCTAGACTGAGACACTGAGACAGCTATTCGACATTAAAGATATGTGTTACGCTAGGTCATCTAGACTGAGACACTGAGACAGCTATTCGACATTAAAGATATGTGTTACGCTAGGTCATCTAGACTGGGACACTGAGACAGCTATTCGACATTAAAGATATGTGTTACGCTAGGTCATCTAGACTGAGACACTGAGACAGCTATTCGACATTAAAGATATGTGTTACGCTAGGTCATCTAGACTGCGACACTGAGACAACTATTCGACATTAAAGATATGTGTTACGCTAGGTCATCTAGACTGGGACACTGAGACAGCTATTCGACATTAAAGATATGTGTTACGCTAGGTCATCTAGACTGAGAGACAGCTATTCGACATTAAAGATATGTGTTACGCTAGGTCATCTAGACTGAGACACTGAGACAGCTATTCGACATTAAAGATATGTGTTACGCTAGGTCATCTAGAATGAGACACTGAGACAGCTATTCGACATTAAAGATATGTGTTACGCTAGGTCATCTAGGCTGAAATATTGCTACTAGAGAATTGTCTGCAGGGCGATTTTCTGAGAAAAATTGCAATAAAACGAAAAAAAGTTATTTCATCTTTCTGCAACAGGAGAGAATTATTTATTTGCCTTGCCTCGAGACAATGACTACTAAAGTGTATAGAGACCCTTAACTGAGGACTTGGTCCTGATGTAATACTACCTAGAATCAGTCAGTGTGAAGTCAATCAGCCTAAAGCTAGTCAATGTATCAAGTCAAGCACTACTACATGATCGCATGGTCAAAAAAGAAAATAGACACTGAAAGACAGCAAATTACATAAATGGACTTAGAAATTTTCTGATCTCAAAGCACAGTCACAGTTGTTTTTGTGCTGTATGATGTGTGTGTGTGTGGCGGGGGTGGGGGTGGGGTGGGGGTAGGGGTGGAGTTGAAAGATTTCCGTTTCCTCCTGAATTTGTGATATTTATTGTAAACAGCAGTCATTTATGCAAATGAGACGAAATTCCTGTTTTAAAGTAAAAACGTTGACATTGATAGATAGATATTGGAAACTTGTTTTTTGATTCATTTTCGTTTTCTATTATTATTCTGCTCTTCAAGATTTTATTTTCTAATTTTATACTTTTCATTCATGGATATCGAGAAGGCTTTCAGTAATAGTGTATAGATTTTCATTGATGGATATTGCGAAGGTCTTCAGTAATATTGTATAGTATTGATGGATATCGAGAAGGCCTTCAATACAAGTTTCATTGATGGATATCAAGAAGGCCTTCAGTAATAATGTATAGCTTTTCATTGATGGATATCATGAAACCCTTCAGTAACAGTGTATAGCTTTTCATTGATGGATACAGAGAAGCCCTTCAGTAATAGTGTATGTGACGACAATGCCACTTAGTTAATGAAAATGATGATTATTATTAATTAATCTTTCATAACTAATTAGAAGTGATGTGAATCTTAATTTATTTCATTACTGATCCCAATGACACCACTCGTCTCTCTCATTTGGCGGATATTTGGGCGCTGTAAACGTTTATTCTATTCCACAACATAAAACTACATTTGCATTCACATAATCTTTCCATGATTGGAAAACTTCTTACTAAATGAGAAGACAGCTCTTTCTTTAAGCTATATTTAGTGAGCCGTAATCTTGTAAATTACGTTCATTTATTAATCTTGTTTATAACATTAATTTCACCTCTCTCATATGTAATGAAGAGCCATAATCTTGTAAATTACGTTCATTTATTAACCTTGTTTATAACATTAAGATTAATTTCACCTCTCTCATATATAATGACATCAATATTCCATGAACTCACGTTTAGATAATTTTACATTACACAGTCTCTCTATATAAAGAAATAAAATTACAGTTCAACACTAGAGTCAATACAAATTGCAAGTTAGTCCTATCAGAGAATATAAAAGGAGTTATTAGAAGTAGGCTATTGTAATCTTTTACATAACCTGGATTAAGCACTGCTTTGACAGTCTTTCACTGGCCTTGCAACAATGTCACAATGTCAATAAGTATGTGTGTCACCACGTGTTTCCCGCCAAAGCATGGAAAACTTTGATGCACACTTCCTCTCGAACTGCTTGAGTGCTCAGCTCACCGTGTCCGTTCATTCAAGCAGAACATGATCACTAATAATGGTACCTTCAATGTACCAGAATTCTCCGGAATGTACCCAGTGTACTTTGCTCTGATACATCAAAAGTCTGTTGCATACTCCCTTATTCTTACACATACCACAACAGACGTTTCATGCATTCCCCCAGTCACTCAGGTTTATAAGTGGTGAGCACATGGACTTGACTCAACACACAAGAGACAAAAGTTGAAACGACACTGAAAGGCCACTTGCTCACTGCAACATATGATTAAGGAACAAACCTAAGTTTCCTGTTTATCACATGATAACTTCATTCTATCTTACACTCCATCTTCAACTTACAATTTCCTGCAACAGTATTCATTAGCCCGATGCACACTTGATAAAATAAATACAGCATATCAAACAATGTCAAGTGTTGGCACACTACCTGTGTGCTGGTTAGTTCAAACATTTGTAGAAATAAAAGTCAACTCACATAGTACATCTCTACATAGACACAAGTATAACATATCAACAGTAAAATTGCATGAAATATACCTAAGTCCATTTTCTCTTAATCAGTCAGTTTTAACTCACCATCAAGCTAATGACTGCTTTTCAAAGCCAAACTTTCTTCTTTCACTCTGAATTCAAAAGTGATTAGACTTTTCTACAGCAAGAGAACTCCTTTAACTCAGCCCATTATCTAGTCTCGTTCTTGTAAATCTTTTTTAGAAAAAGAAAATCGGTTAGTATTCTATTTTTGGTTATATAACAATTCCAGGGGAGAGTGAACGTAATCAGGTACAATTTTCTTGAAGTTAAATTTTTTGTGTGTAGAGTTTCATGTTTGCTGGCTCCAATTATTAGGAATGTCATTTTTCTTTGTAGAGGGAAGAAATTTTTTTGTAGAATTCTCTTCGTGTTTGTTGGCTCCAATTAATTTTAGGAATGAAATGTTTCTTAGTAGAGTTTTGTTCGTGTTTGTAGGCTCCAGTTAATGTTTGGAATTAAACGTTTCTTTATCTCGTTCTGTTTGTGTTTGTTGGCTCCAATTAATGTTAGGAATAAAATGTTTCTTTGTAGAATTCTGTTCATGTTTGCTGGCTCTATTTAATGTTAGGAATAAACTGTTTCTTTGTAGAGTTCTGTTTATGTTTGCTGGCTCCATTTAATGTTAGGAATAACATTTTTCTTTGTAGAGTTCTGTTCATGTTTGCTGGCTCCATTTAATGTTAGGGGTGAAATGTTTCTTCTGCTCATGATTGGTGATCCAATGGCTATTCTGTATGAATGTTTGCAATGTAGCTCAGTCTGAAGCAATGTGATTGCGACTCTGTTCGTAGTGTAAATAACGATGTAAGGCTTACCTCTTGGGTCAAAAAAATGAAATAAACTCTGAAATCAGACTAGGGATGTACCATTATTTGAAAGGATTAGTATTACATCCATTCATTGATTTCGATAGTTTAAAAATAAAATTAAAATATTTTCATGAAAACAGCAACTTATGATTCCAGTGAGATTTTTTTTTTTACAATGCACTTATGTTTTAAAATATACTTTCCTTGACGGTCTTGGCCGTATTTCCCTTGCCGATCTTTGCCGAACTTCCTTTGCCGGCCTTTGCCGAACTTCTTTTGCCGGCCTTTGCCGAACTTCATTTGAAGGTCTTTGCTGAATTTCCTTTGAGGGGTCTTTGCCGAACACGAGCGTCTCCGCATTCAGATCTCGTCGTCGGAAACATGACTGATGGACCAAAGCAAGAAACGTCAAATGCAGCATGTTTAGCTATCTAAAGTCGTTAGCTTTTGTCAAGAAAGTGATTTAAAGTGTATCTTCTGGTTGTGAAGTATTTTTTTCAGATATAAGATTTCAGAGATTATATATTTCAACCCTTGAATTCGAATAGTTGGAAGTAATCACTAAGTTAAATTCGTGTTTTATACTGCGAGCAAGAGAAATCACGGAATCTTTCTAAAACGGAAGTGACTTAAGATTGTCTTTGTTTACATTCAGCTGTTGACGTATGACATATTTGACAGCAATCACCATCGTCTTTTGTCATTTGTTCGCTATTGATCACCTTCAAAAATTTGTATCAGCAGTGACTTAAAGCTCGAGTCAGGAGGAAATTTCCACTCGAGAGAAAGGAAACATGTTACTAAAACCATATAAGTTTAAATCTAAACAAAAGTCCCAAACAAGCAGATGAAGAAATATCTTTCTTCGGCAGCCCTCAGGCTAGTAGCGACTGGAACACACGCGATGTTGAGTCCAATTAGTATTGTGCATGTTTTTCACAATCTTTCATTTTGACTCACTGTACAGCATGAAGAACTTTTGATTTTAAATACTGATTATATTTTTTATTTTATTTTATCCTTTCTTTGTGATATGTTGTTTTGTATTGAAAGGCAATGTGTACGTCGATTGTTAACAAATTGACATCAGTGACAGTGACAGTGACAGTGACAGTGATTCGTTTTACTTTTTCTAATCGTCTGTAGACAGAAGTTGACCTTAGTGACAGTGATTCATTTTACTTTTTCTAATCGTATGTAGACAGAAGTTGACATCAGTGACAGTGATTCATTTTACTTTTTCTAATCGTATGTAGACAGAAGTTGACATCAGTGACAGTGATTCATTTTACTTTTTCTAATCGTATGTAGACAGAAGTTGACATCAGTGACAGTGATTTATTTTACTTTTTCTAATTGTCTATAGACGAAAGTTGACAGTTATTCATTTTACTTTTTCTAATCGTCCGTAGACAGAAGTTGACAGTTGCATAGACAAATTAGACAGGTGACTGATAATGCAGCAAATTTAAATATAGATAATTTAGTAATCTTAAAAGTTACATTCTGCTCTGTACATACTTCAAAATACCTATTTCCTTCATTAAAAAAATAATCTCTTATTATTGGTGTATATTCTTCGTGTGCTGCAGTTTCATAATGAGAGAATTGGGTATATGTTCTTCGTGTGCTGCAGTTTCATAATGAGAGAATTGGGTAATGTCATATACATCCCAGCTAAAAAATAAGCATTTCAGATTTTTAATATGCATATATTTGAAAGCAGATCTTTGAAAGCTCATAATGTGTAGATAATTTTACATTTATTGTTTAATTATTTATACTTTATACTTTATTTATTTATTTGTTTGTTCTGTGTTTTTTTATTTTCCTGTATTTTATTTCTGTTTATTTATAATAATGTTTTGCTATAAAAGGTTTTATTAATGGGATGTAGATATTTTTATTCATAATAAAATGTGTTGTTCTTAGTTCCTGTATATAAATGTATTGGACATGATTTATTGAAATGGATGCGTTGTAACGAGGGGTTTTGCCATACTCAAGTGTTCAACTTAAATGTTCTGCATTAATGTGCGATGCTGCATTTTGTGACATTAATGTGTTGTACACGAACTAAATATACTCATAGTAATGTGTTGTGTTATATTGAGAAGAGTAATGTGTTATATTACATTTTAATCATATTAATATCTCGCTTACATGAACTACAACGTTCGTCATATGAATGAAAGCCAACATTCTGTGATAAGAAAATACAAAAATAGACGTCTTGTTAATATAGTTCCTTTGTTTAACATCTTCTATGAAAAAAATATAGAAGAGAGAAATAAACAATTCCGAGCGCTCATGCTGGCATCTGGCTGCGACCATACTGTATATAACCTGATGCTGAATGCGACTTTTTTTTTAATGAAGACAGTTCAATGGCAACTGGCTGCGACCATACTGCATATAACCTGTTAATACTGAACGCTACTCTAACGACGACAGATCAATGGCTACTAGGAAAGTCCGACATAATTGAACTAATTTTTTAAAAATTATCTTCGTATTCTGAAGAAGCTTAGTGATCTAGACATCAACCCCTTTATGTTTCGCTGTGAGCCGTTAAGAGAAGCCAACAGTTAACAAAAGCAGGCATTTTCTACTCATAAGATTGCGTTCAAATACCAAAGGCAACATATGAAAAACGTTTGTCAGTCTATTCTTTTGACAAGACATGATCCTGTCTCTGATGGTTGTTTGGGAACGAGAGGAAGAGGTACAGTGCAAGGGTTGGTTTGTTAATATGCCAACTAAAATGTCAGTAATTGGCCCAAAACTTCAGTGTCATCTAAAATGTCAGTGACTGGCCTAAAACTTCAATGTCATCTAAAATGTCAGTGACTGGTCCAAAATTTCAATGTCAACTAGAATGTCAATGACTGGCCTAAAACTTTGGAGTTTTAAAAAATGGAGCACACAGAAGCATAGAAGTAAATTATTCAAAAAACAAAATCAGAATCCCTTTATCGACTCCACCTTATTTTTTCTATGTTCTTTAAAATTAAATCAAATGACTTACGGATATTTAAGAACGAAAGACGGTGGACAAAAATGTAATTCTGTGTGCAATATAAATGTTGTCTCAGCTCCACGAAAGCAGTGCTAGGTAATGTCTAAGAGTAACATCTGAAAGCAGTGCTAGATAACGTCTGACAGCAATGCTAGGTAACGCCTGACAGCAGTGCTAAATAATGTCTGGCAGAGGTGCTATGTAACGTGAAAGCAGTGCTCGATAACGTCTAACAGTAACATATAAGAGCAGTGCTAAATAACGTCTGACAGCAGTGTTATGTAACGCCTGACAGCATTGCTAGGTAACGTCTGACAGCATCGTCAGACAGCATTGCAAGGTAAAGTCTGACAGCAGTGCTAAATAACGTCTGACAGAAGTACTAAATAACGTTTGACAGCAGTGCTAAATAACGTCTGACAGAAGTACTAAATAACATTTGACAGCAGTGCTAAATAACGTCTGACAGAAGTACTAAATAACGTTTGACAGCAGTGCTTTGTAACGTCTGACAGCAGTGCTAAGTAGCGTCTGATTGCAATGCTAGGTAACATCTAACAGCAGTGCTGAATAATGTCTGAGACAGCAGTGCTTGGTAACATCTGACAGCAGTGTTAAGTAACGTCGGACAGCAGTGCTGAGTAACGTCGGACAGCAGTGCTGAGTAACGTCGGACAGCAGTGCTAAGTAACGTCGGACAGCAGTGCTAAATGACATCTGACAGCAGTGCTAGGTAAAGTTTGCTTGCACCATCTGACAGCAGTGCTAAGTAACGTCTGACAGCAGTGCTAATTAACGTCTGACATCATTGTTAGGTAACGTCAGACAGTAACATCTGATAGCAGTGCTAGTTAAAGTCTGACAGCATTGCTAGGTAATGTCTGAGAGTAGTGCTAGGTAACGCTGAAAGTAGTGCTAATAGCACATAATTCAACCTTTCCAGGTACACTGGTCTAGACAAGTAAGCACTTCAGCTGAAATAATCAAAACAAATTTGATTTTTGTAATCATTTATTCATACACTGAGGATGAGTTTTATTTTTTCCAGTTCAGGGTATAATGTTTGCGCTATGTTAGTGTTTGTCCCGAAAGTCACGTGACTTGCTCTTTGCTGCAGCATTATAAAATCGCTAAAATTATTTCCTGGAAAGAGTTCTCTTCCCAAAATATTTTTTACACGTTCACAATACATGTGGGAATAATTTCCGATAAACTTTTTGTTTTTTTGGGGGACAATACTTGTACACACGTTTGATGTGTTTGTTTGTGTGCGTGTGTTCATGGATGATGGTATTTTACGTGTAAGGATAGATAGATAGATAGATAGATAGATAGATAGATAGATAGATAGATAGATAGATAGATAGACAGACAGACAGACAGACAGACAGACAGACAGATAGATAGATAGATAGATAGATAGATAGATAGATAGATAGATAGATAGATAGATAGATAGATAGATAGATAGATAGATAGATAGATAGATAGATAGATAGATAGATAGATAGATAGATAGATAGAGTGGGCGGACGGATGTTTGGGGAGAGTAAAAGAGCGATGACAAGAAAATTGTTCATTTCTATTACGGAAAATTCGAATTCGATTAAATTAAATTGAAATTATTTGCATTGCAAACAAATGTATTTAAATGCATGAAAATAAAACATTACTAAATAAGTGTAACATATACTATTTCACAGGCAGTCATAGAAAATGCGTTTGTGTGAATCAAGTGAAACTAGTCAATGTATTTTGACATGAAAGACTATGTTCTTTGATAGTAATCAATCTATTTTTATCATGAAAGACTTTTGTTCTTTGATAGTAATCAATCTATTTTTATCATGAAAGACTCTGTTTTTTGAGAGTAATCAATCTATTTTTATATGAAAGACTTTTGTTCTTTGATAATAATCAATCTATTTTTATCATGAAATGATACTGCTCAGTGCATTTTATCATGAAATACTTTTTACTCTTTAATATTACTTAATGTATTTTATCATTTTGTTCTTTGACACTACTTGGTGCCTTTTTCATGAAACACTTTGTTCTTTGAAAGTCAACTGTCATGTTATATTCCAATCTGATATGCCATATATATTCTGAAATAGTTTGTTTTTGATTGCTAGAGAACATGGGTGTTTGAATTCCAACATAAGCAACTCGTCGCCAATTCAGCTTGTCCGTAATATTTGATTGTCTTCTAAATTGTAGAAAGAGTTGGAACGACAGACTCTGGAAAGACTTAGAATGCCAATCTCCGGAAAGACAGAACTCAGACACTGGAAAGAGAGAACGTCAAAATCTAGAAATACTTAGAACGTCTAGACTCTAGAACGTCAAATTCTCAAAAGACGAAACGTCAAATTCTGGAAAGACAGTACGGCACACTCTGGAAAGACTTAAAACATCAGACTCTGGAAAGACAGAAAGTCAAACATAGGAAAGACATACAACGTCAGGTTCTGGAAACACAGAACGTCAAACATAGGAAAGACATTGAATGTCAAACTCTGGAAAGACAGAACGTCAAACTTTAGAAAGACTTATAACGTCAACTGTATAAAGACGAATATCAAATTGCACAAAGACAGAATATCAAACTGTAGAGTGACTTAGAACGTCAAACAGTATAAATAATAAAACATCAAACTCTGGAAAGACAAGAAAGTCAATATGTAGAAAAACTTAGAATATATGACACCGGAAAGACAGAACGTCAAACTGAAGAAAGATAGAACTTCAAACTGTAGAAAGACATAGATGTTCAAATTGTAGAAAGATTTAGAACATCAGACTGTAGAAGGACAGAATATCACAATGTATAAAGACTTAGATCGACAAACTCTAGAAAGACAGAACGTCAAACAGTAGAAAGTCTTAGAACGACCAACTATACAAAAATTTAGAACGTCAAACTCTTGAAAGACAGAACGTCAAACTATAGAAAGACTTATAACGACAAACTCTAGAAAGATGAATCGTCAAACTGTAGAAAGACAGAATATCAAAAAAGTAGACAGAATTAGAATGACAAACTCTAGAAATGCAGAACGCCAAATGTACAAAGACTTAGAATGTCAGACTCTGGAAAATCAGAACTTAAACTTCTGGAAAGACAGACCGTCAAAATCTGGAAAGAGAATGTCACACTCTGGAAAATCAGAACGTCCTACACTGGAAAGATTTAGAACATCACACTCTAGAAACAAGACATCAAAGACAGAACATCAGTCTCTTTCAAACAGAACGTCAAACTGTAGAAAGCCTTAAAATGTCAAACTATAGAATGGCTTTGAATATCAAATTGTTGTAAGCCTTAGAAAGTCAAACTAAAACTGTGCTCATGTCAGAAAGGTAGATATTATTCAGCAAAAAAACAAATTTAATTTCTTTGTTCTTTTAGGACAAGGAACAATTACCAAAAGTTGTACGTTAGACTGGAAAATTTTCTTCTTTAATAAGAATTTTCTTCTTTTCTTCTATTTCAAGAAAAAATTTTAATGTATAGTTTCTTGTTCTCCACGCCCTTTGAATGCTGCAGAACAACATCCCTCGTGCATACGGAAGACAGACTCTGAAGAGATTAAATGCAGCCTTTAATGAGAACTAAAAGTAAAGTTAAGTGTCCCTTTTTATGCTAATACAATATAGCGGATGTTACAAAGTTTATTTTCATTCGCCGCCAATCGAGGTCCTGCCCTGCAAAGCCACGTGAGTTTCCGGACTTGATTAGCAGGCCGTACACCGCCCACAGCGAACAATGGCGTCACTAAGAATGCATTTCTAGGTCAGGACCGACAAAAAATCAGCATGCAGCAATACCAAAAAAAAAATATCAAAAACAAGGGACCTATTCACCTTTGTGCGTGCCAAATTTCGTAAATGGCAGTGACAATGGCCATAGAACGGTTCCACTTAGTCACTGCTTGGGCCAATCATGCCGACAGCAAACACTCTTCTTGTACTCGTTAGCTGCCGCAAAATAAATAGCACTAAACAAACAACAAAAGCGCACAGTACCTCCCCTCTTTCCATCTCTCTCTCTCACACACATACACACACAAACACGCACGCACGCACGCACGCGCACACTATTTTAAATTTTGTATTAATAAGATGCTTTTGTTCTGGGAACATGTTCCACGCCAAGTATATCCGTGCTGTCTGGCAATGACTAACTAGTGATGTTGTGATGTTTTTCACTGATAAACCAATACGGGACGGCTATTTAAACACGGCAATTTAACAAGATCAATACGAGGCCGGATAGAATGACGGGCAGTACGAGTGAACGACAGCATGGTGCTTGCAGGATGACACAGCCGCTGAGTGCTGGATGGCCGGCCGTCTTAAAGCACAGCGCGCAAGTGTTCCATCACGAGCTCTGTTCACGCGCCAGTGACGCCATGTAGCTGTCTCAAGACATGGCGGTCTTGATGAATGGGGCATACTCACGTGACCACTGCTGGTCTTAATAGACACTTAGTCAGTTAAGCGTGATGAAGTGTCTAAATGGCGTGAAGAGACTCGGCGCTGTAGCTCTGGATTGCTGAGCAGCCTGGACTTGAACATGTTTCGGATCCAGGACGTCAAGCACTCAATTGTACCACACCACACCACACCACACCACACCACACCACACCACACCACACCTCTCTCGTCCGTAGACATGAATGTGCTCATTTAACAAACATGGTCTTTCTATAAAACGGAAGCATGTTCTTAACAAACAGAAAAGATGAAAACAGGATATAATTGCATTAACAGAAAGAAAGGCAAATGAAAAGAGGGTACATGTATTAATAGAGAGAAAAGAATATATAAACAGGATACATGTATTAACAAAGGGAAAAGAAGACCGAAACAGGATATATGTATTCAGAGAGAGAAAAGAAGATGAAAACAGAATACATGAATTAACAGAGAGAAAAGAAAAGCAGGACACATTTATTAACAGAGAGAAAAGAAGACAAAAGCGCGATACATGCATTGACGGAGCGAAAAGGAGACAAAAACAGGATACATGTATTATAGAGAGAAAACAAGAAGAAAGCAGGATACACGATTAACAGAGAGAAGACAAAAACAATACAAGGAGGATGAAAACATGAGACTAATCATATACAAATGTGTAACATACCGTGGACGCCAAGAACGAACAGCTTACAGAGGACTCAAACACATCATGAGCAACACATAACAGAACACAAATGCATCGCAAACAAGACACAAACAGGACACAAATAAACAAGACACAAACGGGACACAAATACGTCGCAAACAAGACACAAACAGGACACAAATACGTCGCAAACAAGACACAAATACGTCGCAAACAAGACACATACAGGACACAAATATTTCGCAAACAAGACAGACTGAACCCGAAAAATATTGCGTCTTTCCGCTTTCAAAACTCGCAGAAAATGCCCCTTTAACTGCTCGCCTTTTCCTTCAACTATCGTTTTTCATCTTTTCAGTTGAGAAAATCGATTCAAACCGGTATAAGAAATAATGATTTGTAAAAATTTACCAAACCATCTTAGCACTAATATAAGAATAAATATAATTTTTAAAGACAGAAATATTGAAATATGACCAGAGATAAGAGTAATACGGTAATGTTTCGTGTAATAAGGTAATGTTTCGTGTAATAAGATAATGTTTCGTAGCAAAAACATACAATATAGATATTTCTCAACGAAAAGCAAAAGATGGCCGAAATGTATTTGTGTTTAGTGTTTTTGGGACAGATGCTTTGTTATTTATATAGATAAATATTCAAGAATTCTTGCTTAATTAATACGTTTATATTGCTCGTGTCCACAAAGACATAAAATATGCACAGAATTACACGAGTGAGAGAGCCAGGAAGAAAGAGAAGTTAGTGATATAGCACAATTACACAGAAAAAGAGAGAGATAAGGAGAGAAGAAAAAGAATAAAAAGAAATTAGTAATATTACACAGAGTAATAGACAGACAGAGATAGAGAAAACAGAAATTAGTATATATACACAATTATACAGAGCAAGAGATAGAAAGAGAGAAAGACCAAATAAATTAGTAATATATACACAATTATACAGAGCAAGAGATAGACAGAAAGAGAGAAAGGCCAAATAAATTAGTAATATATACACAATTATACAGAGCAAGAGATAGACAGAAAGAGAGAAAGGCCAAATAAATTAGTAATATATACACAATTATACAGAGCAAGAGATAGACAGAAAGAGAGAAAGACCAAATAAATTATAATATACGCACAAGTATGCACAGAAAATGGGCGAAAGAAAAATTAGTAATATACATAAAATTTCTCGGAGTAAGAGAAAGACAGAAAGAGAAAGAAGAAATTAGTCATCATATATACACAGTTGTCAGAGTAAGAGAAGGACAGAGAGAAAGAAAGAAGAATGTAGTAATATACACACAATTAGACTAAAAGAGAGAAAAAAAAGAAATTGCAGAGTATACAAGAGAGAAAAAAGAAGTAATATATACACAATTAGAGTAAAAGAGAGAGAAAAAAAGAAATTGCACAGTATAAAAGAGAGAAAGAAGAAGTAATATATACACAATTAGAGTAAAAGAGAGAGAGAAAAAAAGAAATTGCACAGTATAAAAGAGAGAAAGAAGTAATATATACACAATTACAGAAAGAGAAGAAAAAGAAATTAGTAATATACGCAAAATTAAACAGAATAAGAGAGAGAGAGAGAGAAATTAACAATATACGCATAATTACCCCAGAATAAGAGAAAGAGGAAATTAGTAACATATCAAGCGTGCAATCCTTTTCTCGGAAGTTCATGTTTTAACAGCTTGCGGTTCATGCATGAATGTTGTGCGTTAGATTTGTAAGAAGTAGCGTCACCTTACTCGGGTTTTTTTTCATTTCCTCAAACTAAATTTTTTTTTAAAATAATGACAGAATAGATAATTTTCGATCACTTTATCTGCTTAGAAGACAAAAGCTATTATGTGATTATGAAAAATTTCATCACCAAATTTTCTTATCAATACTAGCAAAAGGTTTATTTATTTGAATACATTGTTAAATAGGTGTCTTAATATTGTTATGTAATGGGCATTTAGAATAGAGTTTTTCTTGGCATGTAAGGTAAAATTGCGTGAAGTGATTATTTTCAGCAAATGTTACGATTTAAAGTAGGCTTCCTCTGATGTATAAGTTAGAACTGCTTGAGGTAAATGTTACAATACTAAATGTAGGCTTCCTGTGATGTATAAGTTAGAACTGCTTGAGGTAAATGTTACAATACTAAATGTAGGCTTTCTGTGATGTATAAGTTAGAACTGCTTGAAGTAAACGTTACAGTACTAAATGTAGGCTTTCTGTGAGGAATAAGTTAGAACTGCTTGAGGTAAATGTTACAATACTAAATGTAGGATTTCTGTTACGTATGTGGTAGAACTGCTTTGAAATAAACGTTACAGTATTTAAAGTAGATTTTAATTTGATTTAATAGGTAGAACTGTTTAAAACACACGATAGCGTATCTAGGCGTGACTGAGGTTGCTTGGGAACAATTCTATACCTGTCTATCAAACTGTCCGCCGAGTGACCAATTAATTGCTCTGAAAATTGTAGACCTTCCCAAGCTGCACATGCATTCACACACTCACTCATGCATCATCATCATCTTTCACTACCACCATCATCATCGTTGCCGTCGTCATCACCATAATAATAATAATCAGTAAAATAGTAATTAAAACTTCACTTTGTATAAGAAATCAATTATATTAATATCAGATTGTCACTCCACGTCTGGGAAATTTAGAACAAGTCGACTTCCCGTTTACAATGACAGACTAGGTTCAATCCTTGTAACACCAGAACGCCCGGGGTGGGTGGTTTCAATCCTCTTAACGCCAGTGAGCCCGGATTCCTGCCGAGATCAGCTGCCGCCCTGTCTTGGTGGCACGACTCGCAGACAAGACTACGGCACGATCAGATCGCTAGGTTCTCAGTGTGTCTTGAAGCACTTATGGAAATGCAATCATTGGCAGATACAGTCGCAGCACAAGGAAATTGGACGGTCAGCCACTTCCTGCACCTTGCTAAATAGTGCCGTCAACACCAACACACGCCCATCAGCCAGTGATTGAAATTCATGACCGGTAGCCAACAACGTTAATTTAGTTTCGTTGATCGCAGAAAGTAAAGAAAGCTCAATTTCTTTCTGCTTCAGACCGTAATTAAGCGAATCCCTTCCCATCAGCGCGCGCTTCCAGTTCCGTCGTGCACGCGCCGTACCTCACTGCACACCAATGTCAGGCGCATTGTCGCAGCTTGGCTAGCGTCGCAGTCACTGACAGATCCTGCAGGCAACAGCTAAGATGGCTAGCAGGAACATCAGGAAAGAAAGTACACTACTTTGTCAATCGTAAACAGTTCATTCATCATGGCCAGGCAGCATTTAGTAAGATTTCTGTTATATATCTTTAATGGCAGCAATAAAATGCAACACTGTCGTCATTATACTTCAATCGATAAACTTTCTTACAGAGCGGAGTTCTTTGCTTTCGTAGAAAAATATTTTTTTGGAATGCAAATACTTGTATAGAGTAAAAGCGTAGTAAGCAGGCCCTCAATAAAAGGACTTCGAAGTCGACTTCAAAACAAGGTCACATGATCTGAAGCAAAACAAGACTATTTGATTGTTGATGTCCTAGACTTTACACGAATTAAGGGCCTTGAAATCATAAGATAAAATGTAACCAGCCCTTTTTGTGATAGAATTGTGGGATTTAATTATTTGTGGAATTTCTTGTTTCCAAACGAGGTATAATTTAGTGACCCACCCAAAGAAGACTATGGTATGGCTAATACCAGACTGATATAAAGCAATGTTGTAGATAATACATGTGACTGTGATATAAAGTAATGTTGTAGCTAATACTAGACTGTATATAAACAAGATTTTAGCTAATACCAGACTGTATATAAACCAGGATCTTAGCTATACGAGACTGTGATATAAACCAGGATCTTAGCTATACCAGACTGTGATATAAACCAGGGTCATAGCTAATACCAGACTGTGATATAAACCAGGGTCATAGCTAATACCAGACTATAATATAGGTCAGGATCTTAGCTATAGCAGATTGTGATATATACCAGATTCTTAGCTAATACCAGACTGTGGAATAAACCAGGTCATCCCAAATACCAGAATGTGATATAAAACAATGCTGTAGCTAATACCATACTCTGATATAAACCAGGGTCTTAACTAATATCGGATTGTGATATAAACCAGAGTCGTAGCAAATATCAGACTGTGACATAAAAGGTAAAGTACCTAATACCAGATACTAACTGGAGCAAGTGAATTTCTATATACCTAGTCACAAAACATATACAGTATTTTAGCTAAATTCTAGAATGTGATATACGTTAGTGTCATGACAAATATCAGACTGTGACAATTCAAGGCTATTAGTATGTATGGTGACATAACACTAAAACGATTAGCAGAAGGTGTCTAACCCTATTAGTGTAAGGTGACATAACTCTAGAGCGATTAGTGTAAGGTGTCTAACGCTATTAGTGTAAGGTGACATAACTCTAGAGCGATTAGTGTAAGGTGACATAACTCTAGAACGATTAGTGTAAGGTGAGATAATTGTAAAGCGATTAGTGTAAGGTGACATAACTCTAGAACGATTAGTGTAAGGTGACATAACTCTAGAACGATTAGTGTAAGGTGACATAACTCTAGAGCGATTAGTGTAAGGTGACATAACTCTAGAGCGATTAGTGTAAGGTGACATAACTCTAGAACGATTAGTGTAAGGTGACATAACTCTAGAGCGATTAGTGTAAGGTGACATAACTCTAGAACGATTAGTGTAAGGTGACATAACTCTAGAACGATTAGTGTAAGGTGAGATAATTGTAAAGCGATTAGTGTAAGGTGACATAACTCTAGAGCGATTAGTGTAAGGTGACATAATTCTAAAGGAATTAGTGTAAGGTGAGATAATTCTAAAGGAATTAGTGTAAGGTGAGATAATTCTAAAGGAATTAGTGTAAGGTGAGATAACTCTAAAGCGATTAAAATCACATAGCATATCGCGATGGTGATTAGTGCAATTCGTGGTGTGTTAATTTTATGTTGGATGAACTGATCGATTAAACAGTACATCAGTAAACTGTTTAAATGTTGTTAAATTAACAGTACTAAATTAATTATTTCGATTGCAACTAAGTATAAAACAATAATTCAAGCCATATCACTATGCTCCCTGCGTACCTTATAAGTTAAGGCAGTGGTTAATTTAGAAATTATAAGCAAATAACTGTTCAACGATTGACAATTATAACACCAAATCTTAGACCATAACAATATTTCTTGAATCAGGTTGTAAATAACTAAACATTTTTTGAAACTATTTTATACAGTATAAAGCAATCTTAAAGAATAATTTTGGTTTAGAATTTGTGTATTAGCTGTATGTATTTTATTAAAAGTACTGACTTAAGTTCTACGTCACCGTTTTAGTATTTACACGGCAAGTAGATTCCAGAGAGGCTTCCTGCCGACCAATGATATGTTGTGCTAGATTAGTACTACCACCTACCGACAATGACTTTGTACCAGACAAGTGCTGTCACTTACCGACAGTTACCTCTTGTACTATGCTGTTGGGCCATTGTGACATTCTTTTCCATCCTCCAGCCCTTTTAATCACTGTCCGGTAATTATGACGATGTTCATTTTTTCACATTTTGGATCTTGTGTGCTTGTCAGTTAGGTTGTTATTTTCTTGGTTGTTTATTTGTATTTATGTGTGCATGTTTGTCTCTCAGTAATATTGTTTGTGAGATAGTGAATGTTTTGCCTAAGTTAAGAAGGCCGAGATACACCATTTAAATCATTTTTGTCAAAAAAGCTTTGTTGTCAATTTGCATATTGTTTCTCTGGAGATCGCGAGTATAATAGGATTCGAACTTGATCATTTGGAAAAATGTCCTCAAAGACTTTGTACAGACATATTTTACATCAATTTTAACAGTGGTTTTTTTTTTATTGTTAAATCAATTTCTAAACCGGTAGCCACTGTAAAGACGTAGTTTCATCAATTTTAACACTGGTTTTCATTGAGAAATGTGGTTAAATACCAACACAGAACACTGCGCTAAAATATTTAGAGTGGTTAAACTATTAATACATTGAGTATTGTGCTTAAACACACACGCTCACACACACACACACACACACACACAGAAAAAAAACGCGCTTAAAAAAAAAACTTAGTACACATAGAAGTGCAGTCATATATATTTATTTTAAAGTAATACCAAATAATAACAATACGCTATAGCAATTTTCAATACACGGAAAATAGGGTTAAATTTAAATAAAGTGAGAAATTAGGTCAAATATAAATAAAATAGTGATTTTATCAAATATAAATAAAATAGTGATTTTATCAAATATAAATACACTGAGACGTAAGAAAACGTACAGCCTTCCGAAATTCAGCCTCAGAACATTGAGCATATAAGGTAAATATCAAAGCATTGTAAGAATAAGAGAAATATGGGAATATCTAATGGCTAAGACAAATATGAGAACATAACAAATATCAGGACAAAGGCTAAGACAAATATGAGAACATAACAAATATCAGGACAAAGGCTAACACAAATATCAGGCATTGAAACGTTAGCATAACTATCATAACATAACAAAGTTAAGATAAAAATCAGAACATTGAAAAATTAAGACAAACATCAGAACATGGCAAAGTTAAAACAAACATAAAATTAACATTGAAAAGTTAAGACAAATTTTAAACGAACTTTAGTTGGTTTAATGAACGACAGAAAGACAAATAGAAAATTGAAAAGTTAAGACAAATTTCAGATGAACTTTGGTTTGATTGAGTGAATGGTTGAACGACAAATTTCAGACGAAGTTTGGTTTGATTGAATGAATGGTTGAACGACAAATTTCAACAAATGGTATGCGCAATAAAAAGATTGCATAAAACATTATTACATGACGGCCACAAGTCAGTAAGACATATGTTGTCAACCTTTACTGCCGTGACCCGCACATCAGTTATGAATAATGAAAATCACATATAGTAATGTGCAGATCTCCAACTCATAGAGTCACACTGATTAATAATGTTATAGTAATGTGCAGACCTCTAACTCATAGAGTCACACTGATTAATAATGTTATAGTAATGTGCAGATCTCCAACTCATAGAGTCACACTGATTAATAATGTTATAGTAATGTGCAGACCTCTAACTCATAGAGTCACACTGATTAATAATGTTATAGTAATGTGCAGACCTCTAACTCATAGAGTCACACTGATTAATAATGTTATAGTAATGTATAGACTGTTGACATTCGTTTGTCCTCAGTTGTTGATATTGTATATTTCCACTGCTTATTTTAGCAACAGTTATACTCGCGAGTTCTGTTTATAATACATTTTACCGATACTGTTTTGTAGCGACAAGGTTCAAGGACAGGAAAAGAAAACGTTCAAGAGGTAAATGACATGATCAACTGTTAAGTGTGTATTCGTATGCACGTTTCTGCGTCTATGCGTGGAATGTTTTCAAGATTTCATAACGATGGTGTGCAAAGGTTCTGAACTGATAATAATTAATAAATAAGAGGAATCTAAAGAGTTTTTAGCTATTAATGAAAGGACTGTAAACTGTATTTATCATCATAAATAGGAATATAAACTGTGTTGTTATGACAAAGCTCTGTACTTAGTGTTGACTCTAAGGAATGCCAGCAATATTCAATTATTAAACGAACATAATGTAAGCTGTCTTTAGTCATTAATTACAGATTAAAAGGAATGAATTTTCTGTACTTAGTCTTGACTGAAAGGACAATATTCAATTATTAAACGAACATAATGTAAGCTGTCATTAGTCATTAATTACAGATTAAAAGGAATGAAAGCTCTGTTTAAAGTTCTTAATAATAAAAACGTTCTTTTCTTTATATAGTCATTAATAATAGAAATGTAAACTCTGTATTTATTTATTAAATATATAAATGTAAACTAGAAATATAATTATTTGTAAAAGGAAATAAAAACTATGCCGTAATAATTAAAAACAGAAGAGTAGGTTATGTATGTAAAAATAAATTAAAACAGAAATCTAAACTCTGTATGTAATAATTAAAAACAGAGATGTAATCTCTGTATGTAATAATGAAATAAAAGAAGAAAACTTGGTATATGATAATGGAAAATATGAACGTAAGCTCTGTATGTAATAATGAAATAAAAGAAGAAAACTCGGTATGTGATAATGGAAAATATGAACGTAAGCTCTGTATGTAATAATTAAAAATAGGGATGTAAACTCTGTGCATAAACATTTATAATGGAAATAAATGCTCTGCATTTAGTTATTATTCACTACTGAAGACTATTCACTCATTAATCACGACTGAAAATTCTATATATAATCAGTAATCACAAATGAAGACTCTTTTCAGTCATTAATAACAACTGAAGACTCTGTCACTAATATTAGTGATTAGTCACTAATCACGACTGAAGTCTATTTTTAGTCACTAATCACGACTGAACTCTATTTTTAGTCAATAATCACGACTGAAGTCTATATTTAGTCAATAATCACGACTGAAGGTTCTATGTAGTCATTAATTACGACTGAACACTATATTTAGTTATTAATCACGACTGAAGACTATACTTAGTCATTAAGCACGACTGAAGATTCTATAGTTCATTAATCACAATTACGACTGAACACTATATTTAGTCATCAATCACGACTGAAGACTGAAGACTATGCTTTATTACAAATCATGACTCAAGACTATCTAGTCATTAAAAGAGGAATGAAAGCTCTGTATATTGTAATAGCAAATTGAAATCAATGTATGACATACGGATGAAGACTTCAAAATAGACTTAGATGAAATATCATCCCAGTGCTTGATGACGTAAGTGGGAGGCGGAAAACGGGAGCTTGCTCAAGAACAAGTAACGTTAATTGTGCGGCACAGCCTGCACTCTCGCTCATAGCGCCCGAGAAAGCTACATAACGACTGTCTGGCTAGAAATACAGTGACATTGAACCGGAAAACCTGTGGTCACACATCTGTCGCCACTTGACCAGTGGCTTCAACATCTGCTCACAGAATGCCAGAAGTCATGAAGAGTCGAGACTGGCTTCGATTTTTGTGGGTGTCTTGAGGTTCACTTCTCAACTTTAACACAAAATTTGATTAATGCTAAAGTTTAGGATTTGTCGTGTCGTACATTTCTCAACTTTAACACAAAACTTGATTAATGCTACAGTTTAGGATTTGTCGTGTAGTACATTTCTCAACTTTAACACAAAACTTGATTAATGCTACAGTTTAGGATTTGTCGTGTAGTTCATTGCTAAATTTTAACGAGATATGCTTGAAATTGCAGTCTAGGATTTGTCATAGAAAAGAGAACAGCTAACATGGTTTGTCTGTTTAAAGAATAACGGAACAGCAAACGTACGCTATTAGATTAAAGGGAAAGAGAAAAGCAAACTTACACTATCGGCTTTAAAAGGAAACAGATCTAGCGAGCGATGTCGGTTTTAAAGGAAACAGAGATCTAGCGAGCGATGTCGGTTTTAAAGGAAACAGAGATCTAGCGAGCGATGTCGGTTTTAAAGGAAACAGAGATCTAGCAAGCGATGTCGGTTTAAGAAAAAAAATAAAACTTTTAACATACCGTATCGAACTCAATGAAAAGAGATCAGTTAGCAGTACTGCAATAGACTTCCGGAAACAGAAACGTACAGCAAACAACTTCAGAAAATAGAATAGGACGTTAATAGACTTCAGGAAATAGAACACTACAACAATAGACTACAGAAAATAGAATCGTACGGTCCTCGACCAGGAAATAGAATAGAACGGCAATAGACTACAGTCAATAGATAACAATTATTGTATATATTCGTTTGAATTCAGGTTCTGTGCATCGTAGCCCAGATAAAGAATTTTTCTATAAAATGCATACTGTTTTCTTTCAAGATACAAATAATCATATATAAAGTTTATTTTCAAAGCGTATTAATTAAAAAAGGAAAATATAAATTATTTCCATTAATGTTATCCAGCCCGCTATGTAGTGTCCGTTTATATGTCCTAGATTTCCTTTTCGGTCATCATTAACTCCATGCTTGACGACTTACTTTAGAGACCGCATCATCATTTTGCAACGTATATTGTCCTTTTCTTTCCTGTACAGCTTGCAGTACAGCTAGAACATTTTTACCTAATGATTGAGTACAGCTAGAACATGTTTACCTGAAGACCGAGTACAGCTAGAACATGTTTACCTGAAGACCGAGTACAGCTAGAACATGTTTACCTGAGGACTGAATCTATCTAATATATGTTTACCTGAAGACTGAGTTCATCTAGAACATGTTTACCTAAAGACTGAGATTAGGACATTTGAATGACATTTAAGTCATTTAGTAAAGTTGCTTTCGTTAATGAATTACAAACATCTCTGAAATTGCTAATTTCCTTCTTCCTTCTTCCCCCCTGCCCCCCCCCCACACACACTCATTCACTATCTAACGTGTTCGCTCACTCTGATTGTTCTCTTTCCACACTTTCTTTTCTAACTCTCTCTCTCTCTCTCTCTCTCTCTCTCTCTCTCTCTCTCTCTCTCTCTCTCTCACCATCTTTCCTGTTTTTCTCTCTTCTTTCCTCATCATCTCTTCTCACTAGTGTAACCCTTCTGTAACCCCTAATACACTCACACCTCACTCTGTTTCTCTCCCACTATCTCTCTCACGCACGCACACGCACACACATACACACAAACACAAGGTTCGTTTGCTTCTCTCATTAGAACATGCACTCTTCAACTTTGTAACCGTCATAGTCGAAATGTTATGACGTTTTACACATATAATAATAACTAAATTATTTACTTTAAAGGTATTATATCCTACCATAGATATAACCTATTGTATATCACATCACATACTTTAGTTACCCTACCATAGATATAACCTATTGTATATCACATCACACACTTTAGTTATTCTACCACAGATATAACCTATTTTATATCATATCACACACTTTAGTTATCTACTATAGATATAACCTACTGTATATCACATCACATAATATAGTTATAAAATAATATACTATGCACTTAGGCTATAGTATATCGTACTTCAGTTATGTTATAAATTTTAAATAGTCTTTGTATTAAAAGTGTAATAAATGTTCTAAACCGTCTTTGAAATAAAACTGTAATAAGTTTTCAATCAATCGTTGCTATAAATGTATAATAAATTTAAAAATCAATCTATTTGTACAGATAAAGTAAAATATTTTTTAAGCAGTTTTTGCAGTAGAAGGGTATAATAAGTGGTTAAAATTATTTGTGCAGTAAAGGTGCCGTTAATTGTAATAATATTTGCACCCAAAAATTAATAAATTTGAAAGAAATCTTAGCAGTGAATTTAAAATCTGTTTTAACGCAAATTAATAAAAACTGGAAAGACGCTGAATATAAATGTAAGTTTTCAGGGAACGTGTGTTGAAAGAAACGTGTCAGTGCGGAAATGAAGACTATATATTTGCATGACATGTCTGCAAGGCAACAAGGCTACAAGGCAACACGTTTGCATGACAAGACTACAAAACAACACGCTTACACGACAAGACTACAAGGCAACAAGGCAATACGTTTACACAATAACAAGACTTCAAGGCAACAAGGCAACACGTTTACACAACTACAAGACTACAAGGCAACATGTTTACATGACAGATACAAACAGAACGCTCACGTAAACCCAGAGAAATGAAGACCACAAGGCAACATGTTTACATGACAGATACAAATAGAACGCTCACGTAAACACAGCGCGGCTGGGATATCTTTCTCGGTGATTTACGTGTCATGGTGTTCATGCAGGGCATTCTGATATGTTTGACACCAGTGGGGTGGGCATATAGACTGTGACATTCTTCACAGCATGTGAAATTCCCTGACGCCTATCGAATCCAAGTCTGCTCGGGTGATTTAAACATCGAGAGCGAGCACAAGAGGTGTAGTGCATGTACATAAAACAACACGCCAAAGTGTCAGTTAGAATCATTTACACGGAACTCTTGGAATATCATAAATAAATTAGAAATCATAAACGTTATGCCAGTGTTTGTTATTCAAGCCCAAACTAACTGTTACGTTTCCAGTATTTATTTAAAGACCCTGCTTAGAATAATTAAAAGACTTTAAATATAATTAATTCTTCCTCTCATATTCTACGCAGACTGGTTGCTCAATTTATTATCTGACTAATTAAAAGTGCGTCTTGTAGTTCAGACGACAAATTTACAGACTAATAAACTGCGAACTTTTAGCTAGATTTGAAAACAGTTAAGTCCCTCTAAATTAATATGCACTCGTCATCAATCTTTCTGCTCATCCGCCCCCATTCAAATCTAAGAATTAATCTAATTGGTCTATTGTGCATAGAAATCAACTACTAAGAGGTATTAACAAAGAAAATAAGATTTAATAAAGTTTAACAAATTAACAATAAATCGAATGCAACGCGAATAGTCTTCACTCTGTCTTTACGCGCCTATGCCTGATTTTTGTCAATCTAAATTGCCAGAAAAGTGTTCCTTTGAGATCTGTACACTCGATCTTGCACTTAGCTCTATTCTTGTATCCTTGGTCTCAACACTCAGTCATGCTGATTCGTTCCCTCAGTCCCCCTTTAACGACACACGTGGTGCATAAGGAATGATGTCCCTTTGTTAGTGGCTAGGAACTGGAATTTTAGCAGCATGGCCCTCAGAGTGGATTTCGACACGCTTACACCAATAAGCTAATGCAGGTGAGGCATGGGTGAACATGAACCATGAGCCGACCTGTGGATGCAACGTGTTTGGATATAATTCTCAACCTAACAGGCCCTACTTAGGCATGGCTCAATTAAATGCGCTGAACAAAGAGTTTCGACCCCGCGTCGCTTACAATTAGATTTTAGAAAAATATAATCGTCTCACATGTGTTCCATTTAACAGTCATGACGTATGAAGCAATAAAATAGATACAACGTTAAATTAATGTTCATACAAAGAGGTAATTCAAACCGACAGAGCGCTTCACAAATTACAATTAAAATTACACGCAATAATTGAATTACATGAAGAATTCATATCGAGCGCAGCATTCTGGCTCTTAGTGAATTAAACAATATAAATTAAAGTACAGAAATGGAAAAATGGTTACAATAAATTTATATTCCGTAACGTATAGGTTTTCAGCTATTTCTCTGAACCATGCTCAAGTGTATATGGAAATCATATAATACATAGCACAAATACATACTTAAACAATACATAGGCAAATACTATTAAATAAAATGATACCTTTGAGAGAAGTCGAAGGGTACCTTGATTCTCTATGGCGCCGGCTGCCTCTCACGACCCGAGTAAGCTGATGGAATTAGCTAAAATGTGCTCGAAGTGAGGGAGCGGAAGCGTGTGGGTACATATATAGAAAGGTATATTGCGTATCACGTGACTGTTCGCAAAGCATGTGGTTGGTTCGAGAACTGGACAATGGTCCTAAAGTTACATAACATCTTGACCTGTTCTAGAAGCACCTAGAAAAAGGAAGCTTTGAACAAAGGGCCAAGGGTTTCAAATATTCGAATTTGAAGTAAACAAGGCAATGTGGGTCATCAGGTCGGACATTTTTATCAGACTTGTGACACCCCCTTGCTTTTGAGGCGTTTATCTTGCCAAAGATAAAATGCCTCCTACAAATTATGTATGATAAAATGTAGAAGTCCACAATGAAGAAAAATTTACACAAAAAAAATTTCAACATTCCTAGAAATAAAGTGTGCAACTATATTTCATATTTACAGGAAGGAATCCGTAGGGTTCAGTTAATTGATTAACCAACATTCTATCAGTACCGGCACTTGATGGCATCAAGCACGACTCATGTAATCTGCGCCAACATTCAAAGACCCTTTGATGTAATGAATATTTGCGTCATACTGTGTCAGAAACAAAGACCAACGCATTAAACGGCTGTTCGTAAAATGCGCCTGTCCGAGAAAGGCCAACGGCTGGTGATCGCACTCAATGACAAAGGTTTTTCCGTACAAATAGTTTTCGAACTTTTTTATGGCCCAAACTATTGCAAGACATTCCTTTTCACTGGTGGAATATTTCTGTTCAGTAGTTGTGAGTTTACGGCTTGCATATGCAACTGGGTGTTTGGTGTCATTGTGTTCTTGTAATAACACTGCTCCTAATCCTGTGTTGCTAGCATCAGTCCTTAACAAGAATGGTTTTGTCAGATCTGGCAGTTTAACAACTAAATCTGAAGTCAGTCTAGATTTCAGTGTGTCAAAAGCGTTTTGGCATGCATCAGTCCACACTACTTTTGTAGGCATATTCTTACGTGTCAAGTCAGTCAGAGGACATGCAATGGCACTAAAATCTGGTACGAATTTTCTGTAGTAATTAGCAAGACCAAGAAAACTTCTAACTTGTGTTTTTGTTAGCGGTTGTGAAGTGTCCTTAAGTTGTGCTATCTTAGCTTCACTTGGCGACATAGTTCCATGACTCAACTTGTGTCCCAAGAAGTCTAAGGAGAATTGTGCTATTTCACACTTCGTAGGGCGGGCAGTGAGGTTGGCTTGTTTTAATCTGGCTAGCACATCTCGTAAGAGTGTTAAGTGCTCCTCCCATGTCTGGGTGCCTAGAATTAAATCATCCATGAAGTTCTCAACTCCACGTCCGTACAGTGGTTCTAACAATGACCGCATCATTTTAGAAAAAATGCTTGGAGCGTTTGAAACTCCGAAAGGCATAACTTTCCATGTGTAGTTTCCTACTGGTGTAGTGAAAGCTAGTATGTGTCGATCAGTGTCCTTGACCTTGATTTGCCAAAAACCGCGTGACAAATCTATTTTGGTATAGTAATGAGCGTTAGCTAGCTTAGTGAAGATGAGATCCGGATCAGGAAGAGGTTCGGCACAAAACTCTGTCACTTGATTGAGTTTGCGGTAGTCTACGCAAAAACGGAACGAGTTATCACGTTTTTTAATCAACACGATGGGTGATCCGTAGGCACTGTCAGTCTTCTCTATGACCCCTAGATCTAGCATAGTCTTAATCTCACGTCTAACGTCATCTATCTTAGCGTGTGGCAACGGATACGGCTTCAAACGTATCGGTTTGTTGTCAGTCAGCTTCAGTGAAAATTCTATTAAGTCTGTCAACCCTGGTTTGTCTGTCAGAGTAGATGAGAACTCATTAAGCAATTCATTCACTTCTTTTTTCTGTCTTTCTGTCAAGGCTTCATTTACCCTAACGTCTTTGACAGTTTCGTCCGTCTGTAGAGGACAGTTTGGTAAAGTACCAGTGACGCAATCAGTCTCCCCCTCGTCTTCTGTAACTATCGTCGCTACGACAAAATCAGCTTGAGTGGTTTGATCCTCACGGCTTATGTACTTTTTGAGTAGGTTAACATGAAAGATTTTCTCTCTCTTTCCTGTCTGCACCTTATAGTTCAGTCCCCCTAGCTTGGCGGTAACTACAAAGGGCCCCTTCCATTTCATCTGAAGTTTGTTATGTGCTTCAGGAAGCAACAGTAACACTTTGTCATTAACTTCAAATTCTCTAGGTTTGGTGTGCTTATTGTAATATTCTGCCTGTCTAGACTGAGCTATCGTCAAGTTTTCCCGTGCTATCTTGCCTATAGTTTCAAGACGGTTTCTTAAGTCAGTGACGTATGTATAAGTTGTCTTAACTTCGTCATCTGTCTTTTCATCAGTCCAAAGTGCCTTCAAAATCATCATCGGTCCGCGTACAGTACGTCCGTAAAGTAGCTCAAATGGTGAAAATCCAGTGGAAGATTGTGGCACTTCCCTATATGCAAATAGTAGGGCAGGGATGTATCTATCCCAGTCTTTCGGTTTATCTGTGGCGAGCTTTTTAAGTGCTGTTTTTAATGTCCCATTGTATTTTTCAATCAGACCATTTGCCTGGGGGTGGTATGGTGTGCAAGTAAGATGTTTGATGGAAAGTAAGCGATTTACTTCCTTCATTACGTTGCCTATGAATTGACTCCCCTGATCTGTCAAAATTTCAGTAGGAATTCCAACACGACTCCAAAGACCGAAAAGGGCTTCGGCGACAGTTTCAGTATCAATATTTTTCAATGGTACTGCGTCGGCGAATCTTGTTGCGTAATCAATAGTGGTCAGCACGTATCGATTACCTCTCGTTGATGTGGGTATTATAGGCCCAATCAAATCCAATGCTACGCGCTTGTAGGGTTCACTGATCAGTTCAGGCTCTCCTAACGGTGCGGGTCTGATTGAATTTTTAGACTGTGTTCTCTGGCATGTGTCGCAACTTAACACGAATCTACGGATATCGGCAGTGATGTCCGGCCAATAAAACTCACTTGTAATACGACTAGTTGTTTTTTGTACACCCATGTGTGCACCAAAAAGACTCTCATGACCTAATCGTAATACGTCATTTCGTTTGGTTTGTGGAACGACTAATTGTTTCCGAAATTCGTCTCCCACTTTCGAATAGCGGTACAATAAACCCTTTTTCAGAATAATGCACGCTTTCTTATTCGAATCGTCAGTGTCGACGTCACTAACAAGTACAGCTTGTCTGCGTAACTTGTCTAGTGTTTCGTCCTCAGCTTGTAATATTTTAATCTCGCTAACTGTTGCTTTATCTACGGCTGGTGCGGCAGACATCGGTGCAGTTACAGATTTGTCTTTACTACTCGCTGCTCTGGTTACAGCGTTAACCAGTGGTGGTTCAGTTGAAGTTTGTTTTTTGCACGGCAAAACATACTTGCAACCAAGGATCACGTCATGCGGTGAGTTTTCCATAACTGCCGCTTTGACTGTTCCTTCTACAAAGTCTGAAACAATCGAGACTTCAGCTACTGGTAAAATGTCTTGTTCGCCGTTTGCAAAGGTGACAGAGATTGTCTCCCCTGTGTAGTCGGTACGGTTAACTAATGATGCATTTACAATAGCGTCTAGCTCACACCCTGTATCAAGCAAAGCGATTGTATCGTGACCGTTTGCCTGTACTGGTGTTCGATTCGACTTTTCTGTTTTAGGTGTATGACTTTCTACTGCGTAAACTTTAGCTGTTTTCTTTTCAGGACAAGTTCGTGAAAAATGGCCACTATCACCACAAGTGTAACATGCAAGATTCTTTTTATCTTTCTGTTTGTCGGACTTGTTTTTAGTGTCGGGTTTAGATGTTTTATCATCACGCTCACTATGTGCCTTCCCGTCATTTTTCTTATCCTTTCGAGTCTGCGGTTCGTTCGGTCGAGACTTGTTGTTCGCGTGTGCGTTCGAGAATTGAGAATGTGCGTCATCAAAGCGATCGGCGGCGTTGCCTATCTCCTCTAGCGTAGATTTTTCCCTTATTGCTAAGTGAATCAGTAGATCTGATTTGTACGACCCGAGAATGTGGTCTTTTATCATTTCATCCCTAAGACCTGCGTACGTCTGTGGAGTTTCGGCTAGATCTATCCATCTTTGGAACAAGTCAGCTACGCGCCGTATGTACTGTGCGTGCGTCTCTGAACTGGCTTTAGTGGCCTGTTTAAACTTACGTCGGTATGTATCTGCTGTGAGTTTGTAACGTTTCAATAATGCGGCCTTGACTGTGTCGTAATTATCTGACTCAGAATCGCTAAGCTTATTGAACTCGTTTTTCGCACTGCCCTGCAATAACCCCGATAAATTTATCGCCCAATGTTCCGCTGGAATGTTTGTTGCTCTGGCTAACTTTTCAAACGTTTTTAAATACGCGTCTATTTGATCTTTGTTCTCATCAAATGGGACCATATTTATCTTTGGAATGATATTTTCAATTCTACTGTGATTATTTCCATCGCTAGAACGCGAATCACCACTGCTTCTGCGGTCACGGTTTGGATTGGTAACTTCTAGTTTCTTTACTTCCCATTCTAACCGTTTTATTTCCGCGTCTGCGGCGATGCGTTTGGCTTCCGTGTCTGCATTGGCTGCTATGCGTTTAGCCTCAGTTTCAGCTTCTAACCTTTTAGCTTCGGCTAGTCTATCAGCTTCTAACTTCTTAGCTTCGCGGGCAGCTAACCGTTCTTCCCTTTCTATCTCTTGTCTCTCTTTTTCCGCTTTTTCCGCTTTCTCTAGCTCAGTTTTAATGTAGCTAGTCAGTTCGTCACCCTGGTATCCTATCATGATACCGGCTTCTTTCAGGTCTTCGATAACCTGTTTGCGATCCATTTTACTGTCTTAGCGCGCTGGCTACAATAAGAATGTATCTCGTGAATTGTGTGTTTTAACCGTCGGCGATAACTACGCTTATCCCGAAAATAACTTTTAGGCTACAACCTTACAAAAATTATTTAATTTACTCAGAACACCTTCCGAAATAAATTACGCGTTAACTCTTTACACGTTTCACCTGCTTGTCACAGTGTCCGCTGTTCCAAGACTTCCGTAATGTCACGGCTCCTACCATACAACATTACACATTATATCTAGCACCCTAAATATAATAGTCCGAAGTCTGTTACTACCGATAACTCTCCTAGCTGGCGGTATAACCTTCGACTCCTCACAATGAAGTACTCAGTAACACAATACTAAATAAATCATTCAATAGCTAACATGACATATTTAACTACGCTTAAATATATCAACATTAACTAACATGCACGCTACTCTGCAAAAGAATACATGCACATGTCACAACAAAAGCAAAGAAAATCAGTGATACAAAAATCAAAAGAACAATTGGCAATTCTGTTCGTTCGTTCGTTTCTAGGTTATGATGCGCCCTATGTATAAAAATGTTACAATTTACAATTTAATACATATCAATCCCGGACGAGCCCCCACTTGTTACGTTTCCAGTATTTATTTAAAGACCCTGCTTAGAATAATTAAAAGACTTTAAATATAATTAATTCTTCCTCTCATATTCTACGCAGACTGGTTGCTCAATTTATTATCTGACTAATTAAAAGTGCGTCTTGTAGTTCAGACGACAAATTTACAGACTAATAAACTGCGAACTTTTAGCTAGATTTGAAAACAGTTAAGTCCCTCTAAATTAATATGCACTCGTCATCAATCTTTCTGCTCATCCGCCCCCATTCAAATCTAAGAATTAATCTAATTGGTCTATTGTGCATAGAAATCAACTACTAAGAGGTATTAACAAAGAAAATAAGATTTAATAAAGTTTAACAAATTAACAATAAATCGAATGCAACGCGAATAGTCTTCACTCTGTCTTTACGCGCCTATGCCTGATTTTTGTCAATCTAAATTGCCAGAAAAGTGTTCCTTTGAGATCTGTACACTCGATCTTGCACTTAGCTCTATTCTTGTATCCTTGGTCTCAACACTCAGTCATGCTGATTCGTTCCCTCAGTCCCCCTTTAACGACACACGTGGTGCATAAGGAATGATGTCCCTTTGTTAGTGGCTAGGAACTGGAATTTTAGCAGCATGGCCCTCAGAGTGGATTTCGACACGCTTACACCAATAAGCTAATGCAGGTGAGGCATGGGTGAACATGAACCATGAGCCGACCTGTGGATGCAACGTGTTTGGATATAATTCTCAACCTAACAGGCCCTACTTAGGCATGGCTCAATTAAATGCGCTGAACAAAGAGTTTCGACCCCGCGTCGCTTACAATTAGATTTTAGAAAAATATAATCGTCTCACATGTGTTCCATTTAACAGTCATGACGTATGAAGCAATAAAATAGATACAACGTTAAATTAATGTTCATACAAAGAGGTAATTCAAACCGACAGAGCGCTTCACAAATTACAATTAAAATTACACGCAATAATTGAATTACATGAAGAATTCATATCGAGCGCAGCATTCTGGCTCTTAGTGAATTAAACAATATAAATTAAAGTACAGAAATGGAAAAATGGTTACAATAAATTTATATTCCGTAACGTATAGGTTTTCAGCTATTTCTCTGAACCATGCTCAAGTGTATATGGAAATCATATAATACATAGCACAAATACATACTTAAACAATACATAGGCAAATACTATTAAATAAAATGATACCTTTGAGAGAAGTCGAAGGGTACCTTGATTCTCTATGGCGCCGGCTGCCTCTCACGACCCGAGTAAGCTGATGGAATTAGCTAAAATGTGCTCGAAGTGAGGGAGCGGAAGCGTGTGGGTACATATATAGAAAGGTATATTGCGTATCACGTGACTGTTCGCAAAGCATGTGGTTGGTTCGAGAACTGGACAATGGTCCTAAAGTTACATAACATCTTGACCTGTTCTAGAAGCACCTAGAAAAAGGAAGCTTTGAACAAAGGGCCAAGGGTTTCAAATATTCGAATTTGAAGTAAACAAGGCAATGTGGGTCATCAGGTCGGACATTTTTATCAGACTTGTGACACTAACTGTGCTTTGTTCACTTTTTGCTGCCACAAATCCTCGCTGCACTGAATGATTATGTTCACTAAAATTCCGATTTTAATTTTGATTTCCTCGGAAACCACTGTGTGTGTGTGTGTGTGTGTGTGTGTGTGTGTGTGTGTGTGTGTGTGTGTGTGTGTGTGTGTGCGTGTGTGTGTGTGTGTGTGTGTGTGTGTGTGCTCGCGCTTATTCACTGTGCCATTGTGTTTTGTCCTCTGCTTACTATGTTTGTGTGCTTTGTTTACTGTTCATTATGTCAGTGTGTTTTGTACTCTGCTCACTATGTTTATGTGCTTTGCTTACTGTTCATTATGTCAGTGTGTTTTGTCCACTGCTCACTATGTTTGTGTGCTTTGTTTACTGTTCATTATGTCAATGTGTTTTGTTCACTGCTCATTCTTTTTGTACGTTTTGTTCACTGTTCACCATGACTGTGGTTTGTTTACTGCTTGTTGCTGTTTGGGTGTTTATTCACTTCTCACTGTATTAGTGAGTTGTGTTCACTGTTTTACACTCCTATTAAGTTTACCGTGGCTCCAGTATTACTTTGTTTCCTCTTTGCCATCAAGCTGTTTAGTGTTTTCTTATTACTGTTTTTTTATTGCTCAAGACACACGCACACACACATAGATAGATAGATAGATAGATAGATAGATAGATAGATAGATAGATAGATAGATAGATAGATAGATAGATAGATAGATAGATAGATAGATAGATAGATAGATAGATAGATAGATAGAGTTTTAGGACGATCTTGCCAAAATATTTGATGAAACTGTATCTAAGATTTAGTGCCACTGTAATTGAATTATTGATTAAATTTTACTGATATCTTCGAAAACCAAGGCAATTGACTTCACTGATGAATTTTTTAACGACGGTTCTAGAGCATGATAATTGACTTCACTGATGAATTTGTTAGCGACGTTCTAGAGATATGATTATTGACTTCATTGATGAATTTGTTAACAACGGTTCTAGAGATATGATTATTGACTTCATTGATGAATTTGCTAGCGACGGCTCTATAGCTATGATGAATTTGTTAGCAACCGTTCTAGAGATATGATTATTGACTTCATTGATGAATTTGCTAGCGACGGCTCTATAGCTATGACGAATTTGTTAGCGATTGTTCTTAGAGCTATGGTAACTGACTTCACTGGAGAAAGTTTTAGCAATGGTCTTGTGAAGTTATAGCAACACTGAGAAAATATAAAATAAAATCGATGCAAGATTCCGTAAATTCAACTCAGACCTAATGGTAAACAAATTAACAAACACATGTTTGTAATTCAGCAAAGACCCACTTGCAAACAAATTCATGTACGTTTTTACAAACAATCATTTATAAATTCAACATAAACCCACTAGCAAATGGATTAACGTGTCATTTATAACAATCATAAACAAATTCAACATAGATCCACTGGCAAACATTAACGTATGTTTTTGCAAACAGTAATATTTAATTTCAACATGGACCCACGAGCAAACAAATTAATGTTATTTTATAAACAATCATATATAAATTCAGCATGGACCCACTAGGAAATTTAAGAGCGTTATATGCGCATATAATATATCAACCATCAACTTATTCGTGAATAAATCAATGTGTGCCCTTCCCAAAAGTCGTATGTCTATCGAAAATGAGAAGAAAGATTGTTTATTGTGAGTGGCGTGATCATCCTTGTCAACATGGCGACCAATACCATTGATCATTTGTCTGATAGCTAATAAATTTAAATATCAAATACTTCAGCTAAAAATAATAGAATCAGTCTTTGGTGAATAAAGAGTTCTTACCTGAAGCAGAAGTTCCAAGCAAAACAGAAAAGCACACGTAGGTAAGCATTGTGACGTAAGTATTACAACATCGTCCGCCTCTTGTGACGTGACTAAAGTAACATCTTCAGCCTCTTGTGACGTAACTATTAAAACATTGTTCACTTCTCGTGATGTAACTATTAAAACATTGTCAACCTCTTCTGACGTAGTTAATGAAACATCGTCAACCTCCTCTGACGAACCATTACTGTCCACCTATCGTGATGTAACTATTGAACACACCGTCCCTCTTGTGACGTAACTATTGAACACACCGTCCCTCTTGTGACGTAACTATTGAACACACCGTCCCTCTTGTGACGTAACTATTGAACACACCGTCCCTCTTGTGACGTAACTATTGAACACACCGTCCCTCTTGTGACGTAACTATTGAACACACCGTCCCTCTTGTGACGTAACTATTGAACACACCGTCCCTCTTGTGACGTAACTATTGAACACACCGTCCCTCTTGTGACGTAACTATTGAAATATTGGTCTATCTTTTGGTGATACCAAGTTTTGTCCTGTTGTGTTGTCCATAAATCTCTTGGATACTTCCAGGTGCGATCTAACTTCACTTCAACGTCATTCTTCATGTGGACGGCACTGACAGACAATAGCTAGGGCTACTTTGCTCAAAATTAAAATGGCATCAAAATGGGAACCTTTAGTAGAGAACAACGAAAATAAATTATGAAAGCAATATATTGCCACTTGTGTCAATCTTTTTTATGAATTCTTATACAAGGTAAACTTACTAACAGATTGTAACTGTTGAATTCTTATACAAGGTAAACTTACTAACAGATTGTAACTGTTGAATTATTATATAAGGTAAACTTACTAACAGATTGTAACTGTTGAATTATTATATACGGTAAACTTACTGTTAGATTGTAATTGCTTGGATGTAGCTATGTAACTAATTTGGTGAACGAGATATCGCGAATGGATGACGTCACCTCTTTATATCATATTTTTACGTCACCTTGTGGCTGTATTCCTTCGACAAAATATGTCGTCAAAGAAGTGTTTGTTAAACCAAACTTTATCGTTCACGGGATGCAAAACTCATTTTGTCGGAGAGCGTGTTGCCGTGCAGCAGACGACAGTCAGATACTGCGCTGTGCAGAGCAGCATCGGACCGCGCGCAGTGTCTGCCCGTTCCATCATGAACCTCTCGTGCGCTCCATTAGATGGCGCGTGCAGGGCCCCGACAGCGCGTGCATAAATGAGCCAATGTAAAGCGATTTCAGTTAGGCTGATCAATGAAGTGTCATTCCCTGCTTACCGATTTCTTCGAAATCCTAACAAACTTTGTGAATAGACAATCACAACTATTCCTCAACATCCATGAACTTTGAACTAGTCTGTGAGTGAACAATCACTGTATATAATAGGAGTGCATTTAACGGTTGCTCAACAAGTGAACTATTATTGTCCCCATTTTCTCTTTTCCTTTTAAATTAGGTCATTTGGAGCGTTTCGAGATTATTGAATTATCGTCGATTTTATTTGACTTAAAAGTCGTGAGTTTTGAAAAGGTCACTTGGTAATCTACCATGCCTTTCGAAAAGGTCACTTGGTAATCTACCATGACTTTTGAAAAGGTCACTAGTAAACTGTCATGAGTTTTGAAAAGATCACTTAGTAATCTAGCATGAATTTTGAAAAGGTCACTAGTAAACTGTCATGACTTTCGAAAAGGTCACTTGGTAATCTACCATGACTTTTGAAAAGGTCACTAGTAAACTGTCATGAGTTTTGAAAAGGTCACTTAGTAATCTGTCACGAGTTTTGAAATGATCACTTAGTAATCTGTCACGAGTTTTGAAATGATCACTTAGTAATCTGTCACGAGTTTTGAAATGATCACTTAGTAATCTGTCACGAGTTTTGAAATGATCACTTAGTAATCTGTCACGAGTTTTGAAATGATCACTTAGTAAACTGTGACGAGTTTTGAAATGATCACTTACTAATTTGTTATGAATTTTGAAATGATCACTTAATAAACAGTCACTGTGCCAAATTTCAGTTCTTGCCATGTCTAAGCTAACCTGAATAATGACTAGGTCTCTGATTTTGACATTTTGAAATACAATCTGAAACTAAACCAAATCAGATTAACAGTATGTGTGTAGAGGGAATTATTTTATACAATTTGCTTTTGTTCTCTCTCCAGAAAATATTTCATGGACACGATTTTAATGTAGAAGTACGTTCGCAAATTTCTGATTTCCAGAGAGAGAGTTGGAATTCCAGTTATACTGATTGTCATTTAAGGTGGCACATTAATCCAGTCATCAAGCTCAGGTCCTTCACTGTGGACTAACACTTAAAGTAATATGTTTATGCCAGTCGTCAGTTGTCTTCCAGTACTGCTATTTGTCAGTTAAACTGTTAAGGTTCTGTCAGTTCAAATCCAATACTGACTGTCGGTTGAATTTTAATACTACACTCTCTCAGTTAAATTCCAGTATTCACTGTCAGTTAAAGGCGTGCTCAAGTTAGTCGCCATCTCTGATAATTAATTAATAATTTTTTGGCTTTGTTTTTTTTTATAGAGAGAGAGAGCATAATGATCTCGTTACTGTACAAATCTATGAATATTTATTCTGGGTCATTATCTAGCTGCTCGTCATTTATATGTGTTCATAACTACATGTGTGTGTGTGTGTGTGTGTGTGTGTGTGTGTATGTGTGTGTGTGTGTGTGTGTGTGTGTGTGTGTGTGTGTGTGTGATTATATAAATCAGTTACATACGTGTTCAAACTATAAACTTATGAAGGTCAGTTAATTGTGTTCACAACTATGAATTTATGAAGACTAGTTATATGTGTTTACAACTATGAAGGCCAGTTATATGTGTTCACATCTATTAACGTATGAAGGCCAGTTATATGTGTTCACATCTATTAACTTATGAGGGCCAGTTATATGTATTTGTAAATGTGAGCTTACTACTGTATGTGTAACTTATTTCTAGCAGTTATATGTGTTCACAAAGTAAATGTTAGTTATATGTTCACAATGTTAGTTTACAATTGCTGGCTATGTGTATGTTGAAGTGTGAACTTACTATTGTCAGTTTTATGTGTGTTCACAAGTGTGAGCTTACCTTAACCATTATATGTTTCAATAATTATTGTGTTCGTATTATTTGTAACGGCAATATAATTACACTGCTAGTATTTATTTGTAACGGCAATATAATTACTCTGTATGTATTTATGAATGCAATAATTATTGTGAAGGCAGTGTATTACAGTATTAGTATTTATTCCTGTTTATTTTAGATTATTTTGTTAGTATTTATTCCTGTTTATTTTAGATTATTTTATTTTGTTAGTATTTATTCCTGTTTATTTTAGATAATTTTGTTAGGATTTATTCCTATAGGTAGGGTATTATAGAGTTATAATTTATTTTTATGGGTAGTACATTATTATTATGGTGTTAATATTAATTTTGTTAAGTAATGTATTACAAAGTTTGTATTTATTTTATGTAAAGGCAAATAGGTTATTCTGTTACAAATTATTTGTAAAGTTAATGTATTATTATATTTGTATTTATTTGTTCGGATAATAGGTTTGTAGTATTATTTATTGTGAAGCACCGTATTACTGTGTTGGTGTACATTGTAAAGTAGTATATTATTTGTTAGTATTGTTTGACATAGGCAGAATTGTATTATTAATTTAACATTGTATTACTGTGTTATTATTTATTGTAAAACAGTATTTTTTCTGTTAGTATTAACTGATACAGGCTGAAGGTCATACTGGTATTTCTTCTTTATAAAAGCACTAGTTATTGTTCTAGAATTATTTATTGAGTGTTTGTGAGTGTTTCTTTTAGTGTTGTAACCTTCAGTGCTGATGTACTTTCTTTGTTGCTGATTAATAAATAACTTTGTTTAAAGTATTGCGTACAGATAGAAGATAGATAGATAGATAGATAGATAGATAGATAGATAGATAGATAGATAGATAGATAGATAGATAGATAGATAGATAGATAGATAAATAGATAGATAGATAGATGGGTGGATGAGTGGGTGGATGGGTGGATGGGTAGGTATGTAGATAGATAGATAGATAGATAGATAGATAGATAGATAGATAGATAGATAGATAGATAGATAGATAGATAGATAGATAGATAGATAGATAGATAGACAGATAGATAGATAGATATTATATAGCCAGTCCTTATGTCCAAATGTCATAGATTTATTATCTCACAACAACAAAAGTGAAGATATATTATGTGAACTACTTAATAAGATTCAATTAATCACTTCAGAAAATAAATTACGATATGGCTTAATGAAATCAGGTTTAATTCACTTTAGTCAGGAAATTAAATTACAACTTTACTAATTCCACACCTTTTATAAATACGTTTATCTGCATTATTTTTCAATTGTCCAAGTATATGGATTTTGTTTTATGCCTTTAAAGACAACTGGTTTCACATCTTGTCGATTCATTGTGCTTGTTATGAAATAACCTCTCCAACCGACACTCGGGATCTCTACTTGTCACTCCTTCAAACTCTAATTACCATGATATTACACTTTCCAATAGGCACTTAATAAGATTTTCCATTAGGTGCTCAGGCTTTCAATAATGCACTTTATAAGGCTTTCCATTAGGTGCTCAGGCTTTCAATTAGGCGCTTAATAAGGTTTTCCATTAGGTGCTCAGGCTTTCAATTAAGCGCTTAATAAGATTTTTCAATGGATGCTCAGGCTTTCAATTAAGCACTTAATAAGGCTTTCAGTAGAAACACCACCAGGTCTTCATTAGGCACACAGGTTCTTTTAAGGTACTCCATCAGCTTTTCGTTAGGTACTCAGACACTCCAATATTCATTTCATCAGGACTCCATTAAGCACTCAATTAGACTCTATCATGCAGTATGTCATGTCTCCATTATATACTCCATAAGGCATTTCATTATACTATCTTTCAAACACTTAATCATGCTCTCCGTTAGACTATCTTTTAAACACTTAATCATGCTCTCCGTTAGACTATCTTTTAAACACTTAATCATGCTCTCCGTTAGATTATCTTTTAAACACTTAATCATGCTCTCCGTTAGACTATCTTTTAAACACTTAATCATGCTCTCCGTTAGATTATCTTTTAAACACTTAATCATGCCCTCTCAGACGTTTTGCTGGAAAACATGATGTTAATTCTCGACCACCGCCCGTAACCTCAGGTTAATCCCCAAAACACACCTCAGCTGGCAACACTTGTTAGGAAGATTAATGACAGACAATGTAGAATAAAAGAGTGATAGTTCTAGAAGACAGCTCGAGCCCCCTAATAAATACAGCCAGGATAGTAAGTAAAAACAGGTGACAGACCACAACATATAACAAGCAAGTGAGTCACGCTAACACGAGTGGTTTATGTGTCAACAATAAATATATTCAACGAGAAATAACATAAGACAACATGGTTACATATAGCAAATAGTTCAACGTTACAATTAGAGTTTATAAATGTTTATAGTGTTTCTTCATGACCATGTCATAAGAGAATGTTCGTTTTGAATCCTATGGCACTGTAGTACTTATTGGGTTCATTCATATGACTGAACTATAAATGAGTTATAAGAGAACACTGAATATTTCTGAGTGAACTATAAATGAGTTTATAAGAGAACACTGAATATTTCTGAGTGAACTAGAAATGAGTTTATAAGAGAACACTGAATATTTCTGAGTGAACTATAAATGAGTTTATAAGAGAACACTGAATATTTCTGAGTGAACTAGAAATGAGTTTATAAGAGAACACTGAATATTTCTGAGTGAACTCTAAAAGTACTATGATTAAAGTTCGAGTGAATTCAATTGTATCTTGACTGAAGTTGTGTGGTTGTGACTCTTTAATACATAACTTTAGGTCTGCCCGATGTGTCGTCTGGATCCCAGTGAATCATTAGCAAACGCTCATATGGTCTGTGGAACTGGTCCTTGGCATGTGGGTCATTCTGCTCTAGTGTTGCTTCATGGTGCAATACTCATCAAAGTCAACACCCTGGGTATAGTGGTTCTGTTCTGGTATTGATTCATGGCTCAATGCTCAATGATCAACATCTCAGATGAGATCTCTGATAAAATCTCAGATAAAGTGCCTATTTGCCAATAAAATACACATGGACTAAGAATTCGTCCTAATGTGTTCTCCGACAGAAAACTCTTACTTATATGGTCATCATACATTTAAATATTATAAGCGAAATATAACAATAAAAAGTAGAGTTAATGTCAAAAGATAACATGAATATAGTATTAGTTAAGCAAGCAAAACCACATCCTCTGGCAGTAATATATACAGAGGGTGATTTCCTGCTGTGTTGGTAGCCAGCAATAAGGTTAGTAGTATTATTATACTTTGTTAACATTGGAAGCCAAAATACATGCTTCATTCAACTGATGATTTTACAGGTGATTTTCTGATACATTCGTTCATGTGGCTGAGCTGCACTTATATTGGTTAGTTTAGTGAGTTCCCTGGAACATTCAGGTATGTTTCCAGCCCGATGGATAAGGGCCAGCCTTTCTAGAAGGTAGGTTTACGTGTAGATCTCAGCTATGATGAAATGTAAAAAGTACACCTATTAGTAAATCTGAACTATAATTCAATTCAAACAGTAAATAATAACCATCACATGTGTCAGGGGAACAATATTAAAATAGGAAAGACGCGTGCATAACCTTTTAAACTCAGATTCTGTCACCTTATGCCTTTCTGTGAACTAAATAACTTTTAAAATATCATAAGCAAATAGCGAAAGCCTTTATTAAGTGCCCCAAAGTTCACAAGTGATCTCACGGCCCGTAACTCTTGGTATCAATGCCCATTTAGCAAGTGTGCACCAGTTATTTCCTGCCTATTAACTCAGTCAAATTTGTCACGCGTAGCTGAGCATTGTTTGTCCTGCATAATTCGTGACACTAATTTTCTTCAGGATGGCTGTTCGCACAGGATACTGGTCAAAAGCACGTGTGCTGGTTTATAATGCATTTAAAGAAAAAACTGCAAAGAAAAGGAAATGCTGCAGATTTTTTAATGAAAATCGTACAAGATTTCATCTCTGTTCAAGGTCAAATCTGTAATACGGTGCTGCAACTTTATCGATTCCATTATCATTAAAATTGATTGAGGTATGAAAGCACTTGATTCAGGAACTGTTTTTGCTTCATTCGATGTGGTTATGAGGGTACTTAATATAAAAACTCGTTTGATTTGTTTTCAATACGATGGGGTTATAAGGCACATAATACAGAGAGGTTTTAACTTGTTTTCATTGTGGTGTGATTATGACGATATTTGATACAGAAACTCTCTTTGTTTTCATTATGGTGTTAATGGATTTGATAGGATGTGTTTTACTTGTTTACATTTCGGTGATAGTGGATTTTGCTTTAAATTGTTGCTGCTTATTTTATTGTGTTATAAATGGACTTGATAGAGATTGTTTTTATTTGTTTTCTTCCGACTTAGTAATTATATTTTCCAAATGCTATCGGATATTTCAAAAATATTTACCATGCACGCCGTTTTGCCCAGACACCTATTTCCGTCATGACCATTGCTGTTACTATTGTGATTGATACGGTTTATCTTTCCTTAGTGAAAACGTCATCTGGTTAGTCTTTGCTTAGTGAAAGCGTCATTTAGTTATACTTTGCTAAGTGAAAGCGTCATTTAGTTAGTCTTTGCTTAATAAAAAACAACATTTAGTTATCTTTGCTTAGTTAAAAGCATCATTTAGTTATCTTTGCTTAGTGAAAACATCATTTATTTGTCAAGTTAGTTAACCTTTGCTTACTGAAAACATATATATTTCAACTTAGTTCATTTTTTGCTTATTCAAAACATTTATATCTTAATTTAGTTTATCTTTGCTTAGTGAAAACATCATTTATTTGTCAAGTTAGTTAGCCTTTGCTTACTGAAAACATATATATTTCAACTTAGTTCATTTTTTTGCTTATTCAAAACATTTATATCTTAATTTAGATTATCTTTGCTTAGTGAAAACGTCATTTGTTTGTCAATTTAGTCAGCCTTTGTTTAGTGAAAACAATTTTCATATAACTACATATCTGGCACATTGTGATTAAAAAGACATTTTTAGCACATTTTAGAAAGAAATATTTCTGCCATAATTAGAAAAGGACCTGTATTGCCCTCTTGGTTAAAGTATATTTCTTGTGTATTTTAGCAGCAAGAAAATTTCCTCGAGTTGGTAAAAGACAAATCTTGTTTAGTTCCGTTAAAATGCCTGGGGGTCTCTTCTTTATAAAGAGACATTTTTAAACTATGTAACTATGCGAAAATGTATAAGACCTCAACCTTATAATTAATATTTTGGTAAAATGATAGCTCTGGCACATTTTTATTAAAAGACATGTCGTGCACATTGTGATAAAAAAAACATCTTACACATCCTGGTAAAGTGATGACACGTGTTCATTTTTGGTTTAGGCATTTCCGTTTTTGTCAAGATATATACATATCATAAGTATGTTGGCAATGGTAAAAAAAAACACTTTTTCACAAGATGTCTTGCATAATTGGGTAAATATATGGTGTACATTTTAGTACACAGACACATATTGCATAAGAAAAGGGAAAGAGAATAGCGTGCGGTGTAGCAGGAGGGTTGTCGAGTGGAGTAAGACCTGTCAACTTGTCTGCAGGCAAACAATCCGTTTCCCCGGAAACCAGAGGACTCGCAGCAAATGAGGGAAACGAACCTTGCCAAATAGAGCCCCGGGGCGCGTATCAAGTCTTGATGAGAGCAGGGCGAGAGTGCCGGATCGCTTTTTTTTTGTGAGCAGCGTTTGTAAGATTTGCAAAAAGGAAAGACTTGCCTTTGTCCGAGACAGGAGTCTATTATGGTGTACCACAGTACATTGATTTTTCGCTATGATTCACACACTGCACAACACAAGTAGCACGCACTTTTTTAGCAAGCGACACTTCTTGCTGTCGTTGTTGTCGTTGGAAAGAGGCGGGAGGGGAAAGCAGTTAAATCATTTGGTAATGATATAATTCTCCACAGCATTTCAACAACCGAAAATATCTGCTTTACACTGTGGAAGCTGTTCGGAGTCAACGTTTGTCCGCTATAAACGCTAATTCAACAGAATCTACACTGTGCGTAGAATGGTTAATCCAGAATGTTTTTGTAAAACGTCTTTAAGTTCATGAAAATTTAGAAATTCTCATCAATAATCAATATTCTCATCGTTGCAAACGCCGTTAGAGGGCACGATATTCCAAATATACATTCCAATTTTTTTTGTGTTTACAGGGTATGATTTTCCAAAGTAAATTTTCTTAGTGATTACATGGCATGACATTCCAAATTAACCTTTTTTGTGATTATAGATCATGACATACAAAAGTAACATTTCTTCTTACAGAGCATATTCCAAAGTAACATTTCAATCCGATTACATGGCATGACATTCTAAACTAACTTTACTTTCTGATTAGAGGGAATGACATTTCAGAGTAACCTTTCTTTGCGATTACAGTGCTTGGCATTCCAGACTAACTTTTCTGATTACAGAACAAGACATGCCAAGGTAATTTTTTCTTTGTGATTACAGAGCTTGACATTCCTACGTAAACTCTTCTTCTGGTTACAGAGCATGAAATTTCAAATTAACTTTTCGTTCTTATTACAGAGCTTGATATTCCAAATTAATCTTTATTTGTGATTACAAAGAATGACATTCCAAACTATCCTTTATTTGAGATTATACCTAGTATGATATTCAAAATTAAAATTCCTTTGTGATTACAGGGCAAAACATTTCAAAGTAACCTTTCTTTGTGATTACAGAGCATCACCTCTGACGACATAACATGACATTCAAAGTAACATTACTTTCTGATTCCAGAGTATGACAATCCAAAGTAAAATTTGTTTACATACCAAAACATTGTAAAATAACCTGACGTGCCAAAGTAACATTTCTTTTTGTTTACATACCAAAACATTGTAAAATAACCTGACATTCCAAAATAACATTTCTTTTTGTTTACATAACAAAACATTGTAAAATAACCTGACATTCCAAAGTAACCTTTCTTTGTAATTACAGGGTATGTCATTCCAAAGTAACTATTCTTTCTGAATACAATGCATGACATTCCAAAGTAACCCTTCTTTGTGATTACTGATAATGACATTAAAAAGTAACCCTTCTTTCTGATTATAGAGCATGATATTCCAAAAAGAGACTTTCGTTATGACTAAAGAGATTGACATTCCGAAAGACCCTTTTCGTGATTACAGAGTTTGATCATCCAAATAAAAAACTGTCTTTACTCCAAATTCAAGTGATCAAACAATGGAATTCTCTAAAGCAGTTACATGTTTGATCCGAGCCCATTGGGTGATCTTGTTCTCGTAAATCTTAACCATTGGATAATAAAACTACTCACCCAGTTGAACTAGTTTGCATTACATCAGCAATTTCTAGCATATTCTCAGCTCGGGTTGTTTACTTCCAACTCTTACAATTACAAAAACACCATCATACGGAGTGCCCAAGGTCGGGTTATTCTGACAGTTTAACAATTTATATAGCAATTAAGTATTAAAATAGGAATATGCAATTTACTTTGCCATATATAATATATATTTATTATGCTGCCTGTTAGAAAACGATATTATAATTTGCATGTTTCATAAAAGAAGTTAATATTAACGATTATTACTTTATCATCTTCTACATCTTCATTGTTTTCATCAGTATCATTCTCTTTGCTATATTTCTAATGAACTGATATCAGATTTATTTATGCATATTTTTTAAGATGAAGTACTTAGAAGGGATAAAATGAAAAGTATTGTTTCCCACGCACTTGCAGAACATTTCTTTTATTATAAAACAAGCAATGATAATTTCTGTGCAATAAATTTCTGGGAGCTTCTATTGCTGCAGTAAGTTTTTGTGTATCAAAAACTCCATCATGTGACAATGGCAAATTTGCTAGGAAACTGACATGTGCAGACATCATTGTTCAACTGGGTTTCTCGATTTCTTATTGCAACTCAGGGGGTGCTACTCTGAATCCATCATTGTTCAACTGGGTTAACTCACAATCTCCCACATTCTTATGTCAGTTTGGCGTTTCTGAATATGTTTAGTGCACAGTTCATTCAAGGTTGGAATCTCCCCCTGAATTCGTTTTTAGCCAAGTTCAATTATAAGTCACCTTACCAAGGATTCGATGGTTTTCCGATGCCAAAATTAAAATTATTGACATATCTGAAATGGAAACTTGGCGAATGGTAGCGATTTAACAGTCACTAAAAGTGTTTTATAAAGAAATATTTTCATTGTCATTACATGAGAAAGCTGATTGGCATTCAATGAAATATTAAAATAAAGGCACATGCATGCAATTAATCCCTTCAAATGATAGTTTTTCCTAGTTAAATAATACACTTACCTAACCTCATTTTCATTTAATATGGGTAAAGATCAATTTTAATTTGTAAATATGAACAGCAAATGATATTTCTGTTAAATATTAGTGAGGAACATAAGCATTGTACATTGCAATCTTCAACGATAAATCAGATGTTGACGGAGTTGCGTCTCCTAATGAAATGTATTAGGCCATTGATGCATAATACTGTTGAAGTAATGCGGCTTCGGAAGATCTAAACACTCGGAACTTAGAACTAAACACTCGGAACTTAGAACCAAACACTCGGAACTTAGAACCAAACACCCGGAACTTAGAACCAAACACTCGGAAATTAAAACCAAACACTCGATACTAAGGACCAAACACTCGGAAATTAGATCCGAACACTCGATACTAAGGACCAATCACTCGGAGCCAAACCCATTCGTAAGTCGGTAAGTTAATTATACTTTTTTCTTAAGCTGTTTAAAACATCACATATTTAGAACAATCAACAAATACATGAAATATAAATAATGCCTACAAAGCGTGCAGTATAAGCAATGGACGTGTATAGTTTAAGCAAGGGATATAATACGTTCTAAATAATTTAGTAAACAGACGTTGTGTCCCTTCTGTGTCGTGAGTGTGAAAGTCCGAGAAAGTTATTGCCAATAGTAATAAAGATTAATTTTTAAAAAAATAATCCCGACTGGCCAATCAGTGATGATATATTTTAAAATTATAAACAAAAAAGGTATTCGCATTATCGCTTGTTAAACTAAAGCTTTTGTTCTTTTCGTTAATTTAACAGACTACAACCTCCAAGCAAATATAATATTTACAATTATTAGTATATATAGGCGAACGTTCATTGGGGTGCATTCCAATAAAATATTTTTAAGTGCTTTAAGTAACAAAATATTTAAAATTTTAAAGTTATTAATAATATACAGCTTCACTTTTTAACGGATGTGGCGTTGGTATTTGCCTGCCTTAATAGATGTACGAGTAATGAGAAGTCGATAAATGTGGGTCCACTGTTTGTGCGTGCGTTTTTGTATGTGTGGATATTTGTACGTGCGTGTGTATGTGTGTACGTGTGTATGTGTGTGTGTGTGTGTGTGTGTGTGTGTGTGTGTGTGTGTGTGTGTGTGTGTGTTGTAAGGACGGAGTGTAGATTAGCAAAAGAAGATTTCCGGTCTGCGAAATCAAGGAACTTTAGAAGTGAACAACAAAACTCTTTCGCAAGCAAGCAATCAGCTAGTGGAATTAAGCAACTGAAATACCTCTTAAAATCCACAATAATAATGATGATATAAATGGGTTGCTTAAGCACAATTCTGTGTTGTTAGTTTTACATTTCCACTAGTGTGAGTACATTGAGGATGGATATTTGTCATTATCTAACTTATTAGTCCAGTTACCTCTCTGTATCTGTGTCACGCTATACTCTCAGGACTCACGCCATGTTTTCACGCTATACTCTCAGGACTCACGCCATGTTTTCACGCTATACTCTCAGGACTCACGCCATGTTTTCATGCTATGCTCTCAGGACTCACGCCATGTTCTCATGCTATGTTTTCATGCTATGCTCTCAGGACTCACGCCATGTTCTCGTGCTATGTTTTCATGTTATGCTCTCAGGACTCACGCCATGTTCACTTGCTATGTTTTCATGCTATGCTCTCAGGACTCACGCCATGTTCTCTTGCTATGTTTTCATGCTATGCTCTCAGGACTCACGCCAAGTCTATGTTCTCACGCTTTACTCTCAGGTCATATGCTGTCTATCCTCATGCTATGCTCTCAAGTCTCACCATGTCTGTCCTCACGTTAATCTCTCAGGTCTCACGCTATGCTCTCAGCTCTCACGTCTGTCCTCACACTATGCTCTCAGGCCTCAGGCTTTTTGTACTCATGCTCTAAAGCCAGGTCTCAAACCATTCTCTATAGCCTCACGCTATGGTGTCAAGTCTCACACTATTCTCTTAGACCCCACTCTTAATTTATGCCCTCAAGCTATGCACATGGTCTCATATTGTGCTCTCATACCTCACGCTAAATCTTTTTCCTAACACTACGAATAATGAACTCTTTGAAAACATAGGCTTACACGCATCAAAGCTCACTTTCGATAATTTCGTATTGCATAAAATCATTTAAATTATCATTCTTCAGCACATGCACGCAGGCACACACACACACACGCACGCACGCACGCACGCACGCACACACACACACACACACACACACGCACACACACACACACCTCATGCCATATCTGCTTTATAAAATACTTTAGCGTACATTCCCCATTAAATAAATAACGTAAATTTTAAGTTGGGCATGTCCATTGAGTTAAAATATATTTTTATCAAGTTGTAAATTGTCATAATGCCATTGTATTATTCTGTTAGTAAACAAGTGAACATTATTACCACTGTATTCAAAATGCCATTGTATTATTCTGTTAGTAAACAAGTGAACATTATTACCACTGTATTCAAAATGCCATTGTATTATTCTGTTAGTAAACAAGTGAACATTATTACCACTGTATTCAAAATGCCATTGCATTATTCTGTTAGTAAACAAGTGAACATTATTACCACTGTATTCAAAATGCCAAGAAATTAATACTGCTTAGAGCTCTATATATTAATAGTGGTGGTGGTGGTGGTTGTGGCGGCGGCGGCGGCGGTGGTGGTGGATGGTGGATGGTAAAAATAATGAATACTTTAATCACACTACTCTTTGCTCGCTATATCGATGGGAGACATTATCAGTATCTTTTGTTGACGTCATCAAGTGCATGCCAGGTAAAGTAGATTGTATATGCTCTCGACAGCACCCAAACTTCAAGCACGATAATTACACCACTTAATTACTAAGCATATCATTTCACATAGTAAAGTTGATAACATACTTTTCAAGTCAGCGTCTGTAACTTAGTGTATTAACACATCTTTATTACCTTTATAACTCTCCTAATCGTCTTCTGCTGTCAATTTCAAAACAATCTTCGCGCTGTCTTTGTTACCAAGTGCTGTTTTTTAATTTACATTTTATTGCAATGTGACCAGATTTGAATAATAATATGAAATAATTTCATTGTTTCAACTGAGCAGAATTATATAGATGCCGACTTAAAGTCCATATGCCCTGAAACCCTGGCGTTACTGTAATGTGGTACAAATCACATGTTGGCCTGAATACATCATAAGTAAATTGCTAGCATAAGTAGGTCACAAGTTAGTTGTTAAGATTAGTTTGTTAAAGTAATTTGCTCGTATGGATTCGTTGCTAATAAATTGTTATTTGACAGTCACAATAATGTCTTGACTAAGGTTTTAGTAAAATGCTTCACAAATATTTAGTGTACATGGATACTGCTCAAATATAAATAAGTGGTTGGCATAAATACAGCACCTAAAATACTACCCTGACTAGATCAGTAGGAGTAACCAGCTTGCATACAACACCTAAAATACTACCCTGACTAGATCAGTAGGAGTAACCAGCTTGCATACAACACCTAAAATACTACCATGACTAGATCACTAGAGGTAATTAGCATGCATACAACACCTAAAACACTACCATGACTAGATCACTAGAGGTAATTAACATGCATACAACACCTAAAACACTACCATGACTAGATCACTAGAGGTAACTAGCATGCATAAGTGACAATAACAAGTGTTGTTAGCGTAAATAACGACATAACAAGGTTTGATAACTTAAATGCGCAAGACAGAAGTTGTTGGTGTGAACATGAATGCGGAAGACAGAAGTTGTTGGTGTGAACATGAAATGCGGAAGATAGACGTTGTTGGTGTAAACATAAATGCGGAAGACAGAAGTTGGTGTAAACGTGAATTTCATTTTTATTATCTAATTAATTAGCTCATCATTCAAAGTACTGATTATTTCTTTGTTTGTTTGTAAAAGAAATAGAATGCTAGCCTTTGTAAGAACGCTTTTTTCTTCTCTGAACGTGTTGTCTGTCCCTCCAGCTTTTTCTCTTTCTCTTTCTCTCTTGCATATGTTCCCTTCGTTGTCTTTCTCTCTGTGGACTGTTCTCTTCCAATTTTATTATGTACGTCTCTCTCTCTCTTTCTCTCTCTCTCTTTCTCTCTCTCTTGTTTTTTTCTTTGTCTTTCTCCCTGTGGACTGTTCTCTTCCAATTTTATATCTATGATTTACTCGCTCTCTCTTCTTTGTCTTTCGCTCTCTCGTCCTCCCCCATGCTCTTTGTTTCTCTCATACACACACTCAAACGCGCTTGCATACATGTATGATCAACAAATGTACAATGTGGAGATGGCGTTTGTTTTCAAATTAATTCTCGTATCTGTCTTGATGACTGTTTTATAATCTCTTGTTTTTATTTATTTAATTCTCGTATCTGGTTTTATCTGTCATGATAACTGTTTATTAATCTGTTGTTTTTATTTATAAACCAAGGCAAGGATACATGCACCAGCTATTACATTCTCTTAAGTGCACTGTACTTCCGCTTGGCTTTCAAACTGTCATCGGTAGCGTTGAAGTGGAAAGTTAGTTGTGTTAAGGTGCATAATAATGGTATATAATTACTAATGTACCACATTAGATAATTTTAATATAAAATTGCATGTTAAATATGTTAACATATTTAAAAATGTTTACAAGTTTAAAAATTGTAAATATTCAATTTTCAGTAAATATAAACATTTAAATATTAAATCATATGCTTGCATAATATGACCCTAATCCACCATATACATTAACACTAATCCAACAAAAACAATAACACTAATACATTAAAAATGTTTCACTAATCCATCAGAAACGTTAACACTAATCCATCAAAAAACAATAACACTAATATATCAAAAATGTTTCACTAATCCATCAGAAGCGTTACCACTAATCCATCAAAAACATTAACACTAATCCATAAAAAACATTAACACTAATCCATCAAAACGTTAATACTAATCCATCAAAACGTTAACACTAATCTAACATAAACGTTATTACCAATCCATCCACAGTATTAGCACTAATCCATCAAAAACATTAACACTAATCCATTAAATACATTAACACTAATGCTTTACAAACGTTAACGCTAATCCATGAAAGACATGAACACTAATCCATCGAAGACATAATATTAATCCATCAAAGACATTAATACTAGTAATCCATCCAATACATTAGCACTAATTCATCGAAAACGTTAACACTAATACATCAAAACATTTTCGATATTCATCGCAGAAACACTGCCCCACAACATTCTTTGTCCTCCTGTCATGTAGTCATACAGTATTAACGTGTCATGTGTGCTTCTTCCCCGCGAATTAATTGATCTTAAACTTTTATCATGGCCCTATCGGTAACCACATATGATTAATCTATTATTAATTTTTCAGCTGCTGACTGGCGCCTGAAAAGTTCAAAGCTTCACTAATGAAACACTAGCCAAGAAAAGTGAAAAGTGAAAAATCCATGCTGGTAAAAGGGTCTATAATCAAGGAAAGACTTCACTAGTGAAAGGGTCGGTAGTCAAAGAACATATTTATAGTGAAATGGCAAAGAGACTTCACTAATGTAATGGTCGGTAGTCAAGGAAAGTCTTCACTAGTGAAAGGGTCGGTAGTCAAAGAACATATTTATAGTGAAATGGTCAGAAGTCAAAGAGACTTCACTAATGTAATGGTCGGTAGTCAAGGAAAGTCTTCACTAGTGAAAGGGTCGGTAGTCAAAGAACATATTTATAGTGAAATGGTCAGAAGTCAAAGAGACTTCACTAATGTAATGGTCGGTAGTCAAGGAAAGTCTTCACTAGTGAAATGGTCAGAAGTCAAAGAGACTTCACTAATGTAATGGTCGGTAGTCAAAGGAAAGTCTTCACTAGTGAAAGGGTCGGTAGTCAAAGAACGTATTTATAGTGAAATGGTCAGAAGTCAAAGAGACTTCACTAATGTAATGGTCGGTAGTCTTCACTAGTGAAAGGATAGCTAAAGAGACTTCATTAGTGAAGGGCCGGTAGTCAAAGAAAGACTTCACTAGTGTAAAGGGCCTGTAGTGAAAGAAACTTCATTAGAGTAAGGGCCTATAACCAAGGAAGGTCTCCACTAGTGATAGACTCCTAGTTAAGGAAGGTCTACACTAGTAACTGCTCTAATGTGTCATCTTTACACTGTTCTGTGGCAATTTTTCTTGTCAGTTCTGATTTATCGTCTGTCTGTACTGCATTATTCACTGTGACAATTTTACTGTCTACTACACTTATATAATGCCACTAAAAAATCCTTCTCTGTGTTCGAGGAAATTTCTCCTTCTCTACTTTTAATTGAAACGAGCAACATATCAACTATCAAACCATTTTTCTTTTTTGCCTTGACCTATCGCGCAAACTTAACAGAGAGGTCGGTGAGGGCAAACCTTCCCCATATATCATGTTTTGTTGCAATTAAAGCATACACGATTTTGAAATGTATCCCTAAATCCATGCGGTTTATACGATGGGCGAGGCGTGGCCTACAGTCTTTCCTAACCTTTCTTCTGTCATGCAGACTGATGTCTCTAATCACCTCGCTATTCTCACTCACAATCTTTTTTCTCTTACTACTTTCTTGCAGTATTTGTGGCAACTGTCACTATCTATTTTGTCTTACTACTTTCCTTGCAGTATTTGTGGCGACTGTCACTATCCTTTTTGTCTTACTACTTTCCTTGCAGTATTTGTGCGATTTTCAGTGTCTATTACAACGATTGTCTGTACACTAATCAGTTGTGTACTGGCTACATCACGTGTCCGCTAGTTGATTGCAAACCGTGTTCACTACTTTTTATCTTCACTGCCTCAGTCTGTGTGTGTGTATATTCTCGCTGGCTGCTGTGTCACTGTTTGCAACTGTCATCAGTGTCATTGACTTTTACAGTAACTGTCTCTGTTTGTGTTCTCTTACTTCTCTCCTAATTTTCTTTGCGGGCTTACTTTTTTATTCTTACCACTCTTAGTTTGGGGAACATCACTGGATTGCTTATCACTTTTTACGATCAAACTCTCGACTTCCATTCTTAATCTCTCCCCATCTAGGTTACGTTTCTTTTCCTCCACGAACTCTACTTTATCTAATCTGTCACATTCTAGCTCTTTTTCTCCCAACCTTTCAATTTTTAAGTCACGTGTTTTTAGAACGTTCTACTTCCATCTCATTTTCTATTTCCTTCTACCTCTCCAGGTCTCCTTTGAACCTGTGTTCTTCTTTCAAAGACAAGAGAGTTTTATCACGCACTAATTTGTTCTTTCAAGGGTTGTAACAATACATTTGTTAAAGCTGTTAATATTTCTATGCTAGCCTCTATTTGTGCTTCCGCAATTTCTATGTTAAATGCTATTTCTTCTTTTGCTCTCCCCAGACAGGCAGCAACATATTTGTTGATGATGATGATTCCGCTTTCTATTCGCCCCGCAGGAATTGCTGTAAAACTTTTCATCTTAACGATGTTTTCAGTTTTTGGTGGATTCCTGTGGGGCCTTAAATATTTGTTGATCTGCTTCCCTTTATAAACTCTCTCTTCTACAGCCTTCCTTCTCCATTCTGCCATGAAATCTCTAGTCTAGAACCATTTCGCCTTCCATTTTAAAAGAATCCTCTATTTTGGTGAAACGCTCGGTAGATAATTTGCTTTATAATACTTTACACTATCAACCACAGTACATATCAATAAAACACTTTATAATACTTTACACTATCAACCACAGTACATATCAATAAAACACTTTATAATACTTTACACTATCAACCACAGTACATATCAATAAAACACTTTCGCATACGAATGTATAATAGAAGTTTTTAAAGTTTGTAGTTCTCTTTCAAACATAGTTTATCCTGTAATGATGTGATGCAGTACATTACTTCCTCTTGAAGCGGTACATTACTTCCTCTTGAAGCGGTACATTACTTCCTCTTGAAGCGGTACATTACTTCCTCTTGAAGCGATACATTACTTCCTCTTGAAGCAGTACATTACTTCCTCTTGAAGCGGTACATTACTTCCTCTTGAAGTGGTACATTACTTCCTCTTGAAGCGGTACATTACTTCCTCTTGAAGCGGACTCTTACATTTTAATACCCTTTCACTAAGCGGTATTCACACACGTGACCATAACCACTTGTTAATTACAGCATGATGTTAGACTGTGCCTGTAACTTAAACACTTGTTAATTACAAAACACCACGTTATACTGGGCTAATGTTTCAATGCAAATTTCCCTTAAATTCATTGACAATGTACTCTATTCATTTAGCAATGTACACAGAGAATATTTATTAATTACAACTCTAAATGTTTAGTTGAAACAATCGGCGCAAGACATTGTTGCGTATTTCGGCTCCATCACTGCTTTCTCTTTTTACGTAATAGTCGGCTGTTATACTTCCAGACTTTCGCTTGCGTCTATATTACGTCGTCTTTTCCAAGTTTTTTACGTAATAGTCGGCTGTTATACTTCCAGATTTTCGCTTGCGTCTATATTACGTCGTCTTTTCCAAGTTTTTTTTTTCAAATTCACGCTAATTAAGGTGGATCCTACTAATTTAGATTAATTTAGTGTAATTTCCATTCTCTGTTGGTCTTCCACTTTTGTACAGGAAACAGTTTGTATGCAAGAAATCTGCTTATTAAAATATTTTTCCTGGGAAAAGACTATCAACCAGAATAATTTTCCTGAAAAAAAAAATCTATTAACCAAAATGTTTTTCCCGAAAAAAACAGCTATCAGCATATTTCCTGAAAAACTTGTATTAATCAAAATAGTTTTCTGGACAAACTTCTATGAACCAAATCTGTTTTCCTGAAGTTAATTTAAACACTGAAAAGACGTTTAACATTTTCTTGAGAGAGAGAGAGAGAGAGAGAGGGAGGGAGAGAGGGAGGGAGGGAGGGAGACAATTACTAGCAATATTGACTGCAATATTATATTCTTTGACAATGGAAATGCCATCCTCATTTTAAAGTAACCCCTGAAGAATTTTCTACTCACCTCCATTCATGTGAATAGCTGTTTGTAGCTGTGAAATATCAGTAATTTCTTAAGTCATACCATGGCCTCCATTCATGTGAATAGCTGTTTGTAGCTGTGAAATATCAGTAATCTCTTAAGTAATGCCATGGCCTCCATTCCTTTTGATCTTTTATGAGAATATGACATCTATGTAGGCCTATTTAAAATGGGTACAAAGGCTTGTTTTCCAACTATTTAGCTGCAGTCTGAAAAAGGATAGTTTATTATAACACCCACACCAACTACTATTGTCAACGAACTACTTCGTTGTGTTTTAAATCAAAATTTGTGTACGTCTGTCTCACTCATGTAATGTACAATGTTGAAAAGTTGTGTTTTAAATCAAAATTTGTGTACGTCTGTCTCGCTTGTGTAATGTACAATGTTGAAAAGTTGTGTTTTAAATCAAAATTTGTGTACGTCTGTCTCACTCATGTAATGTACAATGTTGAAAAGTTGTGTTTTAAAAAATCAAAATTTGTGTACGTCTGTCTCGCTTGTGTAATGTACAATGTTGAAAAGTTGTGTTTTAAATCAAAATTTGTGTACGTCTGTCTCACTCGTGTAATGTACAATGTTGAAAAGTTGTGTTTTAAATCAAAATTTGTGTACGTCTGTCTCGCTTGTGTAATGTACAATGTTGAAAAGTTGTGTTTTAAATCAAAATGTGTGTACGTCTGTCTCACTTTTGTAATGTACAATGTTGAAAAGTTGTGTTTTAAATCAACATGTGTGTACGTCTGTCTCGCTTGTGTAATGTACAATGTTGAAAAGTTATGTTTTAAATCAAAATGTGTGTACGTCTGTCTCGCTTGTGTAATGTACAATGTTGAAAAGTTGTGTTTTAAATCAAAATGTGTGTACGTCTGTCTCGCTTGTGTAATGTACAATGTTGAAAAGTTGTGTTTTAAATCAAAATGTGTGTACGTCTGTCTCGCTTGTGTAATGTACAATGTTGAAAAGTTGTGTTTTAAATCAACATGTGTGTACGTCTGTCTCGCTTGTGTAATGTACAATGTTGAAAAGTTGTGTTTTAAATCAAAATGTGTGTACGTCTGTCTCGCTTGTGTAATGTACAATGTTGAAAAGTTGTGTTTTAAATCAACATGTGTGTACGTCTGTCTCGCTTGTGTAATGTACAATGTTGAAAAGTTGTGTTTTAAATCAACATGTGTGTACGTCTGTCTCGCTTGTGTAATGTACAATGTTGAAAAGTTGTGTTTTAAATCAAAATGTGTGTACGTCTGTCTCGCTTGTGTAATGTACAATGTTGAAAAGTTGTGTTTTAAATCAACATGTGTGTACGTCTATCTCGCTTGTGTAATGTACAATGTTGAAAAGTTGCTTTTTGAAAGCGTTAATAGATCACTAAGTTCTCTGTGTGAACGTTAGATTTCTAAAGAGGTGTCAAAAAGTATAGATCGTGGCAAGAGTTAACTAAGCTGTTAAAAGCGCTAATAGATTACTGAGTTCTCTGTGTGAACGTTAGATTTCTAAAGAAGTATAGATCGCGGCGAGAGTTAACTAAGCAATCCCAAGGACAATCAAACCTTTATACCTTGTTGTACAAAGACATGATTGTAGGTAGAGTCACGTAAATAGGTTGTAGCCGAGATGTCAGTGTCTAGGGAAAATCTTATTATTAGTACTATTGTAAAAGTTTAGCCAAGAGAAAGTACATAAAGTTTCATAGTTTGGATTTGATGTTTGTCCAAGTGCTAATTCGTATTTTCGTAACGTGTTAGAAATGCTCGCCCCGGCAAAAATCAGGCAGACATAAAATGTATTTTATTGTTCTTCATGAAGCCGGCACTAACGAGTCAATGGATATATGGTAAGGGGGGTAAGTGTTGTCACCTTGCAACACGGAAAATATTCACCAACTAGATGTAATTGCGATGTGTTATATATATGCGATATATATACTTCCTTCCATGACTGTAAAGGAAAACTGTGCTTGTGATATGACACACAGTAAATGATAACATGGTATATCTATCTATATATATATATAAAGCATATCACGAGTGTACTGATAAAATCCTCCTCATATATATATATTGCCACCTAATCATACTGCAAGAGTCATACTTATTATCCTTGTGCATATTTCAAGATGTAAATAATTTAAAGGGCAAAATATATTTACAACTATGTACCTTACAACATTCGAGTATTTCTTCTCTTGTATGAAATACGTAATCATGGAACTGTAGAGCGCGAGTTTTATTTTTTTTCTTTCACTGTCAAGTTCACATTTTATGAACATAAACTATCAAATATCGATTATACAATTAATTATTTGTTATACATTAAATAAATTTAATTCGAACTAAAGACACAAGCAACAAATTGTTTGTTGATTTTCGCTACTTCTGTACCAATAGCTATATTAGCATAAATTTGAACGTGACACCATCCTAGTGGCTTCTAACTTGATTTCAAAATACACATCAGGCAATTGAAATATTCACAGTGTTTGTTTTTTTTTGTAATCGCTTTTCATTTATATATTTCTCTTCTTTCATTTACAGATTTTACTGTGTAAATTGTCATTTCGTATTTATCTATTCACTCCCCATACAAATACATGTTCTTTTTGTGCCACTCATCTACTCACGCGACAGTTACAACTGACATTTTGTTCTTATTGTTACAATACTAGACATGTTCTTTTTGTGCCACTCATCTTCTCACGCGACAGTTACAACTAACATTTTGTTCTTATTGTTACATTAAACCAAAACTAATAAGTGATATTGGATTACAACTGACAAATTTCACTCTGTGTAATATTACAAATGATATCGATACAAACAGTCAAAGACCGAGACATATTCTAGAACTATCCAAAGACTGCTAAAACCAAAGTCTGACTGATGGAGAGTAGGTGAAAAGATTCAAGCTTTCTCGTTGTGAAGGAAGGAAACTTTTTTTTTGTTTCAGGTTGTTTTTTTTTTACAGATAGATCACACTTTAAATATGCCAAATATACAATCAGCACTTGTAGTGCAATCGAAAATCAGCAGCAGATGGGGAAGGGTAATCTTCGGTTGGATGAAACTGTGATAGGAAGGGGAAAAGAACATGTTGTCAACTGCTATCTTTCTGTCTTTCCACTTTTCCTTACAACATATTTGTTGTTGTTTACCGCCTAGTTCTGCTTGCACGCGATATATATATATATAAGCGCAGTATTTAGTAACTTTTAATCGCCCACAATTTAGTAGATAAAGATTGTACTTCAACGTTGTCAACCTGATAAGACAAAGTAGGTGGAGATGAATCATTCATTCTAGTCTTCGTGTGCTGTGAAGATACAATATATCATTTACTCTTTATGTCATTAAAAAACAAAGTAAAATAATTTGTTCATAATGTACTTAACAAAACACCATGGAAGATAACATATTTTTCTTTATCATTCTTGCCTTGGCGATTAATGGTATGCATACTCTTTTATAATAATTCAAATATTTGTATATAAAATTGCCTGCTATTTTAGTCTTATAATGTTTGTTTTAAATATTCTAGATAGGTAAGTAATTATCTCTTAGATTTTTAGTACCAGATTTATTTAGAGAATGTTTAACATTTTGTGGGTTCTTTTTATTGTTCAAAAAATAATTTATTTAAAAGTTTCTACTCATAATACTTTTTAATAAAACAGTGTAAATTTATTGACTCCTTTTATATTATCCCAAGAAGTAGTTAATTACGATAATTTTGTGTGCGCGTGTGTGTGTGTGTGTGTGTGTGTGTGTGTGTGTGTGTGTGTGTGTGTGTGTGTGTGTGTGTGTGAGTGTGTACATATATATATGAAGACACTATGATTTACAGTTGGGATTATGTTGAGAATGCATGGCTTCTACAAATGTACATTTACTTCTATACACTTCATTTCTCAAGATAGTGTACGTATATTTCATCTTGAATTCTCTTACTAGATCAATAAAACATACTTCTTTACAAGTGTTTGTCTACATTTAGTCTAATATCTTGAAAACATTTCTCAAGATAGTGTACGTTTATTTCGTCTTGAATTCTCTTACTAGATCAATAAAACATACTTCTTTACAAGTGTTCGTCTACATTTAGTCTAATATCTTGAACAGTTCATACTAAATTTATTCTAATACCTTGAAAACATTTAATGATATTATCTTTAAAATTTTAATACTACATTTATTCCAATATCTTCAAAGGGTTAATTAATGCTACAGTCATTCTGATATCTTGAAAAACAGTTAGTACTACAGTTATTCTAATATCTTGAAAAAAGTTAATGCTACAGTTATTTAATATCTTGGAAATAGTTTATGCTACTGCCATAGGACTTTACACTATTCAAAAATCAGTTTTATAAACCATAAACACAAATTTTAATACAAGTTAAAATTCCTCTTATTTTCAACTTTAGTGTTTTTGTATGCATCTCTTATGAAAAATATAGAATGTGTTGAAACAATGTATTTATAATTTAATTCAAATATTTGGGAATAGCTTGTAAGTTGTTTTTTCTTAAAATTTAAATTACAGAAGCCAGGAGCTCATGCATAATGGAGTGTGACTTCATACCAATGTCAAGTTGTGGCTTTGCTAACGACACTTCAAAAAATAACTTTTGGACAGTATCTTGCAACCTTAATATTAGATATCCAATGGGTACGTTACATCACGCCTTTAAAATATTCTCAGATATATAAATTCTTTTAATGATGTGCTACATACTAAATGCAATGACCGGTAATTTAAAATAGCCAACATGTTACATGGCGAGGAACTCGGCCAGACCTCAAAGATAGTAATGGTTATTAAATAGATATCCACCTTTGTCTCCGAGAGTTACCGGTTCAGAATCCATATACCAACTAGCGCACTATTCGCTACACTGTTGGTTACAAGATTCTGGCCTTCACACTTCTCATTAGCTTAGAGGGACACGCCCAAAGATATGCAAGTTATCCGACTTCCAAAGGAACTAAAACAAAGCCTCTAAGTGTGAATGTCATAATTCTTTTAATAATAGAACGTGTGTAAACATTATGATAAAAATGTATTTAACAAGAGAAATATACAATCAAGATTGCCATATGATGTAAACATTATGATAAAAATGTATTTAACAAGAGAAATATACAATCAAGATTGCCATATGATGTAAACATTATGATAAAAATGTATTTAACAAGAGAAATATACAATCAAGATTGGTATATGATGTAAATAATTGTGACTACCAGACTTGATAATATAATCAAACAGATACGATTCTAGTCACGAAGTAGTCACAAAGGCAATATTTAAATAAAGAATATGGGACTTTAAAACAACACAATGTTTCTAAGTAAATCAGTAATAAACGTGCTATGCAGATCAGTAATGAAAATTCCGTATTATGAATCTCGAGTATTTATGCATCAATTGGGTGTAGAGAATATTCTGTTGACAGTTCATTCCTTCTGCCTTCTAAAATATTGATTGTTGTTCTTTAAAAAAATTATTACAATTCAGTTAACAGTTTGTTGATCTCCTAACTGCTAACAGTCATCGACATTCAGAATTTGGTTTTAGTCTGGTTTTTGCAAAGATTTTGGCAAAGATACGAAATTGTAAAAGAGTAAGAAAATAGAAGTTTCAGTCCCAGAGACATTTTTGAGAGGATAATAAATTTGGAACTCTATCATCTGGCGCAATGACACGACGATAGCTGAGCTGCTTGGATGACCTTTACCCCGGCGTGTAGATAGCTTGTAGCTTATAACCTCAGGGAAGTGCAGTTTTTTTCCAGAATTGATGCTGCGTCATTATTTTATGACATGACATGCATGTGACACATCATGGTAGTAGTGCCGGCCAGGAGGAAAAAAATGAAGATATGATGAAATGACTTATCAAGTAGACACAAGCAGCCATGAAAAGAAGAAATGAAGGTGAAATATTTTAAAGCTTTGAAACACTGGCAATAAAATAAGACATGGGCGTGAATAATTCCATAGAGGTAATAAATTATTCTTCAACACCCACCCACCCTCTCTCTCTCTCTCTCTCTCTCTCTCTCTCTCTCTCTCTCTCTCTCTCTCTCTCTCTCTCAGACTTATTCATGCACATGGGTTCAGACATATAGAACCACATATGAAATACAACCAATGCATTTCTTAAGTATGAATAAAGAAAACACAACTAAGAGTCTTTTACAATGGAGTGCTAAGTACGACAACACAATTAAAGATTTTTTCCGAGTATGGAAAATACAACTAAGAATCTTCTAAGTAGGAAAAGTACGATTAAAGTAGGAAAACATCAGCTCAAGAATTTTCTAAGTACAAAAATTGCAATTACAGATTTCCTGAGTATGAAAAACTCAATTAAGTAATTGCTAATTACAAACATTTAACTGCCACACTCATATCTGACTTTTGCTGAATACCACAAAAATGCCTTCAGAAAAATGAATGGAACTATATCATAAGACCAAGTTATGAGTTGTTCATTTATTAATTATAGGAAGTGCCTCTGGCCTGGACCAGTTTCGTGATAGTGAGTAGTGGTCTTGACACTGGTATAAATATGTACATGTGTTAATTTTTATTTTCTGCTTGACACTGGTATAAATATGTACATGTGTTAATTTTTATTTTCTGCTTGGGACTGGTGCATTTGATGGCCTACACGTATATCTCATTGTGTTCAAGTTAGGGACATGTTTCCCACTCACAAAATCACGTTTTCCACTCAACAACATTTAAAATTCCTTGCCTAAAAAGTTGATAGGACCAAGTCCAGATTTAAACAGTTGTAGAGTTGAGCAAAAATATATGTAGGCAAGTTGTAACTACTCATGCATATCTTAAGTGCCCAAACAAATAACCTCTCTCGCTACTCCAGGAGTTGATTGCATAATCATAAAAACATGGTTCAGAAGGACTGTCTAAAACTCTTGTCTAAACAACTAACGAGATAGCAGGTTTTCAGTACTGTTGTATCAGCACAAAAAAAAAAAGGTCAGAAAAAATATCTTGAATGAATGTGTCAGCACATGTAATTCATTTGAAGAAGTAATTAAACTAATATCATAATACACCCACACCCACATACACACACACACACACACACACACACACACACGCAATCACACACACACAATCACACACACACAAACACACACACACACACACACACACACACACACACACGCAATCACACACACACAATCACACACACACACACACACACACACACACACACACACACACACACACACACACAGAGGGAAGGAGATAATTTTAACTGCCTGACTATTCTTGGTATACAGTGTGACGCCAATGCCACTTAGTTAAAGGATGTGATTATTATTAGTTAATTAATCATCTAAAACTAATTAACAATTAATCTTAATTTATTTTATTTAATGATCCTGCGGCTGACACCATTCGTCTCTCTCACTTGGCGGATATGATGGCACTGTCAACGTTTTCTCTCCTCCACAACATTAAAGATAAACATTTAATGTCACACAATATTCCATAGGAGGAAAACTTGTTACTAAAGGAAAAGACAAATCCGTCTGTAATCTACATTTACCGGGCCCCCATCCACTCACTACTTTCTTAACATAAGATTATCATTATGTGTAAGGTCATTAAAATTAATATTCTCATCACTTGAAATTAGTTATAAAAGATTAATTAATAATAATAAGTGGTGCACGTGTCACACTATGAAACCACGTTCAAATAATTTCCTTACTACACAATATTTTGCCTAAAATACAATTCAATACAAAATCACAGCATAGTTCATAGAAAATAGAAGTGGAGTTATTAGAGATAAGTGAAAATAGTTTTTACATAACCTGAATTAAGTGCTGTCTCAATAGTCTTTCATGCTTTTTGCAACAATGTCACAAATTATAGTTCAGTTCAATTTCTACTTTTCTCTCCTCATGTTGAAACAGACTCGCCACTTGCTCTCTCAAAGTCAACATTGGCTTTTTCCACCATACCAGTTCATTCAAGCAGAACATAATTGTAGTAAATTCTATTACTTCCCCATTTAAGTCCTTACATGTCAATCTAACATTACTATGCTGATTAAGTCCTTACGTGTCAATCTAACATTACTATGCTGATTAAGTCCTTACATGTCAATCTAACATTACTATGCTGATTAAGTCCTTACGTGTCAATCTAACATTACTATGCTGTTTGTTTAAGTCCTTACGTGTCAATCTAACATTACTATGCTGATTGTTTAAGTCCTTACATGTCAATCTAACATTACTATGCTGATTAAGTCCTTACGTGTCAATCTAACATTACTATGCTGATTAAGTCCTTACATGTCAATCTAACATTACTATGCTGATTAAGTCCTTACGTGTCAATCTAACATTACTATGCTGTTTGTTTAAGTCCTTACGTGTCAATCTAACATTACTATGCTGATTGTTTAAGTCCTTACGTGTCAATCTAACATTACTATGCTGATTGTTCAAGTCCTTACGTGTCAATCTAACATTACTATGCTGATTGTTTAAGTCCTTACATGTCAATCTAACATTATTATGCTGTTTGTTTAAGTCCTTATATGTCAATCTAACATTGCTAATGCTTACTTTCAGATTCTTACATGTCAATCTAACATTACTATGCTGATTGTTTAAGTCCTTACATGTCAGTCTGACATTGCTGGTGATGACTGGTAAAGTCCTCATTAGTCAAGAAAGTACTAATGTTGTCTGTTTCAGATCCTTGCTCTATGCTTACCCATAATTCAACTGCCACTTGGACTACTGAATACTTAACACGACCAATCTGCTCCAATACAACGTTCTGTGTATCATTCAATAACACAGTCAACTCCAATGGAACAGAAACAGATCTTTTAACTGAATGTGGTGGACATAATCAGAGCACAAATGTATCATTTCACTCAGTTACTTCATCATGGTCGTTTATCAATTTAACTTTTGCAGCGTGTCCCGGTGGGGAAACAAAGGTTAGAAATTCAAATGTGCAGATTTTTTTACTGGCTTTAAATTAAATGTTGACCTATTTCCTTTATTATCACGTAACTATTCACATTATTATTAACACACACACACACACACACACACACACAAGCAGATTCATAAAATATTATGTTTGCTATTGATGTTCCGTATTTCAAATCATTTACCTGTTAATTTTGTTGATTTAACTATTTTGTATTTTCCTATTTCTCGATTCCATTCAATTAATTCAAAATATAACAGATCTTTAAAAACAGAAATATGTTTTCATTTGATTTCTCTAATTTTCTTTTTGAACATTCATATGTGAAACATGAAAAACAGTTAATTACATTTGACATTTTGCTGTTTTCAGTATATCATTATTAGAGTCAAATTAGTTAACGCAAATTGTTTCCGTAAGCACTATTTAATTTTCACTTAATTTATGTCAAAGTGTGTATTTGTGTGTGCATATGCTTAGTTATTACTGCATGTCATATATTACCTGGGATTAGTTGCACGTATGCGATTACTTCAAATGCCTTTCCAGTCTGGCACGCTAATCCATCTGCAAGTGTCATTACAGATAATGACAATAGGTTGTTTTATGGGGTGATGGCCTGAAATATTTAGATTAATTCGTCTCGACCACCCATACCCCCCAGCAGATAAACTTCGAGTAAAATATGAACAATACACAGCAATGACTCTAAGACACTACGCTTCACTTATGATGCTGATTTCTTAAAACTATTCGTAATGACATTACACTTATACTTAATAAAGCTACATAAACAAAGATACTTAAGAGTGGAAAAGCAATTAACAATAAAATTTAATTATAAGAATAAAAAAAAGAGATAGTGATTCACGATTAGGGATGACAATATAGTCTTTCTTCAGTGGTCGTATTTACACTTTCTAATCGTTTGAACTACAAGTGTCTAGTCATCTAGTAAAACAAGTGTTTTTGAAAGTTGGAACCGCAATTTCTCTTTTAATAATGACTCACTGCATCATACTTAACAAATCTGGCACACACACACACACACACACACACACACACACACACACACACACACACACACACACACACACACACACACACACACATCATTCATCAAACATTACTCTTGCATCTGCTGTGACCACTTATGCAGAACACAGACAGGCATGCACCTCATTGTTGTACACTGAAACATGTACTCCAGTACTGTGAAAAACGTAATTGTGACGTACCTCATTGTTGTACACAAACGTGTACTCCAGTACTGTGAAAAACGTAATTGTGACGTATCCTAGGTTTCTTCTCCAAACTGCTATGGTTTGTCTCAATTACATTTACCGATCTCTTAATAAAATGTTATTATAATACTAGACACGTTTAATGTTAAAAATACAACTGTATAGATATTGCGCAACTTCTGCACAAGCATAGAGTGCCACAGTATAAACCTGAAGATTGGAGATTGTTCATTGAAAGCAGCAAGCAATCACTGAAATGTGTTCTGCTACATAATGGTAACCAGTTTGCCTCTGTGCCTCTAGCTCACTCGACTACACTGAAGGAAAGGTATGAAGCGGTGAAGTACGTGCTGGAGAAAATTCGTTATGATCAGCATGGATGGTTACTTTGTGTTGACCTGAAGATGGTAAACTTTTTGTTAAGACAACAGTCTTGGTTCACCAAGTACCCATGCTTTCTGTGCATGTGGGATAGTAGGGACAAAGCTCAGCATTACACGAAGCAGGACTGGCCTGTACGGGAGGAATTGGTACCTTGCAAAGCAAAGAACCTCATAAATAATTCTGGTGGACAGAGACAAGATACTTTTCCCACCGCTGCACATTAAGCTTGGCTTAATCAAACAGTTCATCAAAGCTCTGGGCAAGGTTGGTGGTTGTTTCGCTTACTTGTGCCATGCTTTTCTAGGGTTGACCATTGAGAAGTTGAAAGCTGGCATTTTTGATGGTCCACAACTCCGTAAGCTAATCAGAGATCCAGAGTTTGAAAACTCAATGAACGAAGTGGAACTGGAAGCGTGGAAGGCTTTTGTTCTGGCCGTGAAAAACTTTCTTGGCAATAATAAGACCAGAGCTTGTTGCCAATATGCTGACTGCTTTCAGAAACATTGGATGCAACATGAGCATCAAAATGCATTACTTATTCTCACAATCTGGGATCAATGAGCGACGAGCAAGGGGAGAGATTTCATCAGGATATGAAAGCGATGGAAACCAGGTATCAGGGACGCTGAGATGCAGTCATGATGGCTGATTACTGTTGGACATCCGTACTGCTGAGCATTCTAGAAGTTCGAAGAGACGAAGGTTCATGCCCTGAATTTTGAACAACGATGACCTAATATTGAATTTATATGTACTTACCTTTATCAATGTCTACTATTCAATGTACACTAATCAGTTTTGTAACATTTAATACATGAATTGTGTTAGAAAATGATTTTTTAAATTTTCATTTCATTTTTTTAAATTAAAAACCTATTTAGGAAAAGAAATATTAACAAAAATTGCCTAACAATGTTACAAAAATGTAATCAATTTAGTTATAAGATCGGATTTTTAAAATCGAATTAGCACAAAAACATGACCTGATAAGAAAACACGGATGTCATTTTCAACTTTAGCCGTGCAAAATTGTTCTAAATCAGTTGAAAACACTTAGACACAACTTACAAAAAAGAAAATGTTTTGTGGCGCAGTTATAATATTATAATAAGTGTTGGTTATTAAACAAAGCCGATCCTGGCTGACTACATATGACGCACTCTGAAGGTCGACAATAATAAGTGTTAGTTATTAAACAAAGCCGATCCTGGCTGACTACATATGACGCACTCTGAAGGTCGACAATAATAAGTGTTAGTTATTAAACAAAGCCGATCCTGGCTGACTACATATGACGCACTCTGAAGGTCGACAATAATAAGTGTTAGTTATTAAACAAAGCCGATCCTGGCTGACTACATATGACGCACTCTGAAGGTCGACAATAATAAGTGTTAGTTATTAAACAAAGCCGATCCTGGCTGACTACATATAACGCACTCTGAAGGTCGACAATAATAAGTGTTAGTTATTAAACAAAGCCGATAGTTAGAATAAAAATAAAAGCAAGGAGCGAAATTTGCCACAAGGCACGGCCATTACAACCATATTGGTAAAGATGGATGGGGTAGATGTTGTTCTATCTTTATTGTGAACAGAAAGCCAATGAAGTTAAATAAGTGATTTTAAAATAATATGTTACATTTCTCATACCAGTATGCTGTCAGTTATTCTTATCGTGGTAAGAGAGGGGAGAGACTCTTGCTGTTTTTGCACTTTACTGTTTGAACTCTCAGATGAATTCTTATAGATGATTATACAGGGTAAACACACGTACACGCGACGATATTATCAACAAAACTGTCACCCAAAAAAAGTTCTGCCTCACTAAGATACAAACACCAAAACATAATAAATGCTTACAATAATGGATATTAATTTTTTACGCGGTTTTGCATATTACATAAGCTTCTCTTGTGAGTATAAAATTGGTGTGTTTCAGGTACTTATCAAGCTATTTCAAGGCCAAAACGGTACCCTTGATGATATCAGCATTATAGACTGTAAGTGGACTCTTTTGTGCATAATTATTTTATTTTAATGATTGTCATTAACAATCACAATTTATTACTGTAAGTGGACTCTTTTGTGCATAATTATTTTATTTTAATGATTGTCATTAGCAATCACAATTTTCTGCTTTTTTTCTCGCTGAAATTTTTCACACAGAAGCCGCTGTAGACTTTTCATCCTTGGAAGTTCTCGGTATTGGTTGACTCCCATGGGTACTTTCCCTCCTCACTGTTTTCTGGAGAGGGGTGGTTGGTATTGCGTAGGTGCTTTGTATCTGTCTCCATTAGAAAAAGTGTGAGGATGAATGGATCTTTTTTTATATAGAAGGTGTGCCAAACTCGACAGTGGCACATTCCTGTTCAATTCCCCTACCTTCATTATGGGTAGTTTGTCCAGGGCCCTTTTCTTAATTCCCCTACCTTCATTATGGGTAGTTTGTCCAGGGCCCTTTTCTTAATTCCCCTACCTTCATTATGGGTAGTTTGTCCAGGGCCCTTTTCTTAATTCTTTATTATAAACACCGCCTTCTTTCCACAAATCCCTTACATTTTTAAAGTCCCTTTTGTCTCGTGTCTTCTAATGGTGATGGAGATATTGATAACCAAAGGAACGTCCAACGCTCAGTATTTAACGTCTAACGTTTTTGTGTTTAGCTTTTAGCTCTTTAATGTAGATCCAGAGATCCCTATTTTGTTTGCCATTCGTCAAAGACTACGCTGTTCGTATTATTGTAATATCCCCACACAAAATTTTGTTTGCCATTCGTTGAAGACTACGCTGTTCGTATTATTGTAATATCCCCACACAAAATTTTGTTTGCCATTCGTTGAAGACTACGCTGTTCGTATTATTGTAATATCCCCACACAATATTTTGTTTGCCATTCGTTGAAGACTACGCTGTTCGTATTATTGTAATATCCCCACATGAAATTTTGTTTGCCATTTGTCAGTCTGTGCTATTCGTACTATTGTAATATCCCCACACAATATTGCATTGCTAGAGTGGAATTCCGAGAAGAGGCATCTCACTTGGAGTCCGACTTTGATGGAACTATTTGTAGTCAGTTTCTTTTCCACTTGTTTGGAATTTACCTCTCTGAAGTGTAACAAGAAGAAGATTCTGTACCTTCTTGAGTTTGGCTGACTTTAATTGACTAGGGTGTGGTAAATTTGTGACCAGAATGAAATATTGGCGTATGTTTTCTTTTCCTTCTGATGAGTTATTTTTGCCTCACGCGAATATGGGACATCGTGTAATATTTATATTCATATTATAAGGAACATTATTTTGATCTTGCTGAAGACTATTATTGTTGTAAATGTATGGTCTTCTGTGCACATTTTTATTTCATCAAACCCAGATTTATTCAGTGGATTTACCTAAAGGAACCCTTAAAGCAATATTAAGATGAACGTGTTTGAGTTATTGTTATCTTTGATTTCACTCTCGTCTTCATTTTCAAAATATTTATTAAATAAAATTCTAACTTGTGCTGCATTGTAATCATTATATTCTGCTCGGAGGCTCTGCAAGCAGACTGGATATTCGAAATCTATTTTATCTAATTTATTTAACCTATAATTAAAGAAACATTTCAGATTAACACTTTATTTGAAATTGCTAAATCTTGATTTATATAACATTCTATTCATTACTGAGTGTGATTGTGTTTCTTCATGTTTTGTTTATAATGTTTGTGACAATAGTGAGCAAGAGTCATGATAAAGTTTTGTAAATAAATTGGGTTTGATGAAATAAAAATGTGTTCAGAAGATCAAACACTTACAGCAATCGTTAAGATGCAAGTAATGCTCTTACTTTTTAAATAATATGAGATAAATTATAAATAATACAAATTCTCATCATCGATCAAACCTTCAAAGTTCACATTTTAGTACATAATTCGTTATAGGAAGATGGAGACGCATTCTTTTTTAATTAACCATTTAGTCTGTAACTTAGTGGCAACTTGTCTTCTCTAGCCACATATGTTGATAAATCTCTCTTCCATTTATGCTCTTCAAGGTGGCTCTCCCACAAAGTTGAGAATTATAAATAGCTCTCCACAAACAGTGGCCACATATATTAGAAATATAAATAGCTCTCCACAAACAGTGGCCACATATATTAGAACTATAAATAGCTCTCCACAAACAGTGGCCACATAGATTAGAACTATAAATAGTTCTCCACAAACAGTGGCCACATAGATTAGAACTATAAATAGTTCTCCACAGACAGTGGCCACATAGATTAGAACTATAAATAGTTCTCCACAAACAGTGGCCACATAGATTAGAACTATAAATAGTTCTCCACAAACAGTGGCCACATAACAAGCCGCCGTAGACCACCTTGACACAGGTTTCACTAACTCAGCGCTGTACTCGGAAACCCTAAAATAGAACGAGGGCTGGCTCTAAGTTTCCTCTCTAAATTTACCTAAATCTTACTGATCTCTGAAATATAATCTTTATTAGAATACTATTGGGATACAACAATTCATTCTATTCATGCATATTAACATAAAGGAAAACAATATAAAGCATGAATTTCTTCTCTCACAGATGCTGACTTTTATCTCCCGAAAGGGGTTCAAAACTTAAACTTCAGTCTGTCGACTTGTCCTAGCCCTTTTCTCAGCCCAAACTTGGAAAGAGAGTGACGTCACTTCTGTTCGTCAGAAACAATGTTAGTTTTGACCCCACCCATCTTCCATTGGTCATCTAACCCATCAACCAATTAAGTTTAGCAATTTCGCGCCCACGCTTGGCAAGCTGGACAAGTGTGGGTGTACTAACTCTGTCCTGTGATTACGTCCTGTCCCTCCCTACTGTACACATTTAGACTGAACGAAATCCTATTTTATGACATAATTACCGAATGCAGTTCTGCTGGAAATTAGAAAGAAAAAACACAGACTTGGCTTTTGCTAAATTATCATTTCTTCAGTTTGATCACCATCTATCAATGCTTAGGTTGTGAAGATATAAATGATTTTGTTCTTTAATAGAATGTGCTTAATATAGTTACAAAACTTAGTATATGTTCCGTATTCAAAAAGTACCTGTCTTTTCACAGTTCTAGTTCTGAACGGGTATGATTATTTGCTTTATGTGCATTTAATATAAAATATTTCTTCTAAAATACAAAACGAAAATAGTTTGGAACTCTATTAAAACACTGTATTTTGTCGTTTAAAGATGAACTTACATAGACTGTATTATATTTCACTTTTAGGTTCTGGGAACTCAACACAACATAAAACAAGTAATATAACATCAACAATGCACAGCACTATGCGACAAGCTACAACGTACTCCGATTTCTCAATTAATGCTGCAGCAACACCCACCACAACACGCCTCACTACTCCTACAACAACACACACCACTACACGCCTCACTACTCCTACAACAACACCCACCACTACAAGCAACACTACTCCCACAACAACTCACTCCACTACACGCATCACTACTTCTACAACACCACCCACCACTATACGCCTCACTATACCTACAACAACACCCACCACTACACGCATCACTACACCTACAACAACACGCACCACTACACGCCTCACTACACCTACAACAACAAACACCACTACACGCCTCACTACACCTACAACAACACCCACCACTACAAGCAACACTACTCCCACAACAACTCACTCCACTACACGAATCACTACTTCTGCAACAACACCCACCACTATACGCCTCACTACACCTACAACAACACCCACCACTACACGCATCACTACACCTACAACAACACGCACCACTACACGCCTCACTACACCTACAACAACAAACACCACTACACGCCTCACTACACCTACAACAACACCCACCACTACACGCATCACTACCACAACATCAACACCCACTACACGCCTCACTACTACAACAGCACCCACCACTACACGCCTCACAACTCCTACAACAACAAACACCACTACACGCCTCACAACTCCTACAACAACACCCACCACTACACGCATCACTACACCTACAACAACACGCACCACTACACGCATCACTACACCTACAACAACAAACACCACTACACGCCTCACTACACCTACAACAACACCCACCACTACAAGCAACACTACTCCCACAACAACTCACTCCACTACACGAATCACTACTTCTGCAACAACACCCACCACTATACGCCTCACTACACCTACAACAACACCCACCACTACACGCATCACTACACCTACAACAACACGCACCACTACACGCCTCACTACACCTACAACAACAAACACCACTACACGCCTCACTACACCTACAACAACACCCACCACTACACGCATCACTACCACAACATCAACACCCACTACACGCCTCACTACTACAACAACACCCACCACTACACGCCTCACAACTCCTACAACAACACCCACCACTACACGCCTCACAACTCCTACAACAACACCCATCACTACACGCCTCACTAGTCCTACAACAACACACACCACTACAAGCCTTACTACTACTACAACACACAACACTACAAGCCTCCCTACTCCTACAACAACACCCACCACTACACGCATCACTACCACAACATCAACACCCACTACACGCCTCACTACTACAACAACACACACCACTACGAACCATACTACTACTACAACACACAACACTACAAGCCTCCCTACTCCTACAACAACACACAGCACTACAAGCCTCACTACTCATACAACACACACAACTACAAGCCTCACTAATTCTACAACAACACACACCACTACACGTCTCATTACTCCTGCAACAATACCCAACTTTACACGCCTCACTAGTCACACTACTAATACAACAACACCCAACAGTACACATCTCACTACTCCTTCAACATCTACCACTACTAGTCACACCACTAATACAACAACACCCAACAGTACACATCCCACTACTCCTACAACATCTACCACTTCGAGTCACACTACTAATACAACAACACCCAACAGTACATATCTCACTACTCCTACAACATCTACCACTACGAGTCACACTACTAATACAATAACACCCAACAGTACACATCTCGCTACTCCTACAACATCTACCACTACAAGTCACACTACTCCTACAACAACACCCAACACTACACATCTAACTACTCCTACAACACCCAACACTACACATCTCACTACACCTACAACAACACTCAACAGTACACATCTCACTACTCCTACAACACCCAACACTACACATCTCACTACACCTACAACAACACTCAACAGTACACATCTCACTACTCCTACAACACCCAACACCACACATCTCACTACACATGCAACAAGACCCAACACCACACATCTCACTACTACAACAAAACCCAGCATTACACACCTCACTATTCCTGCAACAACACTCAACACTACACGCCTCACTGCTCCTGCAACAACACACAACATTACACACATCACTACTCCTGCAACAACACCCAACACTACACACATCACTACTCCTGCAACACCCAACATTACACATCTCACTACTCCTGCAACAACACCCAACACTACACACTTCACTACTCCTGCAACACCCAACATTACACATCTCACTACTCCTGCAACAACACCCAACACTACACGCCTCGATACTCTTGCAACAACACCCAACATTACACGCCTCACTACTCCTGCAACAACACCCATCATTACACGCCTCACTAGTCCTACAACAATACCCAACATTACACGCCTCGATACTCCTGCAACATCCAACATTACATACCTCACTACTCCTGCAATAACAACCAACACTACACAATTCGAAACTCCTGCAACAACACCGAACATTACACGCCTCACTACTCCTGCAACAACACCTAACATTACACGCCTCACTACTCCTACAACAAAACCCAACATTACACGCCTCGATACTCCTGCAACAACACCCAACATTACACGCCTCACTACTCCTGCTACAACACCCAACACTACACGCCTCACTACTCGTGCAACATCACCCAACACTACATACCTCACTACTCCTGTAACAACACCCAACACTACACTCTTCACTACTCCTGCAACAACACCCAACACTACATACTTCACTACTCCTGTAACAACACCCAACACTAGAGGCCTCACTACTCCTGCAACAACACCCAACACTACACGCCTCACTACTCCTGCAACAACACCCAACATTACACGCCTCGATACTCCTACCAAAACAATACCCACCACGACACCCTATGCTGACACTGGCAACTTAACGGCAGTTGATGACGACGCTTTCACTCAGGCCTACATTATCGTGGGATGTGTGATTGGTGGCTTCGTGGCCGTTGTCATCGTGGCAATTTTTATTGTCAGATGTCGATCCAAACGTTCTGACTCTGTACTTAATGACGACATCACCATGGGAGACGTCCAGCCATTGCATTACGAGAAGCATCTCAGTACTGCCTTCCTTCTGCAGGGATACACTCCTACTGCAGTCGACTCCATTTCCATGGACAGCGGGCAAGCGGTTACAAGAAACACGATCAGCGCAAACAAGACTGAGGAATTAGGTTTTACAAATGAAAGTTTTTATGTTCGTTTTTAAGAGTTAGAAAACTGCATGGAGTCACTTAAATACGTATGATAAATCTCAGCCAAGACATCTTTGTTTCAAAAACCCTACTGAATTATGTAGAGTTGCTAGTGTTCAAAGATCGCTTAATTCGTAAACACGTACTTAATTATATAGAGTTGCTAGTGTTCAAAGATCGCTTAATTCGTAAACACGTACTTAATTATATAGAGTTGCTAGTGTTCAAAGACCTCGTAATTCGTAAAACCTACTCTTGAAGTCGTATTATTCAACTTGAATCAAATCTGTTTGCCAATACGACGGCGACTTTCGTTCGTTTTATCCTTTCTTTGAAAGTCGGTGATTGTATGACTATAAAATGTTTTTATGCTTTCTCTAGTTGGCGTCTTTATCTCTTTGCTTCTCAAATTTTGTCTATAAGCTTGTTTGGCACTACAGAAAGAATCGTCTTATTTTCAGAAAATCAAGAATAGTTTGAACGTACATATTTCTATTTTGAGTTTTTATGCCAAAAGTTAATGAAATACCTAGTGAGTACATGCCTCCTGAGGTCTACAACAAAATTGTTTTCTTTATCCCATAAAAATTCTAAGAAGTGATGTCTTTAACCAGAGACCTGTCAGGTGAGGAGTAGTATAGCTAATCTTAACACCTACAGTTTTGTCTTTTTAATATGTCAGGCCAGCAGTAGTATAGCTAATCTTAACACCTACAGTTTTGTCATTTAAATCTGTTAACCTTCTGGACAGGTACCCGTTAAGAAAATCACAGACACTGTTATTAAAGAGTTTAATTGGTTTACAAAGCAAAACCGATGCGATATATTTCTCTATGCTTATATTTAATTCAAAATAAAATAATTCACAGTTTACAGTGACTTTAGGGTGTTTTTTTGTTCTTTTGTTCTACTGGTATTAATTTCTATGCAGGCAGAATGAATGACATGTGTCTGGAGATCAAATTAATATTTCTGTGCAAATAGAATGAATTATATAGTTTTGAATAGAACTACGAGTGTAAAAATTACATTCCTTTGGAATTAATATAAATATATTTGATGCACGGATAGGTGAATGTAACTATAAATGTCAGTGTCAGACTCCATTCTCGCATCGCAACTTAAATACTTGTACAGTCACTGCGACAGGTTATTTAATGCTACGAGAGTGTAGAATTATTTATAAATATATACTTTTGTTTTCTATTTCGATAAATAACCAGTATCTGTGTGCGAAGTTTTTTCTACGATTGCATTACAAATAAGTAATATTTTTGTTACTTGTAGCATATTTATAAATATATATTTTTGTCAGTGGTCAATTTTTTTTTTCGCGAAACTCCCATTAACATCCCGCGTAACAGCAGTGGTCAACTGAAACACCAATGGCCCGAGGGGCATAGTATAAGAAAAGCTAGCTCTATCAGTGAGTGTTGATTTATTTTAATATTTCAAATTGACAAAGTTCTCTAATAATATATTTCTATACTTAAAGAATATTATGATTCTTAAGTCACATGTCGTCTAAGTCTATGCATACATATTTGTTTTCCAAAACTTTCTGGGTGCATATATGGTACCAGTGAAAAGTGCTAAATGTGTAGCCTAGCAACAATGCTAAAGGTCTATGAAAAAATTGTGTGCAAAGATCTAGACAAAAGGCAAACTAAAACTAAATTTAATCAAAATGTTACACAGATACACCCACCCACCACCACCACCATCCCAGTCTAAGCACAGGCCATGTACTTACAAAATGGTAGTTGTGAATATATTGTATGGACCTACAGAGTCATATGCACTTCCGGTGCAATGCGACCAAAATGGGACACTAGTTAAGAATATATGCAAATAAATTACCTGCCAAATAATCCAAATTCACTGGTACTGGTAAGTATCAGGTTGATTAAACTTTTGAATAATTATTTACTAAAGAATAAGATGATCGAGAGTTACCTAACTTTAGAAAATGTACTGCCCATAAACTAGATAAACTTAAAATATTATTGAAGACTTTACGATAAATACTGCTGTTCAGTTTTTATTATTGTGGCAAGGTTCTGTCTGTTAATTGCTTAATTGTTAATTTATGATATTATATTCATAAATAATACACAAACAATAATTCTTCCTTGCAATCAACACACACACAGTCACCCGATGGGGTCTTTGTCTTTGCTGTCACAAGAGCGACTAGGTCAATCCCTGGATAGTCTGTTAACTGATTAACTATTTGTCCAAGTGTTACCTGTCTGGAATAACAGACCTTAATTGAACTATCTCGTCAATCTTCTGTCTTTAATCCTGCCACACACACACACACACACACACACACACACACACACACACAACTCTCTATCGATGATGAGAACTATCCTAAAACTTGCACTTGACCGTCTTTCTTTTATCATTACGTCATTTGGCAGCCCCCACCCATCATCTGTGCCAAATACCTCTCTATATAGTTAAAAGTTCAACAATTTATTTATTAAAAAATAATAAATAACAATTAAATAGTTTTACAATTAAATGTCATCAAATATCACACATGGCAATTTTCCAGAGACCACAAATCTCTTTACAGCTTATCTCAATCAAGCACAAATAATTAGAAGAAAATATGTTTCATACAATTTCCATAGAACAATTACTAGGAATTTTATGGTTAAACATGTAGTCAATACATTCTCTAATTTATCTTACATCAGTTCTTTAAAAAATGTCAATAATCAAAATTAGATACTAATACAATTTTTAGTCAATAAAAGACGTTAAAAAAGAATCAGAAAATAGATAAGGAATTTACGAATAATCAGAGAAACATGTATAGATTACACGAACAATACATAATAACAGTTCACCTGATGTGGCCTGTGAGTGGTAATCTTGTTCCTGTACCAAAGATGGCTGGCGGGTAAAAGTCTGGTTAAGAGAGTCATGCCTGGAAACAGTTCTGCATACCATCACAACAAAATGTACTTGTATAATCCATATAAGAATGCATAACACAGTACAAATCACAGTTTCGTTTCACAGTCACTGAATCAGTATTATGGGTAGTTTGTCCAGGGCCCTTTTCTTAATTCTTTATTATATACATTGCCTTCTTTCCACAAATCCCTTACATTTTTAAAGTCCCTTTTGTCTCGTTTCTTCTAATGGTGATGGGTTTGTTGATAACAAAAGGAACGTCCAACATTCAGTATATGTCTAGCATCTTTGTATTTAGCTTTTAGCTCTTTAATGTAGATCCAGAGATCCCTATTTTGTTTGCCATTCGTCAAAGTATGTTCGTACTATTGTAATATCCCCACACAATATTTTGTTTGCCATTTGTCAAAGTCTGTTCGTACTATTGTAATATCCCCACACAATATTTTGTTTGCCATTTGTCAAAGTCTGTTCGTACTATTGTAATATCCCCACACAATATTGCATTGCTAGAGTGGAATTCTGAGAAGAGGCATCTCACTTGGAGTCCGACATTGATGGAACTATTTGTAGTCAGTTTCTTTTCCACTTGTTTGGAATTTACCTCTCTGAAGTGTGACAAGAAGAGGATTCTGTACCTTCTTGAGTTTGGCTGACTTTAATTGACTATTGAGTGTGGCAAATTTGTAAATGTAAGGAATTATAGGCAAATTATGCCGAGTTATGAAACATTATTTTTACTTTTATTAATTGTTTCATAAACATGTTATCTAATTTATGAGAAGGTATTTCCGCTAGTCGACTTACGCTTGATGGTGCAATAGTTGTTTACAAGTTCGTAGTATGTAGGTCACTCTAAAGGTGAGGAAAAGGCTGTTAACCGGATACTTGCGTTCCATATTGTGACGTAGTGTTAATCCACCAGCTGACCTAGAATCATTCATTTATATGCGTGAACGAATCAAAATTCCTCAGATGCACACATTTTTTCAGAGTGCCCGTGTCCAGGGGTAGATAATCGCATCCAGGTTGACCATGCACGACATTACATAGTGGTAAATATAGTTGATTTCTCTAAATCATTCTATATCCTATTGTAGAATACTATGTAAAATATTTATGTGATTGTTAGATGATTAATGTATTTTTCTCACAGAAGCTAAGTGGCGTTAGCGATTGGTAAATTTTGTAGAAATGATCAAGATAAAATAAGCATGTGTGTATTGCTATGTTCACGCTTGTTTAAATCGTTGTAGCCGGTGAGCGAGCGATAACAGTGAAACAGATGATTGTTAATAAGCATCACTGTGAACTACTTGCTAAATATATATTGTGTTGAGAAACTATACATTTGTAAAGTAAAATAATTCTATTCATTTCAGTATTTTTATTGACTGGAATTGTGAGTTAGCGTGTAGCTAACTAGTAGAGATTTGTAAAGAGTAATCTATCGCTGCCACCACAAAGCCCATAGGATTGCTCCTTGTAATAGGATCCTATAGAAATGATGTTATTCATTTACAGCCGGTCTCGTAGTCACCCAAAACCAAGATCTTTTGAGGACTACGCCAGAGGAGCAATCCTATGGGCTTTGTGGTGGCAGCGATAGATTACTCTTTACAAATCTCTACTAGTTAGCTACACGCTAACTCACAATTCCAGAGGTCGTATTTAGCGTTGGAGTGACCAGACGGAAAACAACTCAGGACTGTACACTCGAGCAGACGACGGCAATTCTTCAAACACTTCACAGACTCTAGTTGAGTGGGATTGAACCCAATTATGAACAGGAAAAATTGACATTGATACACCTAGAGCAATTCGGACTAAGTGGGATAGATTAACTCTGTTTATCCGCGTACAGCCAATGTTCTTTAATATAATTGTTATTAAATTTCATTTTGTTATCTTACCCATTGTTACATAATTGTTTGTAGCACGACTATATGAGAAGTTAGCTGGAGGCGAGCCAGGACTAAAGGAATCATAATTCTTAATTAATAGATAAATGGGAAGATAACGTTGCTAGCTTGGGCAAATCAACTGATTTATCTGGCGATGTGACATTGTATAATAGCCTGAGTCTTTGGCATACTCGTAGGAGGTAGGTCAGGCCGTCCGGCTGTCGCTATTGTTAGAGATTAATCAATAACCAATATTAATACCTGGGAATCTAAAATGGGACAGAGTCGTTAAACCTAACTGGACACGTGACAGTGACCACAATTAAATTTTGGCGTATGCATTTATTTTCCTTCTGATGAGTTATTTTTGCGTCACGCGAATATGGGACATCGTGTACTATTTATATTCTTATTATAATAAACATTATTTTGATCTTGCTGTAAATGTATGGTCTTCTGTGCACATTTTTATTTCATCAAACCCAGATTTATTCAGTGGATCTACCAAAAGGAACCCTTAAAGCAACATTAAGATGAACGTGTTTGAGTTATTGTTATCTTTGATTTCACTCTCGTCTTCATTTTCAAAATATTTATTAAATAGAATTCTAACTTGTGTAGCATTGTAATCAATATATTCTGCTCGGAGGCTCTGCAAGCAGACTAGATATTCGAAATCTAATTTATCTAATTTATTTAACCTATAATTAAAGAAACATTTCAGATTAACACTTTATTTGAAATTGCTAAATCTTGATTTATATAACATTCTATTCATTAACTGAGTATGATTATGTTTCTTCATGTTTTGTTTATAATGTTTGTGACAATAGTGAGCAAGACTCATGATAAAGTTTTGTAAATAAATTGGGTTTGATGAAATAAAAATGTGTTCAGAAGATCAAACACTTACAGCAATCGTTAAGATGCAAGTAATGCTCTTACTTTTTAAATAATATGAGATAAATTATAAATAATACAAATTCTCATCATCGATCAAACCTTCAAAGTTCACATTTTAGTACATAAGTCGTTATAGGAAGATGAAGCCGCATTGTTATTAATTAACCATTTATCCGTAACTTAGTGGTAACTTGTCTTCTCTACCCACAAATGCTGATAAATATCTCTTCCATTTATGCTTTTGAATGTGGCTCTCCCACATAGATTAGAACTATAAATAGCTCTCCAGCAACCAGTGGCCATATAACAAGCCGCTGTTGACCACCTTGACACAGCGAGGACAGACTGGCGCAGACGACGCCAGACAGAGACGACAGACGAATCCCTCTCCCCCACTCCCCTCCTCCCCAAGCGCGAAAGCGGCGGAAGCCGGAAGCGCCCCCTACATGAACAACACCTTGACACAGGTTTCACAACTTCAGCGCTGTACTCGGAAACCCTAAAATAGAACGAGGGCTGGCCCTAAGTTTCCTTTCTAAATTTACCTAAATCTTACTGTTCTCTGAAATATAATCTTTATTAGAATACTATTGGGTGTGAAGGATTCTGACAAATTCTGTGTCATGAACTCCTAACCCAGTTCTGCGGATTCAAAAATCAAATTTTGAACGAATTCCTTTGTTAGAGCATTTCCCGTGATACACCAGTATCGGAAAATTAACAGAGAGTTCAACCACATTATGCAACTTTAGACCATTGTCGAGTAAGTTCGAATCAACAAGCATACCATGTGACCAGTCACGTGACACATTCATACACTTTGTTAAATACACCAAAACGCCGTAAACTCCCCACTCGCACACAGACCGGCCGGACACACACACCAGCTCACCTTGCTAGCCGCCGATATTGCTGAGTCGTAAAGAGAGAAAGAAACCCGTTGTCTTGTAATAATCTACTATTGAGAAGGTAACACGTCTACTTCTTACAATATTATTGTATTTGCTAATTGTATTTTTGTATATGAATTGATGTATGTATTCTGTGCAGGATTATTGCAATTCTCTCCGAATGTACGTGATTCGATAAGGAATGACAAAAATCTAAAAGTTCATTGTATATAAATTAACTGTAACCTTTATCTTTTAATTTGTATAAATCTTAATTCTTTTGTGCCGCAGGAACGTCTGTGCACGTTGCGAATTTTTCTTGTAATTCAAATTGTTTTTCTTGCATGTAATTTCAATGTTAATTTGTAAAGCGCTCATGCTTGATTTGAATTATAATTTTATCTCCTTGTATGAATTCCATTTTTAATGCTATAAATGTTTGGAAATTCATACGTTCATGTAATGTTAGAAGTAACACACATGTGGACTGTATTGTATCTTTTAAATATAATTATATTGTAAAAGACACGATAGTCAAAGATTTAAACTCTGAGCATTTATTATCGATCACGTGCTTCGGATTTGCAAACGTAAAAGCAAATCGCTCATAGGAATTAAAATTCTATTCCAGAGCGGGTTTTTCTTTTCGTCGTTCTCTTTATATGCCGACTTACATGTCTGCCTTGTAATTAACCTTGGTCGGACGATGATACAAGTACCGTGCCACCATTGTTGATGATACTTCGCCAAGTACACCTTTAGTGTAGCGACTGAGAGACGGTTGGCTACCGACGATATCGGCAATACCAGCGAACGTATCGGGATGATGTGGATGGGACAAACCGGCCTTAGACCACATGGCATCCATGACTTATTGCAGATGAGTACTGCTCTGTGCTCCTGAAGCCAAGATAATATTGCGCAAACAAAAACTTTCTCGTAACATAAACTCTAGCATACCGATAGAGCACTGAGATAATTGCCTTTGTTTAAATCTAAAACCGTGCCTTCGTGATTAATTGTTATTGTTATATGTTAATTATTAAATTCATTTAATTTGTTAAAACCTCTTTCATAGTGATTCTTATGCATATAGACCTAATTCGTGGTTTGGATGGGGGTTGGTTGAGCTAAATGTAACGTTTGAATGCATATTAATTTAAGAGAGTTTTAACGGTTTCCAAACCGGACTATTGTACGCAAGTTTGTCAGTTCGTAAATCTGTTTGTCTTGACTACAAAGACGCATTTTTAACATAGACGAAAGATAAATTTGAGCAACCAGTCTGTTTAGGTTGGAGAGAAGAAATTAATTTAACTATTAAATTAAAGTTTCTATAAATTCCTAAGCAGGGTCTATAAATAAAAGCTGGACACGTAACATTGGGATACAATAATTCATTCCATTCATGCATATTAACATAAAGGAAAAACAACATAAAGCATGAATTTCTTCTCTCACAGATGCTGACTTTTATCTCCCGAAAGGGGTTCAAAACTTAAACTTCAGTCTGTCGACTTGTCCTAGCCCTTTTCTCAGCCCAAACTTGGAGAGAGAGTGACGTTACTTCGGTTCGTCAGAAACAATGTTAGTTTTGACCCCACCCATCTTCCATTGGTCACCTAACCCATCAACCAATTAAGTTTAGCAATTTCGCGTCCACGCTTCCTGTGACGTGGCAAGCTGGACAAGTGTGGGTGTACTAACTCTGTCCTGTGATTACGTCCTTTCCCTCCCTACTGTACACCTTTAGACTGGACGGCTCTGTCCTGTGATTACGTCATGTCCCTCTCTACTGTACACCTCTGTCTTGTGATTACGTCCTGTCCCTCCCTACTGTACACCTTTAGACTGCATGGCAACATCTTAGACGTGTAACCCTAATCCTTATTAAAACTTCTCCATATACACTTTCCACCTTTAAACATTCACCCGCTACCTGGAAATCTGAGTTGCAGTTCATAAACAAATAGGCAATAGACTATAAAATTAGTTTATAGCTCTGCAGTTTCAGGTTACATCGTTCAATTAGTTATAATTTATTAATATATATGATATTTATAATTAACAAGAAAAGAAATCCCCAATTTATGACATAATTACCGAATGCAGTATTATTGCTGTATTGCTGGAAATTAGAGCGAAATGTTAGAAAGAAAAAACACAGACTTGGCTTTTGCTAAATTATCATTTCTTCTGTTTGAAGACCGTCTATCAATGCTTAGTTTGTGAAGAAATAAGTGCTTTTCTCTTTAATACAGTGTGCTTAATATAGTTACAAAACTTAGTATATGTTCCGTATTCAAAAAGTACCTGTCTTTTCACAGTTCTAGTTCTGAACTGGTGTGATTATTTGCTTTGTGTGCATTTAATATAAAATATTTCTTCTAAAATACAAAACGAAAATAGTTTGGAACTCTATTAAAACACTGTATTTTGTCGTTTAAAGATGAACTTACATAGACTGTATTATATTTCACTTTTAGGTTCTGGGAACTCAGAAACAAGTGCTGTAACACCAACAATACACACCTCACCGCGACAAACCACTCCTACTACAATGTACAAAAATTCTCCAATTACTGCTGCAGCAACACCCACTACTACACGCCTCACTACTCCTAGAACACATACGACTGCATCTACCACTACAATTAACACTACTATTACAACAACACCCAACAGTACATATCTCACTACTCCTACAACATCTACCACTACAAGTCACACTACTAATACAACAACACCCAACAGTACATATCTCACTACTCCTACAACAACATCTACCACTACAAGTCACACTACTAATACAACAACACCCAACAGTACATATCTCACTACTCCTACAACAACATCTACCACTACAAGTCACACTACTAATACAACAACACCCAACAGTACATATCTCACTACTCCTACAACACATACGACTGCATCTACCACTACAAGTCACACTACTAATACAACAACACCCAACAGTACACATCTCACTACTCCTACAACACATACGACTGCATCTACCACTACAATTAACACTACTATTACAACAACACCCAACAGTACATATCTCACTACTCCTACAACATCTACCACTACAAGTCACACTACTAATACAACAACACCCAACAGTACATATCTCACTACTCCTACAACAACATCTACCACTACAAGTCACACTACTAATACAACAACACCCAACAGTACATATCTCACTACTCCTACAACAACATCTACCACTACAAGTCACACTACTAATACAACAACACCCAACAGTACATATCTCACTACTCCTACAACAACATCTACCACTACAAGTCACACTACTAATACAACAACACCCAACAGTACACATCTCACTACTCCTACAACACATACGACTGCATCTACCACTACAAGTCACACTACTAATACAACAACACCCAACAGTACACATCTCACTACTCCTACAACACCCAACACCATACATCTCACTAATCGTACAACAACACTCAACACTACACATCTCAGTAATCCTACAACAACACTCAACAGTACACATCTCACTAATCCTACAACACCCAACACTACACATCTCACTAATTCTACAACAACATCTACCACTACAAGTCACACTAATAATACAACAACACCCAACAGTACACATCTCACTACTCCTACAACACCCAACACCATACATCTCACTAATCGTACAACAACACTCAACACTACACATCTCAGTAATCCTACAACAACACTCAACAGTACACATCTCACTAATCCTACAACACCCAACACTACACTTCTCACTAATTCTACAACAACATCTACCACTACAAGTCACACTAATAATACAACAACACCCAACAGTACATATCTCACTTCTCCTACAACACATACGACTGCATCTACCACTATAAGTAACACTACTAATACAACAACGCCCAACAGTACACATCTCACTACTCCTACAACACCCAACACCATACATCTCACTAATCGTACAACAACCAACACCACACATCTCACTAATCCTACAATAACCAACACCACACATCTCACTAATCCTACAACACACAACACCACACATCTCACTAATCCTACAACACTCAACACTACACCTCTCAGTAATACTACAACAACACTCAACACTACACATCTCCCTAATCCTACAACACCCGACACCACACATCTCACTACTCCTACAACAACACCCAACACTACACCCTACATTATCGTGGGATGCGTGTTTGGTGGCTTCGTGGCCGTTGTCATCGTGGCACTCTTTATTGTCAGATGTCGATCCAAACGTCATAACTGTGTACTTAATGACGACATCACCATGGGAGACGTCCTGCCATTGCTTTAAGAGAAGCATCTCAGTACTGCCTTCCTTCTGCAGGGATACACTCCTACTGCAGTCGACTCCATTTCCATGGACAGCGGGCAAGCGGTTACAACAGGGGCGGGCAAACTTTTGAGACCGCGGGCCAGATAAAATTGTTGGAACAGTTCGCGGGCCAGATAGACGACCAAATATCACAAGTCCAGCAAGTTCAGAATATAAAATGAGAACAAAAGTAATTACATGTAGCCTTGGCTGTTTGACAGCATAAAACAACGCCCATTTGTTTTAGTGACTTTTGCCTTGCGGGCCAAAGGAATAACTGTGAATTGCTTGGCGGGCCAAAAGCAATAACTGTGAATAGCTTGGTGGGCCAAAAGCAATGTTAACTGTGAATAGCTTGGCGGGCCAAACAAAAATGCTTCGCGTGCCAGGTTTGGCCCGCGGGCCAGAGTTTGCCCGCCCCTGGGTTACAAGAAACACGATCAGCGCAAACAAGACTGAGGTATTAGGTTTTACAAATGAAAGTTTTGTTATTCGTATTTAAGAATTAGAAAATTGCATGGAGTCACTTAATAAATACGTATGCTAAATCTCAGCCAAGACATCTTTGTTTCAAAAACCCTACTGAATTATGTAGAGTTGCTAGTGTTCAAAGATCGCTTAATTCGTAAACACGTACTTAATTATATAGAGTTGCTAGTGTTCAAAGACCTCGTAATTCGTAAAACCTACACTCGATGTCGTATTATTCAACTTGAATCAAATCTGTTTGCCAATACGACGGCGACTTTCGTTCCTTTTATCCTTTCTTTGAAAGTCGGTGATTGTATGACTGTAAACTGTCATTTTATGCTTTCTCTAGTTGGCGTCTTTATCTCTTTGCTTCTCAAATTTTGTCTATAAGCTTGTTTGGCACTACAGAAAGAATCGTCTTATTTTCAGAAAATCGAGAATAGTTTGAACGTACATATTTCTATTTTGAGTTTTTATGCCAAAAATTAATGAAATACTTAGTGAGTACGTGCCTCCTGAGGTCTACAACAAAATTGTTTTCTTTATCCCATAAAAATTCTAAGAAGTGATGTCTTTAACCAGAGACCTGTCAGGTGAGGAGTAGTATAGCTAATCTTAACACCTACAGTTTTGTCTTTTTAATATGTCAGGCCAGCAATAGTATAGCTAATCTTAACACCTGCAGTTTTGTCATTTAAATATGTCAGGCCAGCAATAGTAATTAGTATAGCTAATCTTAACACCTACAGTTTTGTCATTTAAATCTGTTAACCTTCAGGACAAGTACTCATGAAGAAAATCACAGACACTGTTATTAAAGAGTTTAATTGGTTTACAAAGCAAAACTGATGCGATATATTTCTCTATGCTTATATTTAATTCAAAATAAAATAAGTCACAGTTTACAGTGACTTTAGGGTGTTTTTTGTTCTTCCTGTTCAATGAGTGACAAAACATTTATTAAATCAACAATCATATACATATACATATGACAAATACAGTGAAATAGTTTACTTGAACATCATTATTTCGACAAAACTACATTTGAATAATTTTGTCTACACATTCTATATCCTAACACCCTCTAATATGGTCATTAAATAGCAGTTTACAATCAGCAAACCAGAAGGTTCAAATCATACATATAGAAAAGGCTGCTTTTCCCTGTAAAATATAATCAGATGAGCAATCCTAAGTTTCCAGTTTATCGCTTTATAGTTCCATTCTTACCTTACAGTATCATGCAATGGTATTTATTAGCCCAATGCATACACACAGCATAATAAATAAGCATATATGCAACAACCTTAGTTCAAACATTTGTAGAAGTAATAGTCCACTCACATAATACATCTCTAAGTAAAACACAAGTATAACATATCAATAGCAAAAGTGCATGAAATATTTCTAAGTTCATCCTCTCTCAAGCAGTCAGTTAACTCACTATTAAGTGAATGATTGCCTTTCAAGACTGGACTTCTTTGCCACTTCAAATTCAAAGGGATGAGAAATAGATTTATCTACAGCAGGTAAAGTTTTATATCTCAGCCCATTGGCTGATCTCACTCTTGTAAATCATAACCATTGGATAAATAAAACTACTTACCCAGCTGGAATTAGTTTGCATTACAACAGCAATATTCCCTTGGGTTGTTTACTTCCAACTCATGACACTTACAAAAATACCATCATAAGGATGAATTCTGACACCAAGTAGAATTATTGATATTCCAAAATTCTGAAGTGGTTCAAACATGCAAGTAAGAAGAAAAAACAATTAATCTGTGCCTTCCTTCTCTTCGCCTATTCCCCCCTTACGTCATCCTCTCACACACCTGTGATAATACACACCTCTCAACTTGCAGGTAATGGACTGAAAGAGTAACCTCCATACTCTCCTCAGAGTATAAATAATGACATACAATGAAGACATACAGAAATGCACAAACAAACATAATACAGTTGATTATCCCAAGAGTGGACAGTTTTCCTTAACAAGATTACTTCAGTCAATGAACAAATAGGCACATCACAGATAGGAGAGTTGGTAGTTTGTTAACAAAAAAATTATCACGTGACCTAGCTGACGCTCTTCCCTGGCTGTGTGTTGTCAGAGCTGGCTGTAGGTGATGTCAGTGGTGAGGCAGTAACTGCTAGCTCACAATAAGTGGGATGAAAACATACTTTGAGATGCAGGGTTACTTGTGAAGTCAGACAAAAAGTCCATGGACAGATTTTCATTCAGATAGCAAAAGACAAGACAAAAATGCTGCCAATCTTTTCTCCTGGAAATACAGTTGTTATGCATGAACATTCTGACTAGCTTTTCTTCTGCCCATCTATGTTCCTTAACACTCATCAGAATTAATTTAGTGGTTATAAAATTCAGTCATTTTATTCTTTGCCCTGATTGAATGGGATTACTCTTTTACTACACTTTAAACACGAAATTGTACTGCATTAAAATAACCAAAGAAAGTGGTATTTTGCCTTGTTATGAGAAGTCTCTAAAAGTCATTACAAGAACAGTTTCACAGGGATTTAGATTTGCCACATTAACTGCTATAATTTTCCCAATAAGGGCTTGATGTTAATTAAAAATAAATCAGCCAACATTAAACCACATGGCATTTGTACTGGTTAAAATAACTATGAAGGATGTCTTTGAATTGTACAACAGCATACAAAGTTGTACATGGAAATTAAAATATATTATTACTCAGTTGAAAGAAAGACATAAAAAGAATACATTTCTATTTAGCCACAAAGAACATAAAATTATGAGTTAGTACTTATAACTTTGTATTTTACTAAAATGACCTTCACCATGCATGTGTGCCAGAAACTGGGGACTCTTCCAAAAAAAGATGTGTTCTGTACTAATACTTCAAAACAAGAAGCAAGAGGTTTGTTTCCACCCTGTCATTTCCTTTATAATTCCTTTAGTGCCTATTGGTCGGTTACAGTCGACTAGTAGATGGCCATTGGTTAGCTCTATGTTGGTACCCCGTAAGATGGACAATACGAAATACACAACAATTGAGGTCAATTGCTCCAGTGGTTCATTCGCCCCAGAGGAAGGTCCTCACATATAAGACAGACAGACAGACACGATGACAGACACAATGATGGACACAATGACTATGATTAAATGAATTTTACACGAAATGAAGATGATAAGAAATGACATAATATAGAAGAAAATTAATTAAATATTTATGTAAAACATTCAACAAATAAAGAAAATAAAACAACAATCAATTACAAAAGCCACATAACACAATTCTCATAATGACCATCAGAGAAAGGTTTAGCCTTTCCTATAGCTAGTTCGATTTTCTCTGACCAAGTTCATATAGTTTCTTCTTAGTTCTGCAATATCAAAAATTTCGCACAAAATTCCCCATAGTTCACTATTGTTTCTACACAGTTCTCTAACTGCTCTCACACTCCTGGCCAAATGTACTATTTTCACTTTTTTTTAGTTATACTGGTAGAGTCTAGCATCATCACTGGCTGAGTCTTTGTAGACTTCTCCTCCTAAGAGATGTAATATGGTGTTCATCCGAACTAACAGCTGATACACTTCAGCAAACTGAAGCCACCAACACGAATCAATGCTACCAAGATGCAAAGCAACCAACATACAGTGAAATCCTGCAATTTATAAATACAGCAAACAGGGACTGCTAACATTAACTACATAATGTTCTTTAGATAAAGGCTAATCATTTTCTCTGAGCACAATTTCACTACCCTGAAATAAATGTAAATTAATTATAATATGCATGGCAAAATATCATGATTATGCTTTAAACAAAATTATGAATCACAAAATTTTATAAAAAGCAACTCTCCCTTTGTTCAGCAAAACCAATGATCAAAGACATCTGTAACAGCCTACGGATTTCCTTAAAAATCTCATACACACTTTTCTTCAAGCCTTTTGGCTTTCATTCATACTTTCAGATTTACACTACGTCAAAATCTGGGCTTCCGCTACACACAAGACATGTCTTTACTGTGGGGGAAAAGCATGTGGCATGAGTTTACTCCCCTATTTAAAGGCTATTCAGTTGACCTAAGCCCTAAGCATAAGCGCGAAAGCGGCGGAAGCCGGAAGCGCCCCCTACACTCAATCAAAACCTAAGCCCTAAGGGCAGGCTGCACTCAAGCTCTTTCATTCACACATAGGATTAACAACGGACTTCCGATCTTCCGTTCAATTGAACTCGTGTACGTCAAAGATTTCCACTTGACCACGGTTCACAAGGTCAGACTTGCTGTGGAAAAATATATTAGTTAACTAGCTTACTTCTCTTTGACCAGAAAAACGTCCATTCTGTCTTATGGGTGATGCAATAGCTACATCCTATGTGTGTATATGCTCGTATTAGACTCCCTTTTGCATCGACATTTAGATTTTTACTACTCATTTCTTAATCTAAATTTTATTCTTTCTCTATGTCTATTTATGTTTCTTTTTGTATCTGCATTAGAGAGATAGAAAGAGAGAGATAACATATTATATCAGTATAATTTGAAAAATTTGAAAAAATGGAACTCACTGTTCATTTTGCCTTTATACAGTCTGTAGTTCGCTTATGTTTGTGCGTGTGTGTGTGTGTGTGTGTCTATGAGAGAGAGAGAAAGAGCATAATATATCAGTATAAATGGAAACATTTTATCAAAGGGATCACATTGCACTTTTTGTTTCTTTAAAGACTGTTAAGACTGTATATATTTGTTTCTGTGTGCATGAGTGTGTTTAAGAGAGAGAGAAATAGAAAGAGAAGGAAAAAATAGACAAAAGGAAAGAGAGAGAAAGAGCATATTGTAGGAGTATAAAGGGATGTATTTGATGAAATGGAACATTATGTATGTGTGTGTGTGAAAGAGAGAGAAAAAGATTGAGATATAAAGAGCATATTGTAGCATATAAATGGATGCATTTGTGTGTGTGTGTGTGAGAGAGAGAGATTGAGATATAAAGAGCATATTGTAGGAGTATAAATGGATGTATTTGATGAAATGGAACACGATGTATTTGTGTGTGTGTGTGTGTGTGTGTGTGTGTGTGTGTGTGTGTGTTTGTGTGTGTGAGTGAGTGAGTGAGTGAGTGAGTGAGTGAGTGAGTGAGTGAGTGAGTGAGTGAGTGAGACGAAGAGTGAGATGGCATATTATAGCAGTAAAAATGGAAGCTTTTGATCAAATGGAACAAAGTATAAATTTGCTATTAAGATTGCATATGACTGTATCAGTTTCTTTGTTTTTGCGTGTTTATGTGTGTGTGTGAGAGAGACAGAGAGACAGAAAGGGAGAAAGAGAGAAAGTGTAAGAAAAGATAAAGAAGAGAGTGAGCATATTATAGGAACACAAATAGAAACATTTCATGAAATGGAACACACTGTATTTAATGTGTTTCATTTTAGTGTCTGTATGTCTAAATATGTTTCTGTGTGTGTGTGGGGGGGGGGGAGAGGTGCAAAAGAAAGATAGCATATAAAACAATGTAATAGGAATTTGTGTACAAACACATTTCTTTTTTTCTATAATGTTCGAATGTCTATATGTTTCTTAGTATGTGTGTGTGTGTGTGTGTGTGTGTGTGTGTGTGTGTGTGTGTGTGTGTGTGTGTGTGTGTTTGTGTTAAATAGAGAGAAGTAGAGCACAATATAAAGAGAGAGAAAGTGAGAGGGGATATTTTAGTGTCTCTATGTCCGTTTCTTTGTGTGTGTCAAAGAGAGAGAATTAGAGCGTATATAAAGAGAGAGAAGTAGAGCACGATATAAAGAGAGAGAATTAGAGCACGATATAAAGAAAGAAAGAGAAAGGGGGCATATTATAAATGGAAGCTTTTGATCAAATGTAACACACTGTACTTTTGTTTTCTGGAGTCTGTATGTTTCTTTATGTGTTTGTGTGAGAGAGAGAAGGAAATAAATAGAGTAGATATTAATAACAATGTAAGAGAGAGTTAGCATATTACTGCAGTGTAAATGGAAGCTTTAAATCAATGGAACACACTGTACATTTTGTTTCTATTAATGTGTTTATATGTGTCTGTGAGAGAGAGAAAGAGGGAGAGAGAAAAAAAAAGAGATTATATTAAAGCAGAATAAATGGAAGCATTTGATCAATGGAACACATAGTATTTTTGGTTGTATGTCTGAATATGTGTATTTGTATGAGAGTGTGTGTGTGTGAGAGAGAGATATGATTTTAGACAGAGAAGAAAGAAAGATAGAGCATATAATAGTTGTTTAAATAGAAGCATTTGATCAATGGAACACTGCAATTTTTTGTTTTATAAAATACAGGATGCATGTATTTGTATATTTTTCTTTGTGTGTGTGAGAGAGAGAGAGTGGGTATATTAGAGCTTTATGATGGAAATATTTGATCAAATGGAATGCACTGTAGTATTTGTAAGAAAGAGAGAATATTATAGCAATATAAAAGGAATCATTTGATCAATGGAACACACTGTACTTTTTATTTAGTCAAAATTGTATTGGCTAAAACAGAATTTAACAACAAAATCAAATGCAAATGTCAGTAGATATTCATTGTATAAACTTTATAACAAAATAATGTCCTGTTTTATTAAATAAGATATATTTACAGCCATCTGCAAATATGTAAGATTTTCATATTATTAAATATATTTAAAATGAAACTGTTAACAATTCACACAATAAGCCTTTACTTTTTGCTGACTAATTCTGTCATCTCCGGAATGGCCTGTAACAAAATAGCAGATTATAACTATTTGGTACAAGCACTGACATAAAGTAAAAAATAACAGAAATATAAATGTTTTGTTCATGTTCTGACACAAGTAAAATAATGGCAATATCAATGTTTTGTTTATGTAATGAAACAGTAACAAAATAACAGTATTATAAATGTTTTGTACATATACTGATATAGTAGTAATTGTACATTAAAAGTGTTGTTTAAATCTTTCATTTCATAATATTTACAAAATGATACTGATCTCACTTATTTGATTAATTAATTCCTTTAATAAAAAGCATTAACAAAATAATACTGATAAATGGTACTCAATGCTTGCGTAATTACTCTGATAAATGGTACTCGTTGCTTGCATAATTACTCTGATAAATGGTACTCATTGCTTGTGTAATTACTCTGATAAATGGTAATCAATGCTTGCATAATTACTCTGATAAATGGTACTCATTGTTTGTGTAATTACTCTGATAAATGGTACTCATTGCTTGCATAATTACTCTGATAAATGGTACTCATTGTTTGCATAATTACTCTGATAAATGGTAATCAATGCTTACATAATTACTCTGATAAATAATACTCATTGCTTGCATAATTACTCTGATAAATGGTACTCAATGCTTGCATAATTACTCTGATAAATGGTACTCAATGCTTGCAGTTTCATCCTTCTGAGCACTTCCCTCCCAAGTCATTCTACTAGTTTTATCATCATAATACATGTACATGTTTTGCTTTCACTTTTATAAAATTGACCTTACTTTCTAATCTAAAGTTGGTTTATTTTTACATGTTAGTTTAGTTAAATAAAGCAGTATATTTTTTTAATTTTCTATAAAGAATGCAGATAAGAAGATTGGTGAGCTGATTGCAAATGATGGTTAGGACTGAGCACTCGATAAAATTTACCTAACAGGTTGATGGCATAGTTTATAATCCAATAAATGTTAAATAGAGTGATAATTATCTTTGATTTTAACAAAATTTTATATAACAAAAAAAAATATTATTGCAATCTTCTTAAAATGGAGACTTTGTTGTCAAACACTAATAATATTATAATATTCCCCTTTTCATGCCAAATGTGCTATATAGTAATAGTTTTTGCATTACGTTTGAATAAAAGACAATTTATCCATAATTTCAATGAGAAAAGGTTTAAAATGTACTTGATAACTATCATTTATCTTAGAAATTGAAATTCAGTATCAAAGTTAAGTTGAGATTTAGAGATACCAATACATTAACTGATTGGCTTTAAATTCCAAATTATAGCATTTGGTAACTTATGAAGTAAAAGTATTAGAAATGGCCCATTGAAACCCAGTCCTTTCAGAGAGGTATATCATAGAGATTTAGAGTGCATTTTCGAAAGTGTGAAGTCTTTTAAAACAAAGTTTCATTTTAATATTTTGCTTAATGCAACATTCAATAAAATAATTATTGTGAGATTGAAATTATGTCAGACTAACTCGGTCAATGAAAGTTGCTTGATGATAAGCAATAGTGTTTTTCTCATTCACTCCATCCTTCGCTGTTCAAATCACTACAATTTTCTTCAATTATAAAACATTAAAATACCATCCTTATGATGTTACCATTTCAACAACTAACCTGTGATTACTTAGAAGTATTTGGTTTTCTTATGATATTCAATTTCAATTATGATACTTTATTTTTAAATACATTTACACCATAATTAATGCATGATAAGCAAATAGGAGCTATTATTATAAATTTTAAAAATAACCTCCCAAACAGCATTTTTTAATTCATAAAGCCTTTGATGCTTTTTATTTTAAAAAACCAAACAGGTTGTTAAAATCAGAATGATACTGATAATGATATATATATATAGAAAAATGCATGTTTAGTATTAATGAATATACAAGATAGTGTTTCTCACTAATAAACTGACTACTTGTATATTTGAGTTAAATGAAAACAAGCTCCCAACAGGAAGCTTTCTGGGTTTTCTTATACTGACATTTTATTATTTATTTATTTGGAATTTGGTGGGGGTGGCGGGGGGGGGGGGGGGGGGGGGGGAAGAACCACAGAAAGAGACAGGGACAACCTTGGATTTCCAACACTGAGAATTCCCATGCCTATATATTATAATTAATGCTTTGAGCTCATGATGGATAATCTGATATGTTCACCATAATGTTCTTATACTTCATAAATTTTTGCACAAAACTCATTTTCTTATTTCTCTTATTATCAATGCTACAATAACTTCACCACTATACTTCAGACCTAACTATTCATTATCATTCTACCTAGTTATAAATTACCTTAACCATTTAGACACAACAAAGCTAGTGTTGTGATTGTCTGATGTCATGTATAATAAAACTTTCAATAAAATGCAATATTTATAATTTGTTTTTAATTCTTTATAAACTCTGAATTATATTTATAATTGATATAATTTCAAATTGTATGTCAAGCAAAGTAAAAAATACTATTATTAAAAATAAATTGTGCATGTGCTTATATTTCAACAGAAATTAAATAAAAGTATCATATGGTCCTGTGATCTGTAACTTCTAACAGATACAAACCCAAGGAAGATAAATATGTCCTTTATTAATCAGTCATTGTAACTCCTACACTGTGAAAGTGAAATAATTTCTGAGCTAGGGTCAGTCATCTTGTACATAAACATTCCTTCACCAGTATATAAGCACTACAGTCATCCTAAATCCAGCATATTCTGTGCATATAACATCACAAAAGCACTTTTGTTCCACTTGACTTCCATGCCATAATGCATAACAAAGTTGAATAAAAGTTAAACCAGACTACTAGACCAAGAATATTTCATAAAATCACATCAAACAAACTGAAATAAGATCCATATGAAAATTACTTACATATTGATAGTGATTAATAAGAACATAATTCAGTTAACCAATCTTTCACTTTTGTCAGAAGGGATTTGTACCATAGAATGTTACCTTAAGAAAGCTTTATGTGAGTATGTGAGATGTACAGCAGATTTGGACTGCAGAATGTTTCTGTGAGAAAGCTTTTTTTTGCAAGATGTACAACGTTACCTTAAACAGGTCCTGAACAATACCATAATCTGCAACTTGGAAGATGGGTGCCTCTGGATCTTTGTTTATTGCTACAATCACTTTACTGTCTTTCATGCCTGCCAGGTGTTGGATGGCTCCAGAGATGCCCACAGCAATGTACAGATCCTGTTGTCAAATACAATTATAGTTTGTATATTACAAATTTATTTTATAAGTAATATTAGCAATCAGACATTGTCACATTTTTCTGATGTACACAGCTAAAAATACTGTGCAATGAAAACATTTTAATTTTTATTGTATATCACAACATTTATCATTGTACGCATTGCCTAATTTTCAATTTTTTTCTTTTTATTGCACACATTCAATCACTATGCACAAAACAAGATGGACTGACTACATTACAAAATACTATGCAGAAAAAAGCATTGCTTAACAATACTGGACTGACCAAATTACGAACCACTTTGCAGAAAAAAGCATACTTAACAATACTGGACTGATGAAATTTCAAACTATTATGGAAAAAATTTCAGATGAAACAAAAGGATATTTGCAAGTACAATTTTCAGGGATCACTTATCTCTAGTGGGTATTAGGTGTACACACATAGTACTAGGATTTATACTATTATCTAATATTAAGTGTAGAGTTATTTCTTTAAAGACAATTAGTTAAGTGGATTAATGATATTAGCTGTAGATGTATTAATTTTACTAATATGAATGGCATTACTTGTTTATGTACTAGTACTAGTGCAAATGACATTATAAGTAGGATTGTTTCCTTAAGGGCACAATTACTAAAGTTGATATTAACTGTAAAGTTGTTTGCTTAGGAATACAATTACTGAAGAATGTATTAATTGAAGAGTTATATTCTTAGGGAAGCAATTATCTAAAATATGAATTGCTTGTTTAGGGTCAAAATAACTTAAATGTATATTAAATGAAGAAAATTTCTTTATAAACACAATTAATGCAATGACTGTAAAGTTATTCCTTAGGGATACATATTACTTAGATATTAGATATTAAAAAAAATGGATTCTTGTCTGAATGCAAATGAAGCACAGATATAATTTCACTGAGTAATTAATGTTGAAAAAAGATCAGGTCTGTATTATTTACCGGAGCTACAATCTTGCCAGTCTGGCCAACTTGCAAATCATTTGGTACAAATCCAGCATCTACTGCAGCACGTGAAGCGCCAACTGCTGCACCAATTTTATCAGCAAGAGTATACAGCAGTTTAAAGTTTTCTCCATTCTTCATGCCACGACCTTCCAAATAATATAAAAAATTCTATCCTATAATAAAATTCCATTGGCAGCAGATATTTAACACAGACTATACATGTAATATACAGAAGATGAATCAAAGGATATTCTAATACATAGATTAATAGTTCACTTTACCGAATGTTTGACCTGTATTTCAAAAAGCATGCTAAAAAGAAAAAACTTTAATATTAATAAGTTGAATACAAGAAAAAGTACTGAATAATTAATATTTGTCAGGAAAAATTAACAATATACGTTATGTTTAACAAATGATTTGGAAAAAAAACAATGAAATTTAAATATCTCTCCTCAATCATCATGTACTGAGAGACAGAAACACCCTGCTGCCTATTAGCACTGTGACATACAGCATCCCAGCACATTAACTTGCATTATGTATGTTTTCTCTCAGTCAAGATGTACATCCCAAGCACATTAACTTGCATTATGTGTGTGTTTTTTCGGTCAAGGTGTACATCCCAAGCACATTAACTTGCATTATGTGTGTGTTTTTTCAGTCAAGGTGTACATCCCAAGCACATTAACTTGCATTACGTGTGTGTGTTCTTTCAGTCAAGGTGTATATCCCAAGCACATTAACTTGCATTACGTGTGTGTTCTTTCAGTCAAGGTGTATATCCCAAGCACATTAACTTGCATTACGTGTGTGTTCTTTCAGTCAAGGTGTATATCCCAAGCACATTAATTTGCATTATGTGTGTGTTTTCTCAGTCAAGGTGTACATCTCAGGCACATTTATTTGTATTATGTGTTAGTATTCTCAATCAAGATGTATATCTTCAGCACATTAACTTACATTATGTGTGTGTGTACTCTTAATGATAGCAATGTAGTAGAATTCATTATCTTAAAACCACACAAAAACAATGACTGAGTAGATTAATGATAGAAGTGTAGTAGAATTCATATTATATTAAAAAAACATAAAAATGCACTTTAACAAAGGTACTGTAATTAACAATATGAGCTGTACAAAAAAGACACACAAAGAAACCTATTATAAAAAGTTACTGCAATAAAATCCTGTTATAAAGAATATATAGATAAATCATTGTAAATCAGCAAATATTAACAATATATGAATGCAAGCACAATCTTAATGCTTAGAATCAAGTCAAATAGGCCAGGCTTTGCAACACTAGGAACTAATATAAATTAGTTTTAATAGTATACTTCAGTAGATGCTACAATAACTTTATTGTTTATTTTAAATAGCACATTTTCTGCAGTAACACTGTTAAATCTTGCAAATTATACTCAAATGACATATAAAACACATAAGGGAAAACAATGGGATAAAAGAAAAAGAAAATAGGCTTCTTACCGCCTGATATAACAACCTTAGCGCTAGTTAGCTCTGGACGGTCACTCTTGCTTAGTTCCTGCCCTTCCAATGATGACAGCAAATTTGTGATATTTTCTTCTGGTGCTGGCAACAGAAAAGTAAGGGCTAGTGAAAACAACTCTAAAACATGCTAACTTTCCCCTACCTTCATCAGTCTAACTATCAAACAATTCTAAAAATTATTCTCAAAACAATGAAGTAAATTTTAATAAAATTTCAAAATGTTACATAATTTTTTAAAATATATTAAGAAAGTCAAACTTTTTCAAACAATCATTTTCATTTCAATACTTATCATCTCAATTGACTTAGATGAAGTAAATCAATCAGTTCGCAATTATTGTTCCCTTTCATAGATATATGTTACAATATAAGTAGTCTGCATTAAATAACATATTTTACATAAACAATATACAGAAAAATAAACATTAATAATAAATTTGAAAAAAATTAAACATAATATATCATTCAAGAACAAGTTTAAAATAACTGATCACCAAGAGTAATTTAGAATTGATTGTAATTACATAAAACATTTGCCAATCTGTTCTATTATATATGACTATTGGAGGTATTTGTCATATTGATCTTAAGGGATGATTAGTTAAGAAGCAAAATATACAAAAAATAATTATTAAAAAATTGTTACCAGATGTTACCTACATTTCTGGTAATGTTTAGACATACAGATAGGAGAAATTTTAAAAAAAATTAATTCAAATTCAAAAACTGAAACCAAGCACTTAAGTGAACTTACCCTTTGATACCTCAGCATTGCCTCCCATTGATGCAGCCTCAAAAGCTGTGCCACGTACAGTCAAAAGCTTGACCCTGTCAGATGATTTCAGTGTTTGTATGGCATTTCCTGTTGAACAAATAAAAATATAAACAACAAGAGTGAACAATTACTATACATTCTCATTTATCACAGGTTCTTTCCTTAAACTGAAAATTTCTGGCCATTGTCCAGGTTGTTTTTTTTAAAAGCAACTGTATAAAAAAAATTTAGAGATTGCAGGACATGTGTGTTTCTTAGAGAGAAAAATATATGTATAAGTTAAATGAGGAAAAATTAAACTGAGCAAATAGTATATTTGTTTATTTGACTTTATATTGTATATTGTCAATAGTTCATCTACCTAAAACAAAATAGAAAGATGAAGTAAGCACAGAACTTTTTTGTAATGATGTCCAAATCATTGGACTAACTATTTAAGACTGGACAAAGTCTGAACACTGGTGCATTTAAGAAATATGGCTGAAGTGCAGATGGATGTGAAAATCATGAGCCCTTTGCATCCCACTGGATGTTAGAGACATATATTGTCTGCAGGCTTCCACTGCTTGCCCAGTAATGGCTGTTCCAGAGAAGTGGTCTGGCCAAGAGAGAAGCCAAACTCTGAGACATATTGACATGTAATATTGACACTTAAAGATAACACTGGAGTATAGAGTTACTGATGCTTGTACTTACACACCGATAAGGGTTATGACTGTTGCATATTTGAATGATACTAATGTTAAATCAATGGAACTAAAAATGTAAATATGCAATAGTCATAACCCTTATCGATGTGTAAGTACAAGCATCAGTAACTCTATACTCCAGTGTTATCTTTCTTCTCTCAGAAGAAAACAATTCTAATGAAAAGATGTAATGTACAGTGGTACCTCGCATAATGAACACAATTCGTTCCAGCAGTACGTTCGTTATGCAAGGTGTTCGTTATGTGAAATATGATAGCCAATAGACTTCTACAGGAAATCGTGCAATCCATTCCACATCGCCATGAAAAATCAAAGAAATTAGGGAAAATGAAGACAGGACAGTGTTTGGGGGGATGGGGGGAACACTAGTAATGACACTCACCAAAGCAGGGTATGATGTTGGATGTTGATGAGGTAAGATGTTAGGTGTTGATGAGGTGAAATGGAGGTGGGATGAGGACACACACACTTATGTACAGTTCACACAGATGGCAAAAACACATCAAAGCAAGGAAAAAAGAACAATCAACTGGGGACAAACACGCCCTGCCTTCATCTGAGCCATGTGAGACAAGACTGGTCAGATTCAGCCATTTTTTCATGGGAAATGCGATGTTATGTGAAACAAGTTCATTTTGTGAGCCATGCAGGCGTTTGCAGCAGCGTTCGTTATGCGGATTGTTCATTATGCAAGGTACCACTGTATATATGAATTTTAATGTCCCTCCTCACCGCTGTTTTTGATAAAGCAGTAGTTGGAGTCATCAAATTCTGTTTCTACCTATGAATATTTTATGCCAATTCACATATTAAAACTTGCTTCATAGATATATTCAAACATTGATACAGCTGAGTTCTATATGTCAAGTGCCATAGCAACCTAAATAACAGTCAGTTATTCTTCAACAATTATCTAATTTACACCTTCAAAATGTTAGGGTCTACAAATTTAATAAGGAAGCACATAAATTTATCTAAACATATATTATTAATTCTTATATTAAACATAAACTATAAACTTTAAATTTAAACACATACATACTAGTGCCAGATTAAACAGATTAATATCAGAATACATTAATTTCTACAGTTCTAGTCAAGACAAACTGGCCAAACTTAAACATATTAACTACTAAGTAGATTAGACATCTGCAAGGAATATAATTCAATTAATAGCTTGATAGAGTATTAAATAAAGTGTTATTCTCTTTTGCATTATTTAAATTAATATCAGTAAATTAAATAAGTGATTATGGTTAGGTTATAAGTGAATTTATCTCCCTTGATCTATAAATTAAATATGATGTCAACATATTGGCTGAAAGGAATCTAAATCAACCACTAGATGCTTTGCATCACTGTCAAAAAAAAAATGCAAAAAAGAATTTACAAGGATTTTGTTACAGTAAATTTCTAATAAACGGACAGGTATCTTTAGTTAACACTAGAATACCGAGAGATTTTCGTGTATACACAATCATCTCATATAGCTAAGGATTTTCATCTCTTGTGGACAAACAATAACTATAGATTAGATATATTCTACAAATAATATACATATTCTTAATACTTCTAGCCAAAGTGATGACTTAGAAACAAACATTAATTCTTGCATATCATGGAGCAGCATGCATCTGTGAATTAACAGTCATAATTTTATAAATACTATTCATCAGTGTGGTTGATCTTCTTATTGCCGAAATCTATGATTTACAGGCATAATTGCTCAAAAATTCTAATTTTAATTATCTAACAAAAGTTCAACTATAAAATAAAATTACTGCATAATTAATGAATGTACACAACAAAAACAAAAACTAAATAACAGACATTATGCAATTTGGATAAAATGTTGCTCTAAAAGTTGCTAACCTTTACTCCTCTTTCAGAGTGACCTATATAGCACATGTTTTTGGTATGTTCTTGCTCATGCAAAATTTCTTCATCCACCCAAGTTCCATAGACTTCTGTCATTATCAACATGCACAAACTGCTTGTATTCTAAACCAAAATTCTGCTTAAACTGTTCTCCCCACTCTTCGGACAATCCCTTTACTAAACTCCACATCAAATTGTCAATGTATGTCTTATTGCTGACATCTTTCTGATCATTGTCTATTAGAAAGTCAGTATTTCTGAAACAGTTTACTATGGTTTTTCTCCACGCCACTACCCCATGGGCAAAGTTAGGTTTGATCTGAAACCACCAGCCATATGCCTATTGGTGAAAAGAGGACCACCATACTGGCATCCCAACAATAGAAATTCTCCTCTACAAACACCTCTTCATGGGCACCAGGGTCTGAAATTGCTGGCCAAATGCCTGGGGTGAAAATAAGAATTTACAACAACAATCATCCAACTCAAAAGTGCCATAATGGCATCCTGATGGCATGAAAAATCTACAACATTCATCAATTAAGCCTGCACCAGCTACTGACATCACAACACTCAACATTACAAGAAACAGAAGCTACATATTTTCAATGCTACAGACACTTGAAATCGGTACACATTCCAAAAAAAGAAGAAAAAAAAAAATCAACAGTTGCCAGCACCAAGCAAGCACCAAACCAGGACTACAACACCAACACCACCATCAGCCCTCCCCAAATACTTGTGAGGGAGCTGGTCCCACTGGAGCACTACAGACCAAAGAATGTCGTATGAAATGATCCACGAAAGTTCCATTGGTGACGTTAAATTATTATTGTAACCATCTACCACCACCATGTGCCTTTTAGCTACACTGTGCCCATATGATTTTAGTCTTCATATATCTCATTACCTTGGTAGGACACTTACTTAAGGTATGCTAGGTGTAAAACTTAAAATTAAATAAATATTTGTCCCCTCCTGCCAATCAACACACATCCCTTTTTAACAGAAAAGTGTAAGTTTTAACAAATACAAAGGATTTATTTAACAAAATAAAATAAACAGATTGAAATTTAATATATTTTAATATATAAAGTATGTTTTCTAACAGGACAATTTCAAGTAGTATAAACAGTTACAAAAGTAGTCATAAAGGCAAATATTTGTGTACAAATATATGACACTCACACATACAATAAGCATTTAGCTTATTATGTGAAAATAATTGTCTTTCATAGTTCAGTTTGTTTTCAAAGATAAAGTTCTGGGTTCTTCCAGTTCTCACTAGTACAAAGAGATTTAGACAAGTGAGCAAGAAACTGAGACCATTATAAGAGATTAAAACTGGAAAGTGCATATTTGTGCATTTTTTCAGGGTGACACAGGTTTAATTCTCATGTCAGGACAGGTATCCTGCTCTCAATTCTCAACAATATAGAGTCTGACTTAGTTGGCACTGTTGGGGACATCAGGCAAAATTTCTGTCAGCAATCCATAGAAAACCAGAGTTTCACAAATCAGCTAGTCAAAAATCTTGTTCAGAGAAACACATTCTCCTGAGTAGATGGCAAATGATGCAATTCATCTCTTTTCCGAAACTGCATCACACAAAAAAGAAGAGGCACCCAAGTAGAATAAAACATGGGGAAAAAAGGCTTTAAAGCACTGAAGAAAAAATGTGACATGAATATTTCTATAAGAGTATCTATTTAAATATGAACATCTCTCTCTCTCTCTCTCACGCATGAGTGCATGTGTACAGGAGTTACAACAGAGTCAGCTCTATGTCTAATGAATATTTTGTGCTACTGGGAAAAAAATAAGACAATAATACATGACAATTATACTAATAAATATTCTAAGCACAAACAATGTTTAGGGCAGGGATAATGATGTTGCAAATATGTGTCATGTATGTGATTTCAGTGTGTCCATGAGCAGCCTGCATGTATGCATTCATATGGTATGGAAACAAGTCTTAATTTCTTTATAAGCAGTGAATAATAGTAAGACATATGAAATTATAACTTTGTTGTGAATATGGCAGTGAAAGAATTAGTTCATCTACATATAAAAGTCTCAAAATCACAGCACAACTATTTGAATATGCTAGTACACATTGATTACTGAGTTTATTTGAAGACAAATTATAGCAGCGAATTATTTAGATACATGAGACAGTTAATGCCAGAAATGTGAAATGGCTCCAGTCACTAGCCATATAGAATAAAAAAAATGAATAATTCAAAATTACCTGCATAGACTGTTCTAATAAAAGTTTCCTGGTCCTTGATGCCAATGATCTCTGAAATGGGACATACATCTAGTTTTGCTGCTATACGAGGTATTATACTCTGAAACAGAGAGAACATTGCGTTTGCAAAATTCTAATGTAAAAAAACAAAGTGATCAAGATGCAAAAAATTATCTGAGTGGAGTTGTTCTTTTGTGTATTTTTGTAATTTAAAAATGAAACACACACAAACAAAAACAACATTACCAAATTTAGGAAAGAAAAGAAAAGAAAAACAAATTTAGATAATTACTGTAACTTATTCAACATTTGTTTTTGTTTTTGATTTTTAAATAAGGACTCATCTGCTACTAATTCAGAATAAGGGAACAATAAACATACAAAAAAAAATATGCTTCTGTCTTTAAAATATTTCCTAGAAAAATAAATCAAGTGCAATTAATTACTCTTTAATTACTCTTTTTTTGTAATTTGCCTTATATGTAACAATGAATAACCAATACTATTTATATTTATTTATTTAAACTTTAAAAATATTAAATTAAACATTCTGTTAAAAAAACAATTTTACAGTTCTAAAACAAAGTTTTTTAAAATTACAACAATATTTTGGTATATTTTTAAGTCTTGTGTTTTCTCTATTTTGCTTCAATTTTTAATTCTATGTAAAACGCCTGATCTCATTTTAAGCTATACTCTGGGAACCATAAATACTTCAGAATCCCAGTAAAATATTTATGAATCCATTAATATATTTCTAGTGTGCACCACAGCTAAAGAATTTGGAGAAATACTGTATTAGATGTAAACTTGTATTGATTTCAAGGGTCTGCAGAAGTGAATTTTGTAAAAAGTAATATACCATAAATAATGATTAATTTGCAGATTTTTACTTAAAGCTTTTGTATAAAGTGGTCCTCTTATAGTAAACAAACAAGGTTATAAACCAATCTCAATGACTCTACGATAGGCAACTCTTGTCATCATCAATTAAAGGTTTGCAAGAATGGGTCCATTTTCTAGTTAATGGAATCAAGTCAAACAAATAAACACATCACATGAAATGTGTACATCATTTACAAAACATGACATGAATACTTACAACAATAGCAGAAATGATTCCAAAAAATTCTTAACATACATGAACTTTCACTGACCTTGCCAACAGCTGATGCACCTGCTAAAATGTGTGTAAAGTTGAACTGCTTTTGAGTTGCTAATACAAGTGGTGTGATGGCCTCTGAAAATATACACTTAAGCTCTTCATCCCATTAATAAAACTATAAAATTAAGATATCATATAGTATTCACACTATAGCCATCTTAAAACTTAATTTCAAAAGTTATCAATATTTAAAAGAAATAAAATGTAAAAGTTCAAAATATATCTGACTGAAACACAATATATACACAATACAATATACATGACAAAATATATAATAAACATACATATATATCTGACTAAATAATATACATCCTACTTATAGAAAAGCTCTAAAGAATTATGTAACTCTGAAACTTTGACAGTTTTACTTTTTAAAATCTCAATATGATCAACTGCTATAAATGTATTACACTAATCTATCTCTCTCTATATATAAAATAATTTTAACAATTTCAAAGTAATAATTACTTTTATAATAATATAAATTATTATTGAGGTGTGATAATTAATGTGCTAAAGGTGTGTGTTACCCGAGTGGGTGAAAAGAAATCATATGAGAAAGATTATGTTAACTATTCCACTTTAAATGTCACCTAACAAGAGATGTTTTCTGGTAAATTGCCAAAGGAATGCCTTTTGCATCACAGTAAGAATCATACCATGAAGAAGACTTAGAAGGTCTAAAATACTTTATCAAAAACAATTTATATGAATTATTGTGATGGAGAGTCATAAATTTTGTGAAATGATTGATTTTACCACTTATGTTGGTTGCATTGTTTATTTTGCATTCAGGTAAAAATAGAAAATTCCTCTATGATTGTGAAATACTTTCTACTTTGGCTGGCCAGTTTTAGTGTCCCCTTCACAGAGTTCTGCTTTCTGTATATACCAAAGAGGAATAGTGAACAGTGATATGATTTGTGAGGAGGCTGAAGGTGTACCTGGGAAAGAGATCTATCACAGACTTTCAACACATTATGGAAAGAGTGAGTGACCTCAGCAAAGTGTATATGAATGGATAATCATGTTCAAAAAAGGTGTCATAAGTGTCACAGAAGAAGAATGATCCAGATTCCAACCACATCCTCACTAAAGAGAAAAACACTGAATGATAAGACTGGTAATAATCGATGAAGTTGAGCATCATTTGCATTAATCATAGTTCTGCTCATGAAATCATTCACAATCAACTTTCATGGTATCTATGCAAGACTGATCCAAAACAAGTCACAGAATAGCGTTAAGTACATCTGACAATGTGCCAAAGCCCAATGTTCACCCACAAAATTTCACCAAGTGAACTTTTGCAGCATCAATGTTTGTTGAAGTCCCCTCTTCATTTTGCTCTTTCTGATATTATCTGCTTGGTCCGCCCAAAAATGCTTAGAGAGGCCACCATTTCACCAATGATCAATAAGAGAAAGAAATAGTGCTTGTCACTCAACGAAAACATTTTATATGACTATGAGGGCATACAGAAACTTGTGGGATGATGAACTGTTTTGAAAAAAAAATGCTATTGTACATACTCAGTGTAATCATATATAATTTTAAAATTAATTGTGGAAACTTTTTGATTTATCCTTGTATTTACAAAATTCTTAGTTACTAAACCAAATCATGAATAAATAAAATTAATTCAATTTTTCTAGGATACTATCAAAGCAAATAGTAAAATAATCTTCAAATATTGTTATCAGATAGTTTGAATGAAATTTAGAAAATCAAAAGTATTAAAAGTAAAACACAATAAAAGAATTTTTGTCATTGCATAGAATAATACATGAATAGCAACTTCATTCATAAGCATATTCCATAAATTGAAAGAAAGAATGAAGATCAAACCTGGTAAAAATGTTTTAAATACTTCATTGTCTGCTAGTAGCACTTTCTTCACTCCTGCTATTTTGCTGACATGTTCTACCACCTATATAAATAGGGTTGTTTTTTTTTAGATAAAGTTTTCTCTATAGCCAAAATGAGCAAACATCAAAATATAAATTATATTGCCAAAAGTAATAATGAGCACATTCCTCCATTTGTGTGTGTGTGTGTGTGTGTGTGTGTGTGTGTGTGTGTGTGTGTGTGTGTGTGTGTGTGTGTGTGTGTGTGTGCATGCATGCATGTGTGCAAGCGTGTGTGTGTGTGTGTGTGTGTGTGCATAAAGAACAGCAGGTAACATTTCAGAATGATTAAACTAAAATGAATAAAACTGATACCATGAATGACTAACAATCCCTTTATTTTTAATAGTATAAATGGCATCAACAAGCCTATTTAATCAGCTTCACATTAAAAAATATTCATAAGAAAATAAATGAAAGTAATAAATTAAATCAGTTGTCTGCTTAAAATCAGTACCTTAAAATAACCACTAATATAAAAATATTAAATCAATTCATTTTTTAATTTGTTTGTAAATGGTATGTTTGGAGCAGCTATGCTCAATTAAATATATATTTAGAGAGTAAAAGTGTGTACATTATTTGAAAAAGTCACATTGTATCTATTGGAATCTTTATTTGAATGACACGAAAAAGCAATTTATAAGTTCTTAACAAATAATGACACATTTTAGATGTTTGAAAAATCACCTTAACACACTGGTTTCCAGCTACCAAGCAGGTCACTTCACCCCCTAACTTGCTTGCAGCAGTAATGGCATTGAGAGTGATTGGGCGAATAGCTGCATTGTTGTGTTCTACAATCACAAGAGAACTTTTGGATCTCAGTTGTAACAACTGTAAGAGAATAAAAATTGAAAAGTATTGTACCTATAATGATTCAAAAAATGCAATTTTGTTCAGGAAGATTTATAACTGTTTAAGACATAACCAGAAGACTGAAAATGTTTTTTGTATATGCCCTAATAAAATATATATGCAATAAACTAGTCTTTGTCATAATAAATAGAGGTTAATTCTGTTTCAGTTCAGGTTTTTATTTTATATTAATTTATTAAATTTAATGTTTATCTTCTGCAGAAGTATTTTTCTATAATCTATCTAGCATGTCAATTGTCAGGAAAAAAACACCACACACTCTATATTGCAATTCAGAAATATGACTGTACAAAATCATGGTAATCAGTAAATCGCTAAGAATTATTTTTTTACATATTTATTTATACAATTATAATAATTATAATAAGAAAAGTAATAAGAAAATGCATCAAAATGTTGTGCATTTTATAGTGACATTCTGAAAATGTAAAACAATATCTGTTTCAGGAAACAGTTTCAATAAACCCCCCTGAATTACCACATCAAGAATAATACCATCACATTTAGTGGATACTCAAAGAAACTTTTATTGGTAAACTCTTTAATATAGTAAAAGAAATATTGGCAAATATGCCCATTTTAAAAAACAATCAATTTGTGATATATCACCCAACAACAGTTGGGGAAAGAAGCCATTTTATTAAAATATGAAACGAAGGAAAGTTGGAAAGAATGAATGTGGCAGATCAACAAGTCTTTTAAGTTTTGTGGTGATAAGTAGCAACTTCCCTCCTTAATCTACAATTCATGTTAGTCAACTGCTGACTGTTGAGGCAGCATTTCTGTAGTCTGATCTGTTAAAACCAAAGCAAGCATATAGCAAAATAAATTTTAAAAATTTTCTTCTTCCTGCCTGAGATGGAAAATACTCATACCTTCTCATTCTAACCATTTATATGAGAGATCTACTTACAGATTAATGTATTGAACTATATTTTGTATTAAAACTATTATGTATTACGTTTCTTGATTAGGCTTTGCTATTTGTTTCTTTGATTTTGTTTGTAAGCTTTAAAATGAAATTCTGATACAACTTTACAAGCTTTCTTATAGATCATGCATCAATGAATCAGTAAGCAGTATCCAATCAGCCTGAACTATCCCTTATAATTCTTTTCTACTCAAATTAGCAAGCCTAATCTTTAATAAATATAAACATCTGACATTTCAATTTCATGTCTGATTCATCAGTGCTCAAAATGACTTCTCTTGCACTGGATTCTATAGAGACTATTGTACTATCAAGAGACTATGACACATGCAGTCAAACAGCTGACTTATTTATCAACATTATCTGGAGAATCTGTTATGAACTCAACAAGTTATGTAAAGTACTGCATACAGGTCAACATATTAATAATCATATATTATTG